>OX380344.1:2531138-3047534 GCA_947425015.1 Pterostichus niger | reverse complement strand
TGCTAGTTTGTAGAAAGAAAGAAACAAAATTGTTTTATTGTATTGTAAATTAATGCTAGTTTGTAGAAAGAAAGAAACAAAATTGTTTTATTGTATTGTAAATTAATGCTAGTTTGTAGAAAGAAATTTCAAATTCAATTGTATTGACGTAGTTCACGAATTTGTCAACAGATGGCAGCACCGGTCAAAAATAAAAATTATTAATTCAATTAAACCAATTTGTTTTAATTAATCCAATTAAATTTAATTATATCAACTTAGTTCACAAATTCACCAACAGATGGCAGCACCAGTCCTAAAATTAAAAAAAAAAACAAGGTATGTATAAATAAACATTTATTATTATTTCAAAGTTGTATACAAGTGTTACTTACATTTTATTTCACAATTATTATTACAAGTACAATTTATTTATTTTAAACAATAAGAGAACTATGATTTAAATTGATTTATTTACAAGAACTCTGTTTAAAACATAGTTATTCTTAAAGTATAAGAATAATTATGTTTTAAATAGAGTTATTGTAAACTTATCTATTTAAAACATATTTGTTATTGTTTTTACATATTTAATTACAATAATATTATTTACTTATTTATCTTAAACAATAAAAACTATATTTTAAATTAAATAATTCACAATAAATCTCTTCAACACACATTTATTCTTTAAGAATAAGGAATATTGTAATAAGATATATGTTAACTTATTACAATGGATACCCTATTTCTTATTCTTAAACAATAAATATGTGTTAAACAAAGTTATTGTAAACTATCTATTTAAAACATATTTGTTATTATTTTTACATATTAAATTACAATAATATTATTTACTTATTTATCTTAAACAATAAAAACTATATTTTAAATTCAATAATTCACAATAAATCTCTTCAAAACATATTTAATTCTTTAAGAATAAAAAATATTGTAATAAGATGTATGTATAACTTATTACAATAGGTATCTATTTCTTATTCTTAAAGAATAAATATGTGTTAAACAAAGTTATTGTCAACTATCTACTTAAAATATATTTATTATTATCATTAGTAAATATCAATTCTGTCAGTTTTTCCCAATTTTTAAAGTAAAATCAATTTAATTATTATAAAGGAAACTTTTAGAATTAATACTTTGATACAATTATTTTGGGTAAAAGTATTTCTTTATCTTTATTTACAAAATATGTTGACTGTTAGTATAAATAATCGATGGAGGATGATTTGATTAACTTGATTTAAATCGGTCATAAGTTGTTTAGAGAATAATATTTAAAATAAAACTGATTCAAATTTATTTATATCAATCATTTACTTGAAATATATTTGTATAAAATAATGCCGGAACGTTTAACAATGAAAAATCTAGTTAATCATCCGTAATTTGTTTGTTTTTTTATACTAACTGTCACTGTATCACAATGTTTCAGTAGCTGACAATTTGCTAATGTTACAATAAAAAAATATATATGTATGTATAATAAATTGTCAGCTAGCAAAGTATTGTGTTGCAGATGAGAACGATTCATCATTATAATTTTAAAGTGAATCATTAATTATTATATAGTTTAAACAAATAATAAATATTTTGTAAAGATAATTATTATACATAGCATCACGCTATATCTTATTAAATGGGGTAACACGAACCCCTGAAACATTCAGTCATCCTTGCTTCAACCATATGCTCAATCTACCATCAACTCTTCATACATAAATACATACATATACATTCATAAATTCTTTCATACAAGTTCATTCATATCTTCCATTCAACACACGTTCCACATTCCTAAACTATCTCATCTGACTTATACTCACTCTTTCAACAACATTCATGTCAATCTCAGAGTCATCATACAACATACACCAACGTATTCTGAACAAATGTTCCCAGAGCACCTTGCATCCCACTGATACTCTTCTATCAATCTCTCAACTAATACGTGCATACCTCGATCACATACTACCCTAATATACAAACACATTCATTTCATCACCAATCTCACATCATCCATCACCGAAACATTGCAATCGCTCTTCTCAAACACTAATACATTCATCATTTCAATTAATGAAGCTGTTTGTATTCGGCGAAACGTGATTTAAAATTAATAAATAAAAACGCTTGGTTATGCAAACACTTATATGTAGTTCAAATACAAACTAACTCTGTTAATAGAGAGAGGGAGGTTTTGGGAATTTACTTTCATTCCAAATTTCAAACTTCTAGACATCATTAAAAACAGCTTGAAGTTAACCATGTAACTTTAAACTTGCTGGAAGTTTGTCTACAAACAAATTATTTTTGCTCTTTGGTGACATTTGTAATTAACAAAATGAGGGTCTTTATTATCCGAAATATTCATAAACAATTTTGAGAATATATATGCCTCAATTCCAATAAATACCTCCTAAAATATTTACATTTTTGGTATAGATATATCGACGATGTTTACACCAGGAGCAACAACTACTAAATGTCCTTAATTCATTTGATTAAAATACATAATTCACCCATTAACAATAAATTTAATTTTAATATTTACAGGAAACCCACTAATTTGTATCACCCATGTAATATGATCTGAATTATAATCATTTTAAATATTGCAGCAAACAATGGTTACAGTGAAGAAATCACTGTGAAGCTAATAAATAAGAAAATTAGATCAATTACAAAAAAAAATTATAAAAAATTAAATTATGTTAATGGCCTGAATCGTAGTATGGCCAAGAATTGGAGGAAATTTGACATTATATACTAATGAATAAAGACCCTTTGTTAAATTAAATGTAAAGATTGTGAATTTGTTTATATAGAGCAAACAGGACGAAGTTTCTAGACTAGATTTAAAGAGTATTGTTATAATTATATGACCAAAAGTCCCCAGTCTAATCTAGCTAAACACTTAATAGATTTTTATCATAACAGTTCTATATGTAATTTGTCAGTTCTACATATAAAAGGAAAGGATATCGATTCACTTTCTTTGAAGCTTTTAAAATTAAGAAAGCCGTTAGAGCCGACCAGAAACTAATGAATGAATATTTAGATGTTCTAAACTCAACTTTCATAGACCTTGTCATTAAAAAAAATTTCCTAAACAGTCCCTCTCTCTATTAACAATGTGTTTGTATTTGTACAATATATAAGTGTTTGTAAATTACATATCTACCTTCTGACGATGGCACAACTGCTGAAATTGTGCAATAAATGTTATTGCCAAATTTATAAAACTAAATACTAAGTGGTTTTATTTATTATTTTTACCAACACATCATTAATTAACATTATTTAAATCGTTTTCTGCTTCATTTATTGAAATCATTTACAACATCATCCGCACCAGGTAACGCAGACACTACCGCAATCTCGCTACCTTCAAACACTCTAACTGCGTGCGCGCATTTCCAATCATCAGGAGTCAAATAACCTTTCACCTCCATACATCAACATCTCATTCAAGCCGGGAGCCTTGCCATTCTTTACACGCAACATCATTCTCACCTCTAACATTTTCTCTTGCAATTTCACTACAACCATTCAGTCCATTTACACTACCATACAAACCTCTAAAATACTCATGCCATCTATTCCTAACATCTGATTCATTCCACAATATAATTCACCATTCGTACCATTCATTCATTCATTTATTTACTCAACAGACATATCTCTAACATCCTCATTCACCAACTTTTATCCAGACGTATACGCGACACCATCAAATAAACTTCTCATGCTCGGTTTTTCAGTGGGGGTTTAAACTTCAATTTAGTTGAGCCTGAACATTTTTTTTGTTTATAACTTGTCAAATTAATCTAGTTCAGCTGAACCTAAACTGAATGTCTAAATAATTTTATGGTGTTGTGTAATTTGAGATTCTGAGAAAATTATAATCATTGCCTTGTTTACCAAAATTCAGTTTATATTCTGTCACAGGTAAAATAAGAAATATATTTATATACACATGATGGAAAATAGTAAAAGAGCTGCAAATTTTTCCACCAATGAAGTTGAATTATTAATAGATTTAGTGAGAGTTAAAAACATGTATAGAATTAAAAAAAAACTGATAAAGTATTGTGTTAAGAGGAAGAAAAGTGTTGGGAGGAAATTTCTGCCTCATTTAATACTGTAGGGCCAAAATTTTAAACGTTCTCTAGTCCAAAGATAAAAATATTAATAATGTACAAGATTAAATTTAAGTTCTACGTCAGGTACGTGTTCATTAAAATTCTAGCACAAGTTTAAATAATTTAAAAAAAAAAAATTAAGGGGGCAGACAATTAAAAATTGGTGCAAATTGGCAAAAAAAGAGGAATACGTAAAATTACAAATTAACTCAATAATAAAAGAATTAAATTGTATATGAAATAGTAAATAGAAAAGTGTATATTGTAATTAATGATACCCTTCTGACGGTTTTACTATATTTCTAATTATTTTAGGTCTTCTAACACGACCAAGTCGCTCAACAAAATTGTGACAAATAATTATGACATATAAATGTCAGAATGTATTGAAAAACCGAGCATCAATCATTCATCACACAGAATAAAATCAATCACTCTCTGTCCATTTACACTGACATTCTCCCTTGTACACAATTGCGCTATTTTATATGAATTTAAAACAACATATTTATTAGTGTTTTTAACAGACTTTTACCCAAATAATTTAAAAAGGGAATAATTTAAATGAGCACCGAAATCATTGTATCATAAATAATCAATAAGAACTGTGTTGCTCTTCTCAGAAATATATTTATTAAACACCAAAAATATATATTTTTAACTCTAGTTAAATTTTGATAGTCTGAAACAATTAAATGACTACTAAAAATAATAATTAGGCATACAAAATACTAACTGATCTTTAAATATAATAGTAAATAAGCTTCATGGAAAATTAAATGCTAATATGGCAAATAGCAAATACAAATATTTGATATTATATTGATAAACAGATTAGCAAAGTCTAGTATTTTGGATATCGAACATGAATTATTTAGAGCTGATATTTTGGTGCTCGATTAAATACAACCCACTTAAAACTAATAATTATCTTATATTGATGTTGGAGGCAGCGGTCTTGACGACATTCTGCGTTGGTTTTGCAGTCATCTTCTGATGTGTTTGAAGAGAAGCTGTTGATTCTGTTGCTGATAAATCTTCCCAGCATTTGATGTAATCACCAACAGGAAACGTTGGTTTTCTTCATTCACCACCGCACCTAACAACAAAATATTATTAGAAACAAGTACAAATACTCCTTGAAAAACAGTAAGTTTTCAATGATGGTGTCCTTCTTCTCCCTACCTACCCTATCTTACCTAAGTTTTTGTCAAAGACTAGCTACGAATCTACAACAAAGCAACCGCGAAACGCTTACAGTATGTATGTTGGGCCCCACGGAGGGCCAGCGTTTTGTGGTGGACAATACAAAACATCCGATATCGACTCGTGAGGTTGATTACACATCAAACTCACGATAGATATCACAATATAAATTCGTAAAATTGATTTATAGTAATAAATCAACCCCACGATAGATATTGTTCTAACCAATTTCGATTCGTAAAATTGATTTATAATAATAAATCAACCCCACGAAAAGAACTACACAGTTGTTACGAAGGCCTTTTAATAAGGCAGAAACTAAACTAACTAAATTTAAATGTACGTAGAGATAAAAGACATGATATTGACTCGTCAATATGATCTTATAGTATAACTATAAATCATATTCACGATAATTTATTCATACTAAAATCAATCGTCCATATTTCACTCATCAAATCATCAAAATGCGCCTTACTTTCTCTCTCCTAACACATTTATTGAACCACTTATTAATCATGTAAACTCTCAGCCACGCACACCTTTTATTCATTTTGAAATCGCGAACACGATCTCTTGTTCTCCACAATTACATAAAAAATTACCTCATTGACATAAACCTGTCTGGCACATCTCGTCAATTTAAAACAACATATTTTTCTGTTTTCAACAGACTTTTACCCAAATAATTTAAAAAGGGAATAATTTAAATGAGCACCGAAATCATTTTATCGAAATTAATCAATAAGAATTGTGTTTGTTGCTTTTAACAGATATATACATTACTAAATACTACAAAATATATATGTTTTAACCCTAACAAAATTATATTCTGATAGCCTGAATACTAAATATAATAATTAAACATCAAAAATATTAAAAGATCTTTAAATGTATAATTTTTAATATCCAAGAATAGTAAATAAGCTTTTCGAAAAATTTAATGGTAATATTTGGTGTTTAAATTGATTAACAGATTAGCAAACACTACTATTTTTTAAATACCGATTATGTATAATTTGAGGATGAAATTTTGGTGTTCAGTTAAATATAACCCATTTAAAAATAAAAATGTATTCTTACATTAATGTGGAGTTGATATTCTGCGTTGACTTTGCAGTCATCTTCTGGTATGTTTGAAGAGGAGATGTTGACTTCTGTCGCTGATCAATCTTTCCAGCATTTGATGTAATCTACCAAATGGAAACGCAATTAAAAAATACAACAAAAATTAATGAGAAACAATTACAAATAATATTATTTAAATTAAAAATTTTAATTGATTTCCTCAGACTACGAGAGCTCATCTTTTGAGTATCCTCAGAGGGTAGTTTTATACCAAATACATAGACGGTTAACATGCAAAAATAATAATTTTTTTAGAGGATATTGTTTCCAATCAATATTGTAGAGCATAAAATGCTGTATTTAAATCAATAAACAATATTAATTTCGTACCCTTTATAACTGCACAAATTATATTTGAAAATTTACAAAATTACAATTTAAAAGTATTACATCACCTATTACCTGTTTATACAGCGTGGTCCATCAGTCTGTATTTTTTGTACTAGATTATTTTAAATATTACCGTATTTTTTTTAAAAGTTTATTTTACATTAAATTGCCAACATATCTGCAGTATAAGTGTTTTTACAGGGTGTTCCATTTTCGCGCAATGAGTAGATACATTATGCAAATAATAGTTGTTAGAATACTGACAGCTACTAATATAATTGTTTAAACTAGTGTATTCATCCCATATTTTCTGTGTAATTATTTTATTAATAAAAACATGAATAATTTCTATACTGATCATTTTAACATTATAATGAATAATAATTGTTTTAAAGAGAAACAAAAACACTTTAAAATTTTGTAAAAATATATAGGTTGTCTCATTAAATAATATAAAGTTGCATATTATTGCCCGAAAATAGATCAACCTGTAGAAAAACCTATACTGCAGTTATGTGAACATTTTAAAGTAAAATAAACTTTGTTTGAAAATAATTACGGTAATAATTAAAATAATCTTGTTCAAAAATACATACCGATGGACCTCTCTGTTTATAAATTCTCATTTAAACACAAATAGGTAATTGTTTTAAATGATGAGTAAATATTAATTCTGTCTGGTTTCCCAACGTTTAAAATATAATCAAAATAAATATATTGTAAAGATGGTTCATGTACAATATCAATTAAAAAAAGAAATATAATTATTATTGACTTTTACTCAAATAATTACAAAAATAACAATTTTCTTACATTGTTGTTGAGAGCAGCGATTCTCGTCTTTACTGACGTTGCAAGAAGATGATAACATCTTCGATTACGCTGGTGTGAACATCAGATGCTCCAAGATGATGCAGAGGCCGCAGGAAATGCTTGCAGGTCTCGTGATGTCCCTATAAACATACAAACAATATGTTAGTAACGTAGTATATAAGAAAAAAATTAGAAGAAAAAAACATACATCAAGATACTTTGATGATTGATGAATCTGAAACAGACACTCAGAATACATTCATACACTTCTTTGAATTAAATCTACGACAAAGCAACCGAGGCGTGCTCGTCAAGATACAATATCGGTATATAGTTATGAAGGCCTTTAAATAAGGCAGAAATTCAATAATTAAAGTTAAATATCACATCTTTACACGACGAAGTTTGTTTAGCAAATGAACAAACACACACTTCATCATAATGGTTATTTTACGTTATTGCAGGCTCGGACAGGTTAATTAATTAGTCACAAATTGATTACACAACTCATAACCAAAAAGTTACCTTGAAACATACAACGTATATAAATCTACACTTTCAATACAATGTTTATAATTTTACTTTTAATATTATTATAAATAATTGCTATTGTTATATTTATAAACAAGTAAAATCATTGTAATACATGCGTTTTTGAATAAATTTCTGATAAAACATTTAAATAATATCGTATCTATAATTTAGCATTTACTTTAAAAATGTTAAACAAATATTTATTATATCAAAAATACTCAACATAAAAGAATATTTTATCGTCCAACAGGTCAATTATAGATAACTAAATTAAAATGCTTTTACATAAGAGATAGATGAACGCAAAATATGTCAAGGACGCGTATCAACAAAATAAAAATATATGTTTAAACTAATTGTAAACAAATTATTCATAATTTCTTTCCTCATTTTTATATACGATTAAAGATAATTGCATTTACTTTTTACACTAATTAAAATATTTAAAAAAATATCACTTATCTTTTTTCCTGAATTGTATGATTCTGCAAGTGAAGCCGTGGACAGCGTACTCGAGAAGGAACAAGGAGATGGCGGCTTGGCTATGCGGTCGAATAGTCGGCTCGACTCCCGGGACAGAATGTCGAATTTAGCTAATTTGTGTAAACTGCAACAAATCAGAGAATATGGGGAAACATGGTTATTTATTTGCTACAGAAACTTCATTCCATACATTAGTTTAAAATGGAAGAGCCACTCAGATACAATCGTAATTTTTGCTTAGAAATTCAAATCAGCAAAGTTTGAATAAATGCTAAAAAGTGGAATATCAAGTCGAACTGCGGTTTTGAGAACCAGGGTTTGATTCCCACAGCTGACTACGCAAACAGCACGTTAGATCATTCAGCTAGATCTGCTACGGCAAAATGCCACAGCCAGTAATAGATATAAGGTGTGATGATTAAATAATGAAATAATTAGATTATCTATGGGGCTCTAAAGAGACCGAGACGTGCAATAATTTTATTCCTTCAAAATATACAAATAACTAAAATTTAATTTTTAATATTTATCTCTTTATTATTCTATACTATTTTGTTTTACGTACCAGACTTTAAAGATTTCCTTGTAGCTACTTTTCATCTTATACGACAACCAAAATTGACTGGCTTCTATATATTGTAGACAATATTTTTCACTTTCATAGGTGTTTCCAATGACGGTGTACATGAGAGGCAGACGTCCCATGGAATGCGAAGAACCCTTCTCGAATTCGTTTCTCACCTTCTAGGCTAATGAATACTTTGTCTCCTTACGATTTTTTTTTCTTTCTCATATAATGCCTTACGAACAGCTCCTGTTACATTCTGTCGACAAAATTAATTTTTACTAATTTAAAACACCCCAGACAATTCTAAATTACTTTATATTTGAAGACAGATTGGTGAAATTGAGAGAGAGAGAGAGAGAGAGAGAAGGAGAGGCAGAGAGAAGGAGAGAGGGAGAGAGAGAGAGAGAAAAATAGATATTGCCTGGACCACTTAGGAATAAATAGATGGACATTCACCATTATTTTAAAGTAAATCATATGTTCTAAATTCTCAAATAAATATTAAACTAATAATAAATATGTTATAAAAATAGTTATTGTAAATCATTAATTGAAAACAATATAATTCTTAATAAAATAAAACTTTAACACAAAAATTGTCCACATTGCTAATACTTAGTGAAATCAATAAAATAATAAAAATATGAATTACTGTTCCAAGTTCCACAGATTTCTTATTATAAATATTAATATTTTTAACAGATTATTACCCAAATACTTTTAAAATAACAATATTCTTACATTGATGTTATTATGAGCAGCAGACTTAATATTCGATCTCGACTATGCTGGCGTCGCTGTTGTAAAAGATGTTCACTCAGATGATGATGACCACGATTATAACAACTTTGGTGACGCTGGTAAATACTCCAAGTGCTCCAAGATGATGGCTATAAATCAAACCCACGAAAAAATATCGATCTACACAGTTATGAAGGCCATTTAATAAGGAAAAATACACAAAATTTTTAAGCATGTTTACGCTATAACTTTTGTTTGGCAATTGAATGTTTCGTGCTCGTTACATGTCTGGTACCGACACATCTTACGTTTAAAAACCACTCTGATAAATACAATGTACTAGAGAGAGATAAACAACTTGTATAATAGCGAACGCACACTTCATAACGATTATTTTATGTTGCTGCAGGCTCAAACTGACTAATTAGCCAGAGGAGTAATTATAAATTATTGCAATTCAAATTCAATATTCATAATTTTACTTTTGATATTATTGTAAATAATAATTTTAACTTACACATATATGTAATATATATATATATATATATATATATATATATATATATATATATATATATATATAAAACCCGATATCGAGATAAATCAACCCCACGAAACGATTTACAGATACGAAAGCCTAGTAACAGAAATAAAAAAAAACAAAAGTTAAAAACTACGTGGCGTATCTGTACGGCAGCAAGTCATTGTAATGTTGATCCAAGTTAACAAATTAATGATCATACGTCATGACGTCAATTTCGCAAGATGCATTTCATCCAGAACACAAAACGTTAATTCTAATTTTATAAATTAATAAATAACATGTTGATATACAAACACTATAATCTAATAATTGATGGATATTTAATACTTTATTTATATTTATACTTTGTCATTGAAATATATATATATATATATATTATTTTCAACTATAAAATAAAACCTTCATTATGTATCTAATGCTAAATACATAACGCGGCTCATATTATATTAGTGTACTATAAAATTTCATGTTTTACGGCCTATATCTAACCAATAGCAATATGTATTTTATTTTGTTTCAAGCACATGATTTGTTGTTTGTTGATCCTAGACAGATTTAAGTTTTGCTATTATTGTTTCAATTATTTAAATATTTGTAGATAAAGAATGGTATTTGACTCGCATATAATGTGTATATGCTTATTAAATAATATACTATTATTAGTATAGGTTTTTGATGTACATTATACAAACGTTTTCAGCGACAAATCAGCAATTATTCACTTGTGTTTAAATTCATGACAACTGTAAATAACTAACAATTTTATACCAATGCAACAGCTTGACAACAATGTTATGTCACTTATTTGATAACATCTCCATTCAATTTAGTTTTAATGTTTTTCTAAGTTTATTGTAGAAAAACTGTTACTGTAAGATAAAGCGTATATCACACGTGAGTTATATTATCACACATACGCTTTTCACACGCGTATAATAACTAATTTCACTCACTTATATTTATATATTTAAATTAACTATTACAAGGTATTTTAAAAACATAGACCGCTTATTAGCACTTGACTAACTTTATGTTTCTGTACATTAATTTTAAAGAAAGTGGTTTAAATAAATTGTAGAATATTTGTGTATTTATATTTGAAACTTTATCTCCAAAGTTATTTAGGAACGTTTAATTTAATTCTATTTTAAATTAAAAGTTTATTTTGTTAAAGTAACATCTAAATTCTCGATTAGATTTAATTTTTTTAAAACGATTTGGAGGAAGTTAAAAATATTTGTCGGAGTTTTTTACATTTATATTATGAGTTCAAACGGAACTCTAGCATGGATCACTTTGTTTATAAATACATAGATTTTTTTACGGCTAACTGTTTTTGAACAATTTTGAATTGAAATTACATAAAAATTTTCCGTTATTTCTCGTATTTGTACATAAATAAAATGTTTTAAAATTAATTATAATTTTAAATTTTACATTGAAAAGCTTGTACAATATATAATATGTTTTTTTTATAATATCTTGTTTCAATGATCAGTGTTCATGTGGCAATTTTAGTCCGAATGAACGCAAATATTTCTCCGTAAAAAATAATAGTTTCACTACTATAAAAGTATCGTAAACTCTTTACAAATCATGTATATTTATTAATTATCGCTAACATCAAACATACAATGTAATTATTTAATAATTCCATTAATTAAGTACAATTCATTTTAATAAAATAATAATTAATGTTATTTTTAATATACATGACTTAAATATTGTTTTATAAAAAAACATTTCATTTATTTACAATAAATTTGATTTGACTGGACAGAATTCGCAATGTAAAATGATGCTGGAGGGAATGATTACTAAGTAGTACAGGTTGATGAACAGCAGTGGCTCGCAGCAGCAACTTGGAAAATTTATTGCACTATGTATTCTCGGGAGTGTGTATGCGTGCGTGCATGTGTGTGGGGACGGTTGGAGTGGGATGGAGCGGGAACGGTAACAGGAAGTAAAGCCGCAAGCAGTCGCCGTGCCGACCCGGCTCCTGAACGACTGATACTGTCTCCATGGCAGAGCGATAAGTAACAACGGGGAGCGATTTACTTTCACACAATGAAAACTGAACTGTGCACCCTAATTTAACAACTATAAGTAAGTTTTTAAGTACCCATAGCGCCGTAACAATTGCCTCTACAATATTGCACAATCATACTAGTAGTTAGTTTATTTAGTAATGTAAGGTAAGGTAAGGGTAATGAGGGAACATGTCGTAGTATCTACTCGTAAAGTAATAAATCAATGAGCACTGTTCCAAATGGCGTAAGTAACGATAACGAACCGGTGATGCGGCGGCGGCCGGCGGCTTAAATTGGCATACGACGCTCCTAATAGCGTTGCTGGAACTCGTGATGCCATCGGTTAAAGTCAATGTGGAACACGACTATTGAGCCCAGTGCCAATCCCGCCAGCAGGAATCTAAAACAAAACACATCGTATAATACACTCTGAATTCGTCGTGTAGTGCGTATAATTATACTTTTGATCGTGCGAGAGTGCCAGCGAACGAACACTGCTGTCGCACGCAGGGAATGCATAGAGCAGTGCGAGGTTGAAGGTGCGCCACACCTCAACGATACCCTTGTCGCCACCCGTCATCAAGTATTCGCCGTCGCGGCTAAGCAGTAGGCACTGCAGGTTGTCGTTGTGTGACTCGTGACGCAGCCGTTTGCCGTTAATGGTAAATGCAGCGATGTGACCACGCTCATAGTTCACTACAATGAGACCCTCGCGCGACATGGCAATGTTCTCTGGTGAATTGAAGCCCGTTGGCGCGTCCAGCGAGCGCAATAGATCGCCGAACGTTGTGTGCACCAGCACGGGTCCATCTACCGACCCAGACACAACCAGACCCAGTTCAGCAGAGATGACAACACTCGTAACGGGTTGTTCATGACCAGTAAGCGTAGCTCTGGGTGTAGGAACTTCGCCCTCGCCGACGATAGTCTGCGTGCGAGCGTTCCAGTGCCACAGCAGCACCGTGCAGTCAGCCGAGCCTGAAGCCACATAGCAGTCCGAAGTGATGTTGCATTCCGATCGTGACAAGCACGTCACCACGCCGTAGTGGCCGAACACGATCTGCACGATGCGCGCTGTCTCCGTCGAGAACACACGGAAACTGTTGTCCCAAAAGCCGCAAGCAATCAGGAAGCGGCTATCCACCGTCGTCACGAAGCAATTGGACCGAATGCGCAGGTTCTGGCTGAAGTTGTCACCAAGGTGTCTGCGTGGCGCCGCGTGGCTACCACCACTGCCGTGACCACCGCCTTGGCTCAGTCCACCTCCGCCAAGTCCACCGCCACCGTGTCCACCTCCGTGATGCGATAAAAGAGGATCCATCGCCAGAGGCAGATTTGGTGCAACTGAATGCGGAGCGTCTGCGTAACTCGGTGACTGTACCGACGCTGCATAACCTGTATTCCATCGATTCAACGCAAACTGTTGATGAGCTGTCACAGTGACAACAGAAGGCAGAGGCAACTGCGGATAAGTGTTGGCTGAGATGTGACAAATCGGAGAATTGGACAAGAACTTCATTGTCATGCAAACATCGTCGGGCACCGATGAGAACATCATCGGCGACAGATGCATTGCGGAACTGCGCGGAGGATGTGGTTCCATCAGCAGCTGCGACGGCGTCTGGCCAAAGTTGCGGATCTGATTCTCGATGGCCTCGCGCATTACCGGATCTGTGATGCTATCCATGTCTACACTACCTTCGTACGTCAGATAGTAGAACACGTTGGTGGCTCGCACAGCCTCAGGCCCTTTCTGCTTATAGCCGAAGATCAAGTCGATCCATTGGTGCAGTTGGCACGAGACGAATTCTGATTCCAAAGCCATGCGGTTGATCCGGACAAATTCCTCCGGACTGGCTGCCCACGGCGGTAGTTCAACATCACCCACTGGAGTACCATCCTCTTGGTGGCCCAGTCGGTATCTATTAGAATTTACCAACATTTCTGGTAAAAAGAAAAACTCTGGAATTAATTCTTTTACATCAGAAGTATCTCTCTGGCAATTCTTCCAAGACAGTGCTAAAGAAGAAAATAATCTATTCGGGTGATCAAATTTTCCCCCTTGCAACGCTAAGAACATAGTTGTCATTGGTTCCACACGAATCAACCAATTAAGTACAAACGCCGCCGTGGAATAATGCGTTCCATAATGAAACGGCGGGATACTGTCATGTTCCCAACTAGCATATCTCTCTTCAAAGTACGCTCTTCGGCTGGGATTCAATGCACCTATAGGTTTCGATAGATCTCGATAATTGCTCGGCACACTCAGATCTAGTTCTTGGGATTCGTAGTTAGTAAGAACCCATGGAAACACGGGGTACTGGTTCAAATCATTGTAGGTCCTGCCGGCGATGGTGTTCAAGAACATGAGGTATTCGAAGTTGGATATTTCGCGGCGTTGCCACTTTTGCGTCATGTTGGAGTTGCGCATGAGTTGACGTGGGGACATCATAGAAGCTCGACGTGTTTGTGGAATGCCATATTTAATTCCAACACCGACGCGCGGTAATGCTTTGATCACGCGCTTCACGGTGGCTTGGTCCGGGAACGCGAACAATATTGACGCTGAAAAAAAAAAACAAATTAATATCAATATATTCCATGACAAAGATGTTTCAATTCATTCACAATTTGCCTGGAGCAAACAATTTTTTATTGTTTCTGGAAAGCTTTGAAAATATGACAAATCAAATTCTCTTCAATTTAATTATTAACTATCCGATTCTCAAAAGAATTATAACTAATCCTGAATTTTGAATTAGGTAATCTTATTCTAGTTCGATTTTTAAAAGGTCAATAAATGTTAACAAGTTATATCAAAAATTCAGGTTTAGTTAAAACTCTTTTGATAATTCGACTGTAATAGTTTTAAATAGTTGCTATAGGCCCAGGCAGAATATTGGAGTGTCCGCATTTACTTAATGTATGGAAAGTGAACATTTGTTTAATAATTTAAAAGAATAAATTTTTATTATAGTCATTCGTCGTGTCCTTTGTTTAGGCTTTAATAGTAATAGAAAAATAATCATTTATTACTTACTTCTACTAGCGAGGAAGATTTCAATAGCAACATTTTGTAGTAGATATCTGCGTGAGAATATGGCACGGACTTCTGAAAAGTACCACTTGCCATGGAGATGGTCACAGTATTTTAGTACCTAGAAACAGAATCATCAATGAAACAGAGTATCAATGTTGCACTAAGAACATATTGTGAATCGATAATACCTTGTGTAAAATTGACTGTTTTCAGTTCGTAAAACGACTGTTTAACAAGATTTCATTAGTTTCATTACTTTACGAACTCATTATACTATAGATGCTATGGTTAGCTCAATAAATAACTTTTTTTGAGTCATTAATAGTATATTATACACCAAGAGAGAAAAATGTATGTTTTTTCTTGAGATATAAATACTATTTTTTACGACCCAAGCCACATTAAAAACGAAATAAAAAGGTTTTAAACCATTTTCTTTGACATTCATTAATTCTAAAATTATTACTCGACTTTGACAAAAAATAAAGTTTCTTGACAACGAAAATTTGTTTAAACAAATTTGTTTATATCTCAATTTATTGCATTGTGTATATCGCTTAATGCAATATTTCATACTGCACATATTTTGCGCATCTTCTTTCATTTCTGTTATCTGAAAAACTTTCACTAAACTTTATTACAAAAATATCAAATGGTATCTCAAATAATAAAAACGATGTTAAAAAAATAATGTGATATTCTGTTTTACTTAGTTTTCGTGGGTATCAATAAACAAATAAATATTTATGTTAAAATAATATATACATCTCATAAAAGAATTATATGGGGTAGGTGGCTCCGTGGTTTTGAGAACCCATAGCCAAAAAACAATTTTCACCAAATTAAATCTACCCCTGTGGCTCCCCCTCTACTAACGTCTTTAAAGGGCGTGAATTGACGGCTGGTAACCGCATGTCACGTGAAGAAATATATCACTTACGGAGATCTACTACGATACAGTGTATTTCACTATTTAAAGATGACATTTGAGTGAATAATTCGGATATTATCGTTGACATTTTCAGTCGTAAATAGATTGTTAGACAATACATATACGTAAAATACTATTATGTACTAGTATAGTAAATAACTATTAATTTACTTCCATAGGAAATTAATTTAAATTAATAAATTCAGATCAATATATATTTATTTTATGGCATAAATAACATTACTGTCAAAAATTCGACTGCCATTTATATAAATAATAGCTATTTATGAAACTAGTAAGGAAATGAAAGTTATTACCTTACGTATGTGAAATTTGCAGAACGAGGCGTAGCCGAGTTATGTAAACACATAAGTAAGGTAATAACCTATTTCCTTACTAGTTTCATACAATATTTTTTCTACTTCCGTTCTAATAAATACGAAAGAACGTTTTTGAAATTATGAAATTTTGACATATTAATGACAGTTATAAATTCAAAAAATAAAAGAATAACACATCAGAATTCGTCTACCAAGATATCTGTTGCTATGTTACCTCATTATTTCACTAGTTAAATAATGCAGTTCATTACCTAAATAAGTGAAATAAAACGTCTATTTCCTGACGGAAGTAGAAAAATGTTCTTTACTTTGGAACTTATTTGTCATTTATAAAACCAGCCATAAATGGAAACAAATCTGTTAAATAAATATCCTGACCTCAAAAGTTATCGAAAAAGCCTCGATTCAAGGGTTTATGCTACCTTATTTGATGGAACATAGCGTGATGTTATTTGGAAAAACTGGAAACATCCTTAAACTCAGGGCGTCACAACTGCGTGCGCAAGTCCCACCCCTAGCTTTCCACAGCATTTTCCATTGTCTACTTCGCAGGCGCAACTGGAAAATCAATTCTAGGAGTTCACGTAAGCCTTCCCCGGGGGCGGGAGCAAACACTACTTCTATGTGGATCGATAACCGAGGGACACTACCCGCTGGTGGTTGTATGTTCACGTCGTGTTGAATTTCGTGTTGTATCTATCACGAGAGGATTAAACTGAGTCGAGTCCCCCGGGTTATGGGGTTCGGACCCCTTGATGGAAATTTAGAATTAATGTTTGGAAACTTTTATGCGGAGTCGTGTTTCTATGTTTCTGTTTGCCATTATGATGAAAAAGGGAAGTTTAATACAACATATTTTTATACCGTACGCGTAAGATATTAAATTTGTTAGTATTTTTTTATAATACACACATTCATTTCATGTTACGCGACATTATGACAACTCAAATTTGATATTAAAATGATTTACCCGTCAGTACGGTGGTGTGGATAGCGATACGGAATTCGAATCCGAAGATACCGAGTTGGAATCTCACTCAAGCTAAAAATTATATAAACTACTACACTGCGGCTCGGTGAGTGCGGACCCTGTACTGTAATTGGGATTAAGTCCCTGTTGTACAGCGTAACATAAATAAATAAATAAATTTTGTTAAGCCAAATAATGGATCAGCTAAATTTGTTGAATTTGATAAACACATCCGGAATAATTCACCTGGATTTTCAGACTTTTAAAAACATAAACAACAAAAAGTTTCTATTTGCTCTCTTCTACTTACTTACTTTAAACGTAACCGTACTGCTCACGCAAAATATATCACTTACTGAAGTCTGCTACGGCGAGTACAACACCCAGTAATGGGTAATAGGCGTGATGATATATTTATTTCAATTAATTATTATTAATCGTGGTTACTCGTAATTAAATAAAAATAATTCTTTTATAACTTGTATAGAGAATTCACCACACGTCACTGTCAACCAATAGGATCACGAATTTGTTTGAAAATGAACCAATGAAATGTACATTTCGTCGGAAATTCATCACTAGTTAAATTGATATCGGAAATACCACTGTTATTAGTATCCTTGGTTAAGACTAAATTAATAGTATATTACATTACAAGAGAAGAAACTAAGAATTTCGCTCACGCATGTGTCAGTTTTGAACACGAGGCGAAGCCGAGTGTTCAAAGCCACATAAGTGAGCGAATTCGTTTCTTCTCGAGTGATGTATAGCGTTTTGTTCAATTCTGCTATTGAAATATTTAAAAAATATTAAGATTTGTACGACTGTTTATGTAGTATAAATGAACATAGATGCCATTGCGTTGCTATGGTTCGTTTGTTTAAATATAAATAAATATTTGCGAATGTCAAATAATTTACCGTTGCATTGTGAAAATATTATTAATAATTGAGAAAATGGAAGAATATGACGATGTTACTATACCAGAAATTATTTTAAAAGAAGCTGATGCCGCTACGTTTCAATTATTGCCTGAGAAATCAAAAGGAAGATATTTGAAAGAGATGAAAAAATTTGGTGAGTGGATGCAATCAAAAAATGTACATGATGTAACTGAGATGGATCCATTTTTAGTTGCTGGAATGTCTGGCGTAAGTCACCCTGTTTTCAATAATAGCAATGTGCACTTTCATATAAATAAATAATTTTCAAAAAAACTTGTAGTTTATTCCTATTTTCGGTAATGACAAGTAAGTGGCTAAAAGTACTTTCGTTCACTACTTTCACCCACCCGTTGCCATAGAAATGCCTTCAGTGGACAAAACAAAGGGTTTCAAGATTTGTATCCAAGTTAGAAATAACATGTTTCAATAGCAGGATTGAACAAAGGATATTTTCAATATTTTCATAAACGTCAATTCTACATTTGTTCAGTGTACATTTAATATTCAAAATTTTCATCACTGTAATACCTAATTAATAATGTGCAAATAAATACCTAACTATTCTTGTTAATTAACTCTTGTTTGGTAAATTCTCAAGCCGAATACAACTCGTAGTATGAAAATTGACAGATAATATTTTAACATAAATATACATTCGTTGTTATGGAAATAGAAAACACATAATTTATGTCAAAATATTTTCAGCAATTTTCATACTACTTGTTATATTATATCTGCGGACAACAAAGTGACAGTTTATCCAAACTTCGCGAAGGTTGATGGGCCATTTGTCGTATGTTTTATGGTACGTGGATCCTGAAATATACGCCGCAGTACGCAAGCACCTGGACCTACTAAACACCCTTCACGTTTACGAAAATCCACATCCGTTTCAGGGAAAACAAATTGTATTCTTTCGGTTGCGTAAATCTCCAACAGTTGCAAATCGCATTTATATGGCTGTTAGTGTCGTTATAATTAACTAAGAAATACTAAAGATAATCTTTTGTAATGCACAAAGTAGAGAAAAAAGTAAATTGTTGATTAATAGTAGCGCAAATCTAAATTTAGTTAAGTCTTTCATTTATTTTTAAAATGTGTGCTAACAAAAAATCTACCCCTGTGGCTCCTCTACCACTAATATCTTTGGAGGCCGTGATTTGACGGCTGGTAACCGCACGTCACGCGAAAAAATATATCACTTACCGAGATCTGCTCAGGCAGAGTGCCACACCCAGTGATGGGTAAAAGGCGTGATGATATATTTATTTTATTTATTTATTTACAAAATAATATTTTAAAATACTTTAGTTAAAATAAATAAATAAAATATAGAAACAAATGAAATTAAGAGAGAACGTTAGTACGGTGGTGTGGATAGCGATACGGAATTCGAATCCAGTGACCCCGAGTTTGAATCTCACTCAAGCTAAAATTATATTTATTTTTATTTATATCTAAAATTATATGAACTACTACACTGCGGCTTGGTGAGTGCGGACCCTGTACTGTAATTGGGATTAAGTTCCTGTTGTACAGCGTAACATAAATAAATAAATAAACATGAATTTAATAGAATCCGTAAATTTGAACAATAACTAGAAAAGACATTCATTCATGTTTGTATTCTAGTGGATTTAAAATTATATGATTGCTACAAACATAAAAAAGAGAGAAAAATATCATAAACATTGTAATCTTGTGCGATGTTTTCTAATTATTGAAATAAAGGACAATTATGGGGTAAATAGCTGTGGTAAAATATCAAACTATGTGGATTTAAGAAACCAGGTTTGATTCCCGCAGCCGACAAACTTTTACCCATTGCTCAGCTCATGTAAAATTATTTCAACATTACTTGTGAAAATGACATTTCCCTCATTCAATTTAGTTGTGATAATAACTGTTTCTGCCACTAGTGAGCAAAGTAAATAATAAATTGAGTGAGAGAAATGTCATTTGACATGGTGCAAATACAACTCCTTTGATTTATATAAAATATTTATTAAATTTCTTGTATCGCAAACATAAAAATGTAATTTTTCAGTTTAATGTTAAAAAAAAAATGTAAAACGGCTATTACAAAACTTGTACTATTGAAACACTCGCTATCATGCGTACTCGTTTTACAATTCAACCCTTTCGTCACTAGTATTACAATATACTAATTGTTATAATAAAATAATTACATTAATTGAAAACACCTCATATCAAATTGTCATTGAATTTGTCAGTATTACCACCTTGAAAAATTATTATTATAAAATAAATAAATAAATATATCATCAAGCCTTTTACCCATCACTGGGTGTAGCACTCTGCCTAAGCAGATCTCGGTAAGTGATATATTTTTTCGCGTGAAGTGCGGTTACCAGCCGTCAAATCACGGCCTCCAAAGATATTAGTGGAGGAGCCACAGGGGTAGATTTTTTTAAATTGGTGAAAATTGTTTGTCGGCTGTGGGGATCGAACCAGGGTTCTCAAGATTCACAGGCCGACTCGATACCACTGAGCCACCTACCCCATTATTATTATTATTATTATTATTTTGTAATTATAAATTTTGAAATAAAAGTAACTAAATGCAATAAAGAAAATAATCACGTGTTACAATGAGCAATTGAAATACTTGTTTTTCAATATACTATTCTTCCTTAAGGATAAAAAAGTCTATATTTCTTCCTTCAGGCAGCAAAATTTTACTTACAGACAAGGTCGTAAAAAATATATATAAAAACATAGATAAAAAGTACGCAAAAGCTAACAATAAGAATATCCTAAGATGCAAATTGTCTCCGAAAAAATATACAATCGTTTTATAATTCTATATTATTTTGTTTAGTAGAAATATTAAATTACTTATTTGACATTTCTTTCTTTCCCAAATTACATTCCAAACTATATAAAAATCCTTTTTCTACGATTGCTATGAAAAGATGACAATTACGCTCTCATTTGTCATCGTAAAGTTGACGTTTTCTGTGGAACAATCGAAAAATATCTTTTTTGCGCGTCTCCAATGGCAACGCGCGAAAAAGACGTTAAATTCGCGCGTTTCCAATGGCAACGCGCGAAAAAGATTATTTCAATAGTTACCAGGGATACAAACAAAACAGAAACTTGTCATATTAACAGTTAACAAAACGAATTTAGTTTTAGACGTATACCTACGTTTTTTAATAACTTTAAGATGCAATCGTAGAAAAAATTATGTATCACGAGCGTAAAGTGTCTTTGTTCCTCTTGCACTATTGCAGCTCTCGCCTTCGGCTCGCGCTTCAATTACCGTGCTCGAGTAACAAAGAATCACTTTACGCTCTTAATACACAAATAACTATTAAACTCGTTGAAAACACAGTTCACATTTTAGAAATATCATGTAGTCGAAAACCCCATAAAAACAAAGGAAATGTTCGATCTGTCTCTTACAGAAGGGGAGAGTTTCAACTTCGTGCCCTATCTCAGCAAGTCGTTGCAGGCGACAACAATTAAACAATGAAACAACAGCACAACGAAATATTAATCGAATCAAACACCAATCGTTCAACATAATCCTCCGTTTAATCGAATCAACTGCCATTAAAGAGTCATACAGCAGCAGGAAGGGGACGAGACAACAGTAAACAGTTGACAGTAATTTTGTTTTACGATCGTCGTCTGTTGCAGTAATTCAATCGAATGCGCTCAGTAATATGATTTAGAAGACTGGATGGTGGGTTTCATTCCGACGGACTAATGTTTGTTTTGAGTTACGTACATGTAATTTCATTACATTTCTTCTTCTTACTCATAGAAATTTCTTTCTTTTCAAATTCACTGAGAGCCATTTGTACCGCAAAAACTTAAATTTTATACTAGGTTTAAATAAATAAAAGCTAATCGAATGTTTGACAGCATGTAAATTATGGTAACTAAGTAAATAAATAATTAGAGCGCGTAACTCTGAAAAATACAAACAAATATAAACTAATTAATAGCTATTTATGAAACTAGTAAGGAAATGAAGGTTATTACCTTACGCATGTGAAATTTGCAGAACGAGGCGTAGCCGAGTTATGTAAACATATAAGTATTTCTTTACTAGTTTCATACAATATTTTTTCTACTTCCGTTCTAATAATACGAAAGAGCGTTTTTGAAATTATGAAATGTTGACATATTCACTGTAACATTTTTACACAAGATTATTCACAATACAATTGATTGCATATTCATCATGAGTAGAATTCTATTTCAAGTTTCCAGAGTGTCCTCCAGATATAAGAACGTTTTCTACTTGCACGCGGCAAGAACTCTTATGCTATCGAAGTCACCAATTCATCAAATGATCAATTCTCACAATGTCATTGAGGATGAAATTGATATTTTTCATAACAACATTAATGATATAAAGAAATCTATTACTTCTTTCTAATTCTGAGTTTCTTCCTTACCCTAGAATTGGGCGTTTGCCTGTTGGGTAATGTATTAATAATAATAATAATAATAATAATATTAATGACAGTTATAAATTCAAAAAAGAAAGAATAACACACAGAATTCATCTACCAAGATATCTGTTGTTATGTTACCTCATTATTTCACTAGTTAAATAATGCAGTTCATTATCTAACTCAAATAAGTGAAATAAAACGTCTATTTCCTAACGGAAGTAGAAAAAAGTTATTACTTGCTGCATCTACAATGATTTATATATTTTCTTGAATTCCAAGGAAATTGCCTTCGAAGTCTTCGTCGGGCATTGAATCCATTATTTCAAATTATTTCTTTCTAGAATGCACGAAATTGTTGACAGTGACAATAGTTGTTTCTTCATCCCAACATTATGACAACGTCTAGCTATAAATTGTCCTACTGCAAACAACTTTTGAATACAAAATATAACGTATCTTTTTATAAAACTAATAAAAATTAATTTAAAAAAACGGTGTGAAGGTAAAAATCTTAACTGGGTCCACCAATCGTCCCAGAAACTTTTCAACTCACCCTTAAAAATTAATTTACTACACTGGCCACGTAAATAACTATTATATGTAATCTAACATTGCTTCGATTTTATTTATTTAAAGTTATTGAGGTGCAAAATGTTCATTACTTAATTTAGAAGTTTTGCAAAATAGAATGAGTAACGTTTTGGAATATATAAATTATAATGCAAAAAGAATTTGAAAAATAATTGCAAATTACTTGAAGCAAAACATTTTTCGTGCTAGTAACTGATAGGTTGCAGTAATGAATACAAATCTATAAACATTAAAATTTATTTAATTGAAGTTTTTTCAATAATACATTGTTATCAAAATGAAATTCACAATCCCGACTTAATATCATCACTGGGCCATCTACCCCATTCATATTTTAATTTTGTCAGTGACAATTAATTGTAATTATTAATTTCAGCTTAAAATTACTCATTGTATTTGAAAATTTATCTAACTCGCGCCATCACCAAGATATCCACATACGTTAATTTTTACTTCTACAGCCTGAGCTGTTACCACACAGTTATTCACCTTACAAATAAAATAAAAATGTATAAAATGCAACAAAATATCCTTTACGCTATAACTCTTGAATTCATCTGCCATAATTTCTTTATATTGCGTCTATAAACATAAACTTTAATGTTCTTTTACAGCAAACGAAGACCAGCGATTTCAATGGTGGAAGACATACAAGGTGCAAATTTATGTACCCACATTTGCGGATGGAATGTCACCGTTAAACATTAAATGATAACGAATGTAACATCAACAATGGCAATATAAACTTGGTCATTTAACGATTACTGTTGTCGTGCTATCTGTTTGCTATTTAAATAATTTGCAAAAGATGCGAAACTGGCCAAGTTACCCTCATTTCTCATTTAATATTACATGCTATTAAGTTATTATATTTGTGGTAAGGGTTCTGAAAAAGGAAATAAATATTATTGTGAGGTAAATTGTATGATACTGGGTGATTTAGTAGCTACAGAATAATTGGATGATTCGTTTTTGTTATAGTTTTGCAGGTGACTATTCATCCAATTAAATTTAATGATTCAGTTTAGAAAAAACTACAACTGTCAAAATATTTTATAAATAAATAAATGTATCATCAGGCCTTTTACCTATTACTGGGTGATATATTTTGCGTGACAAATCAAGGTCCCTGAAGATGTTACTGTGGTAAGTTTGTTGACTGCAGGAATTGACACCTCGTTGACTTCAGTTTATATCTTAAATAATACGTCCGCGTTTGACTGGTTTGGAAATAAATATATCATCATCCCTTTTACCTATTATTGGGTAAATCAGCCGTCAAATTATTTCTTCCCGATATGTTAATGAAGGGGTAGTTTTAATGTGATGAAAATTGTCTGTCAGCTATAGAAATTGTGATTAAGTTCCTGATGAAAAATAATTTGTAATTGAAGAAAAAAACTATAACGTAAACAATAAGGTATTTCGAATGAAATAAAAAGAGGCGGAATGTGATTCGAACGCGTCATCACGATGATCTAGCCACAAAGTCTGGCGTTCATGTTGAAAAAGCAACGAAGCAAAAACAATCTATGAAAACACATTCACACCTGTACGCGCGTTATAAAGAGGCGTGGCTAATCTAACCTGGCGGCGTTTCTCGCTGTGATTGGCTAAAAAAACTTGCATCACGCAACGTTTGTTACAAAAACAAAAAGCATTCCATCCGCGTTCCGCATGACGTATGAGAGTGGAGTGTCGCGCCATCTTGTAAACAATTTCGCGCGCGCAGCACTGTTTATCGACCTCGGAGGAATTCTCTGTCTCTTATTTCCATGGCGACGCGTCTGTCGCACATAAACAACCTGGAAACAAGTGGAATGTCGCCGAAGTCCCCTGTCCGTTTTAATTGTGGAAGATGGGAGATAGGGCAGGTATCGTGTGTCTTGTCGGGGACGCTTCGCTTCGGCGGAGACTTGGACTCGGATAACGAGGCATCAATAACCACGGGGACAGCTTGACGCAGGACTGATAACAAACTAGCTATGCCCGCCGTGGACATTCTCTAGACACAAAAAATACAAACACCATGGACCGGCTTCATTTACTACCTCTTATTTTTATTCCTTTTTCTTTCTAAGGTTTCAGATTACCTCAACAGCTACTTTGCGCTTTCCAAATTAAAACAAAATCAAGCGTCCAACTTGCAAATTGTCTATCATAAGTACACATACCTTCCACAAGAATGACATGTTTTTCATTACTATAAAAACCGCAGAGAATACGACAATAATTTGTTTTATATACGACTAACTAATAATATTATCATTATATATGCGTTTTTTGCTATATAATGGTATATATTAATCCCGCCGGAAATAATGAGTCGGGAATAATGGTCATTATTCCCGCTCGTGAACCAATCAAAATGCTTAAAACATGGATCATTGTTTCATTGTGCCAATGGAACAGTGTTGCCATAGCGACACATATATAAATTAAACATGCTCGTTGCTAAGTTCACTGTTGTTTACGATTCGGAAACAAACAAAACGAAATCATCGTTGAGAAGTTGTCATAAACAGTCTTGCAAATTGTGTTAAATTATTGTGTTTAACTGTAATTGAAAAAATGGACAGTATTACAGAAGACATTATATCTTCTACACCACCAGAAATAACGAAAATCGCTGATGCTACTACATATGGTTTATTACCGCAAAAGTCTAAAAAATTCTATGACAAAGCATACCAAAGTTTTATTGACTAATTTTTATTAAATTAGTCGTATATAAAGTATAGTATACAACTCGCTATAATGGCTATTATTACCTCGGATGATTGCAACCCGAGCGAGCGGAATAAGAGCATCCATTATAGCGTCGTTGTATAATATACTATTTATAATATGTGTATCGTACAATATTTTATCTATGACCGACAATATCAGCAAACAAACAAAAAATGGCATAAATATCATCCTTGAATACTGAACAATCCATTCTTAGTTTCTTGTGCTAACCATGTTAACCATAGAATAAACTGAGCATAAAGTAATTTTAGAGAACTCGTGATTAATGAAATTTTGTTATTTACAAACTTATATTAGCCAACTAAAAGTAAATTTTACACACGATTGCGGTAATAGTTGTTTGAGAAACAAGAGGGAAAAGCGATTATTTTTCCAAACAAGTTTGAAGCGTGTAAAACATTCGATTGAAAAGACGTTTTCCTTACTTCAAAAAAGAACTTTACGCTTATGGAAAATAACTAGTAGGTACAATAAAGATATATTATATAATAAAAAATATAAAGTAAACACTTGGCTATGTTACACAAAATTCAGCCTCCAAGTCACCTTATGAGGGCATCGTCAGAGGCCGGCCAGCACAGTTAGTAACCATAGACGCGATTCGCTCTTATTAGAGCTCATCAGTAAAGCCCGGATTTTTAGGCAATTGCCTAGATTCAAATTTTAATATACTTCAGGCAATTTCGTTTTTCTTTACATAGGTAATATGTTTACGTGTAATGGAAGGTTTTTTTTCGTGCCTTAGAGCCTATTTTTTCTATATTTTGGTTATTGTGCCTATTTTACCTTATACAGCCTATTTTGCCTATTTTTGTTGCCTATTCTAACTTTTATTGAGCAGACAAGGTTTATCATCTACTTCGTTGATTAATTCAGCACTCGACAAAGTGTTTCAACCTAACCTGTAATATCTAAAGAACTTACTTTAATCAAGTTTTTGTGTGTGAATTTAAAATTTTACGTGGAAATTCAATTGTCTTTGCCATTAATCAATGGAGCTGAGGTAACTTTAGACGATATGGCTAAATATAAGAACGCTCCTGTCACTTTTTGTGATGTCGAACGAAGTTTTCAACTTACAAGCAAGTTCTGACAGACCGAAGACAGTCCCTTTCCGAAAATTTCATAGAGCAATTGCTCCTAATATTTTGTGAATTAAAGTATACTACATAATTTGAATTTGCATAATAGTTAATAAAATGACAACCCTACATTATTATTTTTCAGATTGCGTTAATTTTTGTTTAAAATTATTTTTTTCTAACGAAGAGTAGATACGAGTACCAATATTAGAAAAGGGTTCGTTTATTTTTTTTTTAAACAAATTATTTACATTTAGGCTGCCTAAAATTACCGGCCTATATGCCTGCTTATTTGGGTGTTTTTAAGAGCCTAAATATCCGGGCTTTACTCATCAGTATGTATCTGACGATGCCCTCATAAGGTGACTTGGAGGCTGAATTTTGTGAAACATAGCCAAGTGTTTACTTTATATTTTTTATTAAACCTTGTTTCACCAAGTGTTGGATGACAATTAATTTTGTCTTGTTAAGATATATTATTATCAAGTTAGAATTTTAAATAAAATAATTAATTTATTTATAATTATATAAGTAATTTTTCTTTCTTTTAAAATAACTATACTATTATTTCATCTCTAGAGAAGGAACACTAATTTTTCTCACTATTTCATGAGAAGAAAGCTGAGTTTTTTGCGCATGTCATGAAATAGATACAATAAATTATTGAATCTTCAGATAATTTTGTATATTGTCAAATAATATCAAAGGTTGTTGCGGATTTCATTATCTCACTGTTATTTTTTTTATTTATGTGAACCGAAAACTATGTCATCCTGTTGACAATTGAGTATTGCCTGCAGTGTCGTAGAAAAAAAAAATATTAAATTGTGAAATTGTACAACTTCGCAAAATAAATGATAATCTTCCACGGAGATAATTAGTTTAATTTAATTTTTTCACACATAATTAAATAAAAATAAATATATCATCTCGCCTTTTACCCATTACTGGGTGTGGCACTCTGCCTAAGCAGATCTCGGTAAGTGATATATTTTTCACGTGAAGTGCGGTTACCAGCCGTCAAATCATGGCCCTCAAAGATATTAGTGGAGAGGGAGCCACAGGGGTAGATTTTTTTTAAATTGGTGAAAATTGTTTGTCGGCTGTGGGGATCGAACTAGAGTTCTCAAGATCCACAGGCCGACTAGATACCACTGAGCCATATACCCCATTTAATAAAAATGAACGAATTTACTTAGCTATAAATTTAAAGCAATTAATTAATTTTTCATTATCCACTAATATCCTTCAAAACAATTGTATTTGTAAAAACTACTCGATAGTTGACAAACTTATATATTCTTGTCAAATAGACCTAAATTGTTTTTGAACAAATGTACAAACGAATAAGTAAAAATAATTTTATGTGAAAAATAAGATTAAGTTTGCATCTAAAATTAGATGAGCGCACAGACTTGAGATGAGAAAACGGAAACGAAGAATTAACAACATATATTTCACTTTGCCCATCGGAAGCTAATTACCCATATACGTGCGAAGTGTTCTTAATTTACAGCCCAAATAAATAACGTAAATGAAGTATGAAGCGTAGACAGACAGAGACACCAAGACAAGATGCTGCGATGCTGGTCTGGCGAGACGCGTAACATAAACCGTAACGCAACGGATGCAGGATGGCGCCTGACGTAACGTAGCACGTGTGCCTGAGTGCAAATCGTTGTCACAGGATGCTAAGAGGCCCACTGATCGCTTGATTGCCGATTGTTTTTAAGAAAGGCCCACGCAACAGTTTCAATCTTTTTTATTTTTTGTATTTGGTAATTTGATACAACATACAGATCGAATATATTAATTTGATCACACATTAAAATTAGCTCTGTGCCTTTTCCTTCACTAACGTCTTTAGGGGCATGATTTGACATGCAAGATCTGCTACGGCAGAATCCCATATCTAATAAGAAGTATAAAAATGTCTATATAAGTTTTTACACGTTATATTCGTAAGGTAATTAAACATTTTCGTAACTCTGGAAGTGTATGTAAAGGCAAATCAACTGGGAGACATACTGTTACTTTTTAGAAACAAATCCAAATAAACCATTAAGATCAAAAACATCTCGAATAGATTCAAATTTATCTTTTTTATAAATTCACTGCAGGCCAATGCGAGCTAGTAGACTATCTCAATGATGCGACAAACAAAAAATCAGAACGGGGCGGTGGGATCAATCATTTTTGATTACTTTGTACTTCTTTCACACGCTTTATATATCCATTTTTAGTAGATGCATGTATTAAATTTGCATTTATAGATGACTTTTCTTATAATCGTCAAAACATAAATAATTATAAAAGGAAACAAAAACTAATTTCATATTGTTATTATATTTTTACCGATTTCAGGATATTAAACCTATGTTTACTTGCACAAAAGTAGGCTGGTAAGTAAGTAATAACTGTATCCTGTACGGTAATATTACAATACTGACTTGTTAAAACTGTCAAGAAAATGAATTGATACAAACGAAACTCAAAACAACAATAATACAAAGATTACTTCTCCTGCTTATCATAATATGTATTAATTGTACAGTCTTTCAAATTAAAGAAAAATTAACTTTCATCTCAAATTCAATATCAAATTTTACAATTTAAGAGGATCGTAAACAAAAGATGTTTTATTAAAGACATAATCACAAAATAGATTGCTTACAGAAAATGATTCAGTATTTTTCGCACAAATTTATCAAACTATCAAAAAGAGAGAAATAAATAGAAAAACATCAGATGGGCCAATCAGAAAATAAAGTCATTTGTGTCTTGTCTTATTCCCCACATAATTCAATCAAAAATAAAATGTAATAATTAGAAATTTACCATTGTCGTTTACTGTAATTGTGATTAAGTTCCTGTTGTGCAACGTGACATAAATAAATAAATTCGCTAATATCTAATATCCCTAGTTATTCCGCGTAATTATATAAAAATCGTAAGTCCTAACATCTGTATAGAAAAATCCAACAAATCATATTTAATAATCCATTCCCAATATTAATTAGACATGTCTTTTACCACTACTAATAATCTCACCAAAATAAAAAATCAAGTAAAATTAATGATCGTTCAGTCTCTAAACAAACGTTGTAGTCCCACCCATATATTAGCCTTTAACAGTTTGGGTGCGGAGAAAGAATGACGACCATCCAGCCGGGATGTTTCTGTTTTCTGTTTGGTCTAGGGACCCCAGATTAATGCAGCTGCCACTGTTGGTAATGCTATCTCGTTTTTTCGCATCCTTATTTAATTAGCGTTAATTATCAGGCATGTCAGGAAACATCAGACTGTCGACGAGCGTCTACTGTCTCCGTAACGAAATTCGAAACCACGGGGGGTTATTATAAGTTTATTTGCGATTGCTGATACGTATCTGACAATTTTGATTTTTTAATTTTCTGGTCATAAATTTGAGAAATAATTTGAATGTTGCGACAAGTAAATGACTTGACTTTTATAGTGTTTTCCAGACGGTATTTCTAGCTATTTATGGGAATATTAAGAAAGGTTTTATATTTTAATTGAATATATTTATGGTTATGTTGTTTAAAACATTTCTGTGGTCACTATCTAATTAAATTATTTACAACAGGAACTTAATTACAAATACAGTAGCTTATAACGAAATTCAAATCATTCAGAAGCAATCATATTTTTCGGATATATGTTGAAGTCAACGAGATTTGAACACACGGCCTCTTGCTTAAAAACTAAGTTTTATCTCGGTTTTATACGATTACCTCTACACATAGTTAATCTTTGAATCCCAAAATTCGCCAAAAATGTTTGAAATAAAAATTGTAGAAAATAAAATTCTTAAATAAAATAAATATATCATTACGCCTTTTATCCATTACTGGGTGTGGCACTCTGTCTAAGCAGATCTCGGTAAGTGATATATTTTTTCGCGTGAAGTGCGGTTACCAGTCGTCAAATCAAGGCCCCCAAAGATATTAGTGGAGGGGGATTCTTGATAAGTGATATATTTATGCGCGTGAACTGCGATTACCAGCCGTTGCATCACGGCCTCCAAAAAAGTTTGCTAATTTAACCATCATTATAAGTTTTCGAGATAGTTATGGTGGCACACTAAAATTACACACCCTGTATATGTGTATATGTACTTTACAAAATGTATTTATTTTTTAAATACATATTCTAATTTTCTTTGTAATCAAATTTTCGTTTTATTTTCTTAAATGTACGTATAATCATCTGTGGCGCTACAGCCCAAAACGGGCCTGGGCCTACCGGACACACCGAGCCGCAGTTTTTACACTGCCGTACTGCCGGTTTTCGTAGTCGAATGCTACATTATTTAAGGCGTATAAGTGACTAGCTTATAGCGCCCGAGTGTGATAAATACATGTAGCTGTATTTTATATTTTACGACAAATCACACATTGTCGACAGGCGGATTCGAACTGACGAACCTTGGCTCGGGTGACGTCACAGTATGTTAAGAGATGTGCCTTAACACGCTCGGCCACCGCACCTGTACGTATAATACTATCGATAATTTGCGATAGTTTTTATAAATTAATCGATAATCAATTATAGAAACTATGACAGCTACTACTGTTAGTTTATTACCTCTAGTAGCCATGTTATCAAAACAAAACAATCAAAATACTTGGAACAAAAGCAAAACAAAAAGATATATTTATACGGTTGTATTCACAGCGAAATAAACAAACGATTATGAAACCCCTATTGTTTATGTGGGAATTCAACAGCTTGGCTACCGGTAGATATCTTAGATTTACGATGTTACCTACATATGACAGTGCCACATTGTGTTCTTGCTACGTTATTATGGTGAAACACGCGCAGAAATCTATAAAGTGTTTTTGACAAGTGCCATCCATGTGTTGCGTTCCCGAACGCATTTAGTGTTGATGTACGCTGACTGTTACATGTGTTTTTGGTTATTTGATTTCATTGTTATTGGGTGGTCGTTAGTTACTTGCTTGAAATTACTTTAAATTTATATTCAGCGAGAGTTAATTTTGTTCGAAATAAAGTCATGTAATCAGAAATTCAATCTGACGTTCAAAATAACGCACAGGTAATCAATTATTCAACATGGAATCGTGTTGGAATACTTCTTACAAGAGAATTTGACATTTTGAGAAATTAAAAATTGTTCAGATCGCGATATGTAACCGCAGAAAACTAGTTGGTTTCTAAAAATATTCTGTCACCACGAAATATTATTTACTGTCTTCTCGTATTCGAATACACGATTTTCATTTTATAGTTCTCTTTATTTCAATCATGATTGATTTTAAACATTCTAAATTATTATGAAATTTTTAGAAGAGAAATGATTTTATGTTAGGTGATACGTAAAGTAGAAGATCCGGGTTCGATTAAATCTGACTTCTCCTAAATACTTACACTAAAATTGTACAGAGATATTTAAAAAATTGCATCCACAATTAAAACTATAAATTATATTCAAATATTTGTAAGAATATCTTAGCTGTTATTTTTCTTAGAAATATTTTAATATTATTTATCATTTTAATTTTACATTCAAGTACAATTTTTCTCCACGCTAATATAAGTCGATTTCTAGAGTATAATCTGCAATTTTCATCAAAATCGTTAGACAGGCATGTTTCGAATCCTGTCATATACTTCGACTTTTAGAATTTTAATAGGTCAAGTTAACAAAATTGAACTATGATTAGTACGGTTCAAGTTTTAATTAGATTATTATAATTATTAAAATTTAAACTTTATATAATTTAACTGCAGATTCAGATTATAGACAATTCTAGTCTACTGGCTGGAGGTTTAACTTGCGTGTCTTAATTAACAAGCCAGAGGGCGTGTGTTCAAATCTCACTGATTCCAACAAAAAAAATACGATTGTGCCTGAATATTTGGATTGCACTATACGAGTACACTACTGTAATTGGGATTATATTCCTGTTGTGCACAATAATAAATAAATAAATATATCATCACGCCTTTTACCTATTACTGGGTAGGGCATTTTCCCGTAGCAGATCTCGGTAAGTGATATATTTCTTATTGTGAAGTGCAGTTACCAGCTGTCAAATCACTGCCCCCAAAGATATTAGTAAAGGGGAGCCACAGTGGTAAATTTAAAACCAGGGTTCTCAAGTTCCACAGGCCGACTCGATACCACTGAGCCACCTACCCCATAATAATAAACAAATAAAACTATATTATTATTGATAATCTTCACTCTAGTGCAATGCATTTCAAACTTTTTTAAGATATATCCCCCTTGAAAGCAAAAATCACAAATAAATTCTTTCACAAAAAAAAACGAAATCTTATCCATTACTGAGTGCGGTACTTTGTCGTAATAAATCTCGATAAGTGATATATTTATACGAGTCAAGTGCTGTTACCAGCTGTCAAATGACTATTTTACAACCCATATTTTGAAAACCACGGCTCTGATGAAAAGAATAATCGTCTGACACACAATTTGGCACGAGAATGAAATACCCGATACCTATTAGGCAAATAACTATCAACTATATTTCATTTAATGAGCTTTGATCTGCAATTTGGTAACAATTCCAGCCAAAATTTGATAAAACAATGTTGAGTAAAAAGCCATCTCTTTAAAAACATGTTTAATTGTTTCCAAGTCAATTCATCAATCAATACACGTTCTCCTCATTCCTGGCCGCAAAACATCCCATCAGTTCATTAGCTCATGCTACGAGTGTTAAAAATACCGCCCGCCCTTCTGTCAAACTCATTGAATCTGCGACGCGATCTTAATTAGTGGCGCCCTGTCTGCGATTCGGCACCCGGGTGTTCGTGAACTCAGCAGCGACATCTCCGCATTCCTTGCAGTCGCAAATAGAAGAACTGCGTGCCCGGGAAATTGATTGTGACAAGACAAATATGACTAGCGATGGAATAGGTTAAGTATTAATTAGGGACGTCCGGGTCTACTGGCTTGGTTCCGTGTTATGGCTAATTATAGACTGAGAATTCTAGTTGGCGTTTAACTTTTTTTGTGGTTTCAACTGTCAACGAAATGTAACTCAAGATGAATTAAATTAAAATTAATGATTGGCTAAGAGATAATACACTAAAAATAATGCAAGTCATGTCACACTAGATTTTATGAATTTACAAATTATAAGCAAGATGTTTTTAATTATTTCTTTTTGCATATCGATCATAAAACTATTTAAATATATTTTCAAATAAAATAAAATGAATATATTATCACGCCTTTTATCCATTACTGGGTGTGGCACTCTGCCGTAGCAGATATCGTTAAGTGATATATTTATACACAGAAATTCAAATTACGGCCCGCAAAGATGTTAGTGGAGGAGGGGTAACAGGGGTAGTTTTTTAATGTGGTGAAAATTTGCCTGTGGATCTTGAGAACCCTGGTTCGATCCCCACAGCCGACAAACAATTTTCACCAATTTAAAAAATCTACCCCTGTGGCTCCTCCACCACTAATATCTTTGGAGGCCGTGATTTGACGGCTGGTTACCGCACTTCAAGCGAAAAAATATATCACTTACCGAGATCTGCGTAGGCAGAGTGCTACACCCAGTGATGGGTAAAAGGCGTGATGATGATATATATTTAAAATTTGCTAGCTTTGGGAATCAAACCCGGGTTCTCAAATCCACAGGCCGCGACTCGATATTAACTGAGCCACCTACCCCATCTAATTGATTGGTTTATTTTTACTTTTTTCACTATTATTATTTATTTATCTACATGAAAATCATTTTAAATTGTTACAAGGGTGCTTTTAAAATATAAACAGAAAAATTGAGATACCGCCAGGATCTATGACTCCGGCTTTAAACCAACTAAGCTATAGTCACCTGTGATCCAAATTTGATTTTATTTTTAAGCGTAGTTAAATTTGTTTTTCTGTTTATATTTTGAATTAATATTCATTAAGTATTTATTTTAAAAATCGTAATTAAAAATAAGTGCTTTTTATTCAAGTGTTTAGTTTGATAATTTTTTCTAATCTATTAAAAAATTATAATATATTTCAATGGATAAAGTTGTTCGCGCTCGGTGAAATATGATTATAAAAATAAAATGAAAGACATTTTAATTTTATAATTATGAACATTATTTTAATGTAAACATTATACATCATGAGATTAAATGAATTTTTGTAGTGTCGGCCAGTGGTATTAAAAATGTACACTTGAGATAAAGGGCTATAAAATAAGTAAATAATAATTTTTTGCATGATCTTAGAAAATTGTTCTTTATAGGTAATTTACAAAATGTGTGAAATGTTAATTTAAAAATAATTTTTCCATACATTGAACTACCTTCTAAATCTGGCTTCGCGAATTATATATAAATCAGCGAAATTTAAATTTGCAAATAAAATGCAACCTATAATCAATTCTAAAAAATATGAAAAACGTGTTGAAAGAAATAACTAAAAATATCCCTACAGCTCAGAATTCAAGGATATTCCCGGTCAAGTTCAACTTCTTTACAGAATGTTATACATCTTGGCTACAAATCTCCCTAAACACTATTTTTGAAGCATCCACAAAAGAATATTGTTATGTTAACGTTATCGATAGCCTTCTCAACACACTTTTAAAAACAAAACTGGAAGTCCAATTGAAGCATCTTTAAACGCAACAAAAGCAAATAGAAAGAAAACAACAATCACTAGAAGAAAAGAATCCCCCAGGTATCTTTTCCAAGTTTGCGCAGTTTGCAGACACGCGCGGCAATGTTTGTTTGTGGTATTACCCGTCTAAGATGTCTTTATAAAGAGACCGCATACAGAAATCTTGCTGTGACTGTCATCCCAAGTCCTTTGTTCCTCATACCGTCGAGAGCTATTGTTAGACTTGCGTGCAAATGTACGATGCTCATTTTGTGAAAGATACGCACGAAGAATTCGGAATTGTGGACAAGAGATGATGAGGTGCATGCCCCAAGGACTGGCGCCGGTGAATTTTAGAGAAAAGTACAGAGATTTTTGAACTGATTTGGGATTGCAATTGAAATGATATTTTGTGATAATATCTAAAATATATATAAAGTTAGCTAAAACGAAATGGAAATAAAAGTTTGAGAGATTTATTTGAATATCTATAAAATAATAATAGTTATTTATTATACAAGCGGTATAAATGTATGTTTAATGAGCGGTAAGTTTAAGCGTTAATACCGCGAGTTGAACATACATTTTAACCGCGAATGTAATACAACTATTTATTCAATTTTGCCTTAATAAACTTTTCCAATTTGAGTGTAGGATTTTTTTATATGAAGTCAAAATCTTGAAATGTCACTAATCGCTTACGAATATCTAGTCGCTGATTGTGAGTTTTGTTGTTACGTTGCCATGGATTGAATTGTTTACAAGAAAAGAAAATTGGAACAGAATTAGTGAATGACACTACATTCTCTACAATCAAGTTTAAATAAAGTCTTTTCAGAGTAAAAAGTGAAAATGGAAAACGAAGATTCTATTATGGAACAATTGTTACCGCAGAAATCGAAGGAAACATATAAAAATATCTGATGTGGACACCACATGACTTCCTTGTACACGTATTAAACTATAGATATTTTTTTAATTACACATATTTGACATTAAATCTTTTATTTTTTGTTCTAATCCATAGCAAACTTAATTTACAAAAAAATCAAAAAATATATAATATTTAAATTTAGATATCTCGTTTATGCAAAAAGCTAATTTAAAAATTCTTAATGTGCTAGACCCAGAATTTAATTCTCTAAAACTTTTATTTGCAGCATTCATTTCTAAAATTAAAATAATACCATTTTTTTCAAGGAAAACTGTTAGCAGCTTCATGTAATGTGCCACTTCCGGTTAGTCTATTTTAACCAAAATCTATTATGTTATTTCCATTGATATAGTAGTCTTATATACCAAATTTGGAAAGTTTTAAATTATATTTGAATACAGTTTTTCATGAAAATCTATTATAGGCTTCAAGTAAAGTACCACTTCTGGTAGTTGTATAATGACCAAAAAGAGAGGTGCACAACTAGATGTTATAACAGTCCTAAATATAAAGTTTCAATTTTCTACAGTTTACCGTTTTTGAGTTATGCGAGATACGTACGTACAGACGGCATGACGAAATTAGTCAAAATGGATTCAGGGAGGGCCAAAACACCTATTTCCGTTGAAATCTGAGAACCGAAAATTTTCGCGATTACAATACTTCCTTTACTTCGTACAAGGAAGTAAAAATATATCAAAAACTTTGCTCATGGAAAATGAAGAAAAATATCACGGAAGTTACTGAAGCTGTTGTTTTAAATTATATTTCTGAACATTACAAGAATCTGAAGCCATCCTGACTCTGGAGTTATTGCTCCATGCTAAAAGCTTGCCTCAGTATTTTCTAGAACGTGGATATTTCCATTTTCACTTTTTACTCTGTAAAGACTTTATTTAAACTTGATTGTAGAGAATTTAGTTTCATTCACTAATTCTGTTCCAATTTTCTTTTCTTGTAAACAATTCAACCCATGGCAACGTAACAACAAAACTCACAACCAGCGATTAGTGATTAGTGATTTTGACTTCATATAAAAAAATCCTAAGTTTATTAAGGCAAAATTAAATACCCAGGGCCCGTGGAATTCAAAGGGCCCGGATGTGATGCTATTTTATAAATTGCTTTTAATTTTGTACTATTTCATCAATTTTTTATATTCTTTACTAAAAGATGTATAACGAAATATCTGATACACGTTTTCAACAATTTATTACATTGTATAAAAATGACGAAATGCTTAATCAAGGGCCCCAGTTGCAAATTTTAAATAAATTTATACACTATTCAAAAGTACATTATTACATTGTTGCATTTTTGTTTCATATATTACTACATTGTATACAACACACATAGGCAAAGGCTCTATACATTTGTGCGTAGTGCTGTTTTGGTATCCCCTGCATTTATCGAATATGCAACTAGATATTAGGTAGTCATACAGTGAGTATACAATACACATCGCTGCACCAGAATTTTGTATTTAATTTTATTTATATTGTTATAACTTTATTTAGATATTAATAATTCTTATTGTTGTCATACATATGTTTATAAATATATATTTTTTGGTATCTTATATTTAATTAATAAATATTCAAAGTTAAAGGAGGCCCGAATTTTTTTTCCCGGGGTCCGCTTTTCCTCTCGGCGCCCCTGTCTGTATCCAAGTAATTAAACATGTGTTTATAAGGCAAAATTGAATAAATGTATTTATTTGGATTGTTGTAGATAATTTCAGCATTAGGGTTGAGTAAAAAATGTGCGTTTTTTTAAAGCATCGATACCTATTGTGTTTGGAATAACGTAATAGATATAGGTGAATGAATATAGGAATATTAGGAGTGAGCGCCGTCGGTAAAACGATACAACAATGGCCGCCGGTTATTTTGATCAGTATAAATGCATCATGCACCAAGAATCAAATTACACGGGCGTTATTGAAAAGCCGAGGGAGCTATTCAACCCGGATTAATATCCAGCATTATGACCAGATGTTTGTTCAGTGAATTTGTACCTACCTTCAAATGCACTCACAACAACAATAGAAAACTTTACGCTATAGTTACAGGGATGCAACACATGTCACTCACAACGTCTCAATTTTTACACCACTGAAAGAAATACGGTCGGTAGTAAAAGTAAAAAAATGTGAAGAAAGCAAGTCCAGCAGAGCCACTTGCCATGGATGCTGCAGGAGATAGACCGTCCTTGCGCGAGATACGAGGGCGTGTTGTACAACAAGGCGGAGCCACATCGTGATTGGTTGGTGGTGAGTGTGCGTCAAGGGGCGGGTCACCACGCCCACCACACCCAGCGCAGCTTCGCGGTCCTCACCCGCGCTGCCAACCAAGCCAGTCCTAGTCCTCGTGCAGTCCGCGACCGGCAACATGCTGGTCCCTCCGGACATGCTCACCGCGCAATCCAAGATGCTCTACCAAATTAACAAATACTACGGTGAAAGGGTTCAAACCCGAATGGGTACCATTGCTAAAACCATCCGCGAAGTGTGTAAAGTTGTGCAAGACGTACTCAAAGAAGTAGAAGTACAAGAACCACGATTCATTTCATCGTTAACTGAATGTAACGGACGATACGAGGGCCTGGAAGTTGTGTCACCCGGTGAATTTGAAGTTGTGCTTTATCTTAATCAAATGGGAGTATTTAATTTCGTGGATGATGGCACGCTACCTGGATGTGCAGTGTTGAAACTCAGTGATGGAAGGAAACGTTCCATGTCTCTTTGGGTGGAATTCATCACAGCTTCTGGATATTTATCAGCAAGGAAAATCCGGTCGAGGTTTCAAACTCTAGTGGCTCAAGCTTGCGATAAGTGTTCGTATCGGGATTCAGTGAAAATGATCGCAGATACAACAGAAGTGAAATTACGAATACGAGAAAGATATGTGGTTCAAATTACTCCAGCGTTCAAATGTTCTGGAGTTTGGCCGAGATCAGCAGCTCATTGGCCGATTCCTCACATACCCTGGCCACATCCGAACCTAGTAGCTGAAGTCAAAACTGAAGGTTTTGATTTACTATCGAAAGAAAGTATAGCCATGCAAGGAAAACAATCAGCCATGGAAGGAGACGCCTGGGTACTAAGTTTCAACGAAGCTGAAAATCGTCTTCTACAAGGCGGCTGTAGAAGAAGATGTTTAAGCATCTTAAAAACCTTACGAGACAGACATTTAGATCTACCCGGAAACCCAGTATCCGGCTACCACATGAAGACTTTACTATTATATGAATGTGAGAAGCATCCTCGAGAGTTAGAATGGGATGAAGCTTGCATCGGAGATAGAATTAACGGAATATTCCTTCAGTTAATTTCTTGTTTACAATGCCGTCGTTGCCCGCATTATTTTCTTCCAAACTTGGATTTATTTAAAGGAAAATCGCCTAGTGCTCTTGAGAACGCCGCCAAACAAGTTTGGCGACTAACTAGAGAAATGTTAACCAACACAAGATGTTTAGAGAAATTGTGAAACAACTAGAAGACGATTTCGTGCATTCCACTATTTCGTAGATGCTGCTGGACTCTAGTTTTCCGCATATTAAATCGTGATTATTAATTGTTGAGAGCTTATTACATTCTTTGCAAAATGTCACTTCACTTTTGTTTTTTAATTGTTTCAAGTACATGTTTCATTCAATCGCAACTACTTTATGGAAATCATATAAATGAGTGATTTTAGAAGACTGATTATGATTTTAAATAATAATGAGTTGCAAGTGAAGTGATATTTTCTGAGAAATAGTTGGTACAAGGCGCGCACGGAACCATAACTCTTTGCCGTACTGAGCTGTGCGCGTCGGTGTATTTACCTGCGTATAGGCTAAAAATGACCGCATTTCCGTGTGATTGTAGTACGTATTTCAAATATTATATATTATTGTATTATTATAATTATTGATGTTATATTATTGATTTTTGTTTTGTATATATCAATTATTATCATTTGTACATATTGTTTACAAAAATATATCTGTGTACTTAAAATGATTTGTACTTATTTCTATTTTTACGTTCGTTCGCTAGTTTTTCAAGATATATTAGTCTAGTTGTTTTAATTTATTAAACAAAACTCGCAACAAAAAACTTAAAATTTATCGGTAAAATACTTATAGTTATTGTATGGGTGTAACGCGGAAAATTTATAAGTATTGAAATTATCTGTCTTGAACAATTCCTTTTATCGCAATGAATTATATTACCGGTAGTTAGTCATAATTGTTAGATATGAAATAAAACTAAGGTGAAGGACTATGATAATTTCACCAAGTGAGAATTGTATATACATTGTTGATAAGCAACATAGGTGTTGAAAGATTTGCAAGTTTTGAATCACATTCACGATAGATTAGTACTTGATGACATTGCAATAAATTCTAAAGGTCTAAAAGTCTTGTTGAAAGCTAGACCATGTTAACACTGAAATGCACATAATTTATCTACTTTATTTCACTTTATAGATTTCAAGAAATTGAAAACATGCCTCAAGTAAGTATATTTAAAATAAGTTACATTCTGTTTATACTTCAAGAATTTTGTAAAGTTATAAGTAAACAATTTATACCTCCATGAGTTTCGAATTAAAACTGTTTTGAGTTTTTGAATACGATTTTCTGTGTGGTTCAAATGCAAAACTATTGTTACAGACGATGTTTAAAATTGTCAAATAAGCTCTTATATTATTTCATATTATTCCAAAATTGTTCACATATTAAAATACAAAGCTCAATAGTTTAATTCTAATCAGGATTGACAAAAATTATGATTTTTTGTAATAGTTTTAGCACAAGTTTTAATACGAATTTCTTAAACTATATATTTGACTACACGTATGGGCGGCCAATTTAAGAAATAAGTTAGGTGTTGAAAAGGCAGGAAAATTGATATTTTTGTTGAAATATTATAACTGTAAAACAACGAAAATAGAAAGATAAATGAGAGTGACATTTTTTCATAAGAATGTATGATTTAGTTTATTTATTTTAATGTATGATTCCATTGAATCTTGTTTCATAATAATTCATTTAATAAATAAATATTGAAAATTATTTTGTGTTTTACAAAAAATATTTGAATCATGATTTAACTCAGGCCAACCCTGATTCTGATCTTATTATTTAACTAGCATAAAAAGAACTAATTAAAATCTCTATCACCACTGTTTATACAAATAAATATATCATCACGTCTTTTACCTATTACTGGGTGTGGAACTGTTCCACAGCAGATCTCGATAAGCGATATATTTACGTACGTGAAGTACAGTTATCACGACTTCCAAAGGGATAATTTTATCGTGGTGAAAATTGTTTCCGCATACGAGAATCGAACTCAATTCTCAAATTCACAGACCGATGCAATACCAGGTAAAATTCAATTCAATTCTTATTCAATTCGTCATGTGAATATAATTTTAAACTTAGTTTAAATAAATAAAAGCATATTGAATGTTTGACAGCAATATCAATTATTAATCAGTTGTTCTTTTGTTAATTGATTAAGTTACATTAAGATATTTTTAATTACAGACTAGGGGACCTACAGTTTATACTAGTTTATACAGTTTATACTAGACTATGAACCAATATTTTCAGATTATTTATTGTCTTTGTAACAATTTTAGCGAGCGTACTAACGGATTTATGCCATTTCAAAAAAATATATTAATTTTGAGGTTGCGAAGTAGTAATTATTGTAATATTTAATAAGGTATTTTCAAAAGATTTTGACGCATCTGGTATCAGAAATATTATTTGCATTCCGACGTCAAATTTTTAGAACTTTTGTTTGAAGGATTGGGTTCTAAAATAATTTAGAAATATGTGAACAATTTTTATAATGAACGTATCAAAAACATTTTAGAATACGAAATACATGATTTTGATATATTTTGCCGAAAAAATTTTTTGATAAAAACTGTAATTGAAGAAAGTTTCAGATCTTAATTTATCAGTTGCACAGATACAAGTTATATATTAAACGTGATTTAAATAAATAAAAGCAAATATAATATTTGACTGGCATGCCATGACGTGTAATTCGCTTTGCTTTTATTTATTTAAACTAAGTTTAAAATTTAACTTTTGGTGGTACAAATAACTATCTTTTTCAGTTAACAAATTATATCAAAACCTAATCAATTGTTTTTAGAATTTGTTTATTAATGCTGAGTTAAAGTGCGAGATAACTCATCTGTTAGATAAGTAAAAACAAATTTAATTTAAATTAAATGACAAAAATTGTATTAATTCTGAATTTTTATTAAAAGTTCAAAATAGCCTATTTCCTTAATTTAATTTTCTAGTTTACCTCGAGAAACGCATACATTAAAAACAATTGTTTTTAATTTAATGTAATAATTTAAAAAAATATAACATCACGCCTTTTTTCTAGTACTGGGTGTGGTAGTTTACCATTGCAGATATCGGTAAGTGATATAATTTTTTCGTTAAGTGCAATGATCAACTGTCAAATGATGACTCCTAAAAGATGTTAGCGAATGAAATGTTACAAATGTAATATGGTGCAAATTAGTTTGTCGATTTGAAAATCGATTCTTCGCACAATTAAATAATTTAATACAGTAATGTAATTCCTTAAAGGTCAATTGAAACACGGAGAATTCAACCTTTCAGACCGCATCTCAATATCTTGCTTAGTTTTCGAGTTATAGCCTCGGGAAAGTTGAAAATCTGATTTAGAAAATTGTTTGAAAACAGCAAATCTTCTAGGAGCTATAACTCAAAAATTAAGCAAGCTATTGATATGCGGTTTGAACGAGTGAAACTACTTGTATACAAATTTTTAGCGCATTTAAAGCAAATTAACTTTTTTGAAATTTTTTAATTATTTTCCCTTGGGATTTTTATGATTTTTAAACAAATTGCTTTAAAACTATTTCTCGTACGAATAATGTAACGAAATTTTACATACATATGTATTTCGACGTGCTGAATCCAATGGTGTAATGTTTATGTCCATAAGTCTTATAGTTTTTGATAAAACTGTACGTGAAAAAAAAATTGGCGAAAATTTTTCAAAAAAATGAAAATCGCTAAAAACTTGCTTAATATAAGTAGTTAACTGTATAAACCCTGCATAAAAGAAGGTAAAAATTAGTGGTTAAAAAGAGTTTTGCTCGAGGCCAAAGATAGGTGTGAAAGGGCCTCCGCCGTATCTGCCCCGCGCATTTATCACGTCCTCCAGGTATCTATATCTCCGTAGGTGCGAAGCCGTACCGGCACATATCACGGTTCCACGGCGCTGTCAGATCAATCATCAACACGTCGTTGGTTCAAGGGGCGGTTCCACAGCCCACCGGCCTCTAGGGGGTGGGGCTTCACCGGGGCGGAAACAAACATCACGGAGATCTCGCATCTCGATCCGCGGCCGTCAGTCAGTCACGGGGCCGGTGCGCGCGCGTTCCAATATGCTCGTGCCGCCGGACATGCTTACCGCGCAGTCCAAGATGGTCTACCAAATGAATAAATACTTCGCTGAAAGGGTACAAACCCGCAAGGTCCAAGTCAGTAAAACCATCCACGAGGTCTGCCGTGTTGTGCAAGACGTTCTCAAAGAAGTAGAAGTACAAGAACCAAGATTCATCTCCTCTCTCACCGACTACAACGGACGATACGATGGCCTGGAGGTCATTTCACCAGTAGAGTTCGAGGTTGTCATCTACCTCAACCAAATGGGAGTCCTGAACTTCGTGGATGATGGCACGCTACCTGGATGTGCAGTGTTGAAACTAAGCGACGGCAGAAAACGGTCCATGTCTTTGTGGGTGGAGTTCATCACTGCTTCTGGGTATTTATCTGCGAGGAAGATGCGATCGAGGTTTCAAACTCTAGTGGCTCAAGCTTGCGACAAGTGTTCCTATCGGGATTCTGTTAAAATGATCGCTGACACCACCGAAGTGAAGTTACGAATTCGCGAGCGGTATATAGTGCAGATTACTCCAGCGTTTAAATGCGCTGGATTATGGCCGAGGAGTGCTGGACATTGGCCGATACCTCAAATACCCTGGCCTCATCCTAACCTCGTCATCGAAGTCAAGACAGAGGGATTTGATTTATTATCAAAAGAGTGTATAGCTTTACAAGGTAAACAATCAGCCATGGAAGGTGATGCTTGGATGCTAAGTTTCAACGAAGCTGAGAATCGTCTTCTACAAGGAGGCTGCCGAAAACGATGCCTTAGTATTTTAAAAACTTTACGAGATCGACATTTAGACCTTCCAGGGAATCCGGTGACAGGGTATCACATGAAAACGTTACTATTATACGAATGTGAGAAGCATCCTCGAGAAGTAGAATGGGATGAGGCATGCATCGGAGATAGAATCAACGGAATATTTTTACAACTAATTTCATGTTTGCAATGTCGTCGTTGTCCACATTATTTTATCCCTAACATGGATTTATTTAAAGGGAAATCACCCAGTGCCTTAGAAAACGCCGCTAAACAAGTCTGGCGACTCACGCGAGAGATGTTGACGAACTCCCGGTGCTTGGAGAAGTTATAGCGACGGAGGGAACTTGAGTGATTGTGTCTGTGATTGACTTTGTGTTGCGTGTGTACATAAAGAGTTATATTGTTACTAAGGGTGGTAAGTGGTAAGCTATAAACTGTTGTGTTTGATGTATGCGGGTCACATTGGACTCGACTGGGCTTGTATGTATATGACAGATGCCTACTGGTACTTGTACTTTGTATAAATAAATTATTATATTAATATTAAATCGTTTAATTATTAATGTTTTACCTGACAACCGTACATCCGCTTGTCGTTATAAGAAACGTTTCATTTTATCATTTTAATTAAGATCGTTTAAAGCGTTACATATTATTACGTATCAACATGTACAGTCCTTTTTAATTAATCATTTTTAATATAAATATTATCAAAAACTAACAAAATTTTAATTCAATAGATTTTATAATGTCAATGATAAATAAAATTACGTCAATAATGAAAAATAATGTAACGTGTAATATCTATTGTAAATGATAAAAATTTCATGAACTAAATAGTGACTATTGACAAATACTAATTTTCAGTTTACTAACAAATGAAATAATTATTAATAGGTATCGATAAAAATGTGTTTTTTGCATTGCTTTACTTATCTGTTTAAATATATTGTGAAGTGCAGCTATTTATCGTTATGAAGAAAATTATTTTTAAAACTCGTATCAATATTAAGCCTATTTTTAAAATTCAATGAATTAATCGACTATTTTTCTAGTAAACACGATTACAATATTAATTTATAACAAAAATAATTTATTTGAAGTTTCTTTTTTATTATATTTTGAACCTGTTGTTCGACTGTTTTGTCTTATTATTCTTTATATGTAGAGGACAGTTATACTTGACTGGTTAGCGCTGCAGCATTACAAGCAAGAGTTTTTATGTTCAAAACTTATAACTAAAATTATAACTGAAATACATGTGCTTTGAATTCTGCAAATCTCATAACAGTTTAAAATGTTGTGTAACTGAATAAATAAACAAATAATTATTATTTTAATTGTTAAAATAAACAAATTTCAAGTACAAATCTAATAAAATGGTGAAACTATTAAATATTAATAGCATTTTCAAAAGAACTTGATAATGATATCAAAAAGTACTAATTAACTTTTAGTAATCAACTGAACTCTTGAAATGATAGTAATTTTTATTATTAAATTATACAAACAATTTTCACCAATTTAAAATCTATCCCTGTGGCTCCTCCTTCACTAACATATTTGGGGACTGTGATTTGACGGCTGGTAGCCGCACTTCACGTGAAGAAATATATCACTTACCGAGATCTACTAAGGCAGAGTACCACACCCAGTAATGGGTAAACAGCGTGATGCTATATTTATTTATTTATATTTAAGTAACTAGATAATATTATTTGTTTATGTGCTAAGATGGAAAAGTGCACGAATGTAGTGAGTTCGACAATCTATTTACTCCGAATCAAATAAAGATATTAAAAATAATAATTTATTATTTCAAATATATTTAAAATATTTTTCGTCAAGTAATTTTGCATCAAATTGCAATGGATATTAATACTTATTTATTTTACTTTTGTCCGTCGGAATAAAAGTATTTTGTGATTCTAATCATAAAAGGAGAACTTTTTATGACATTTAACGAAACATAGTTTTTTGTATATCAAGAAAAGAAAGTAGAACATTTCTTCATGAAGGTTTCAAGGAAAGAATGACTCTTTTTTACTCGAGGTATATATTTTTTTATGTTATCATAAGGTAAATTTTTCCGAAATAATTTATTATATTTATTTATTCTTTTGACAGACGTCACTTGGATCAAATCATACCATTTTCCAGTTACTATATGGCTTTATTTTTTTTCTCTAAGGATGAAAAGTATCATTTTCTTCTCTCAATTGTGAGAAGAAAATTGTACTTTCTCACATGGTTGTTAAAAATTGTTATTTACGATATAAGTCCGGAAAAAACTTATTAACGGACGTATGATGTACAACGTTTTATTTCATACTGTGTCACATTTGATTATTAAACTTTTTTATATTCTAACCTGGAATGCGACATCATAAAATAATTATAATTAAATGTCAAAAACAGTTTGTTGCAAAGCAACTTCATGATAATTGTACCGCAATATTTATTACAGTACTAATACTGTAAAGTCTTATTTTCCGGACTGTAAATACAGAAATACGATACAGTATAAAATAATAGTTATTTACGTAAAAAGTCAGGAAAGTGTTCATTTACAGGATAAGTAAATAGATAGTTTCATGCCGAGCGATAGCTACGAATTCTGTACGACGCTTTACTGACGTGTTATGTATAACATTTTACCTGAAACTTATAAACAAATAATACATATTTTAAATTAATTTAAATTAAAAGAAACATTTGACTTACATATTCAGTTAGTATTTTATGTTGCAAAGCAAAGCTTGCCTGATTCAGTTCAGGCAAATGTTTCAGGTAAAAATATTTATATCTTTCTTATAAAAGTGGTAAAAAAAGTCATTACATCGTTGTGTGTAGATTTAAAAAAATAATAATAATGGGGTAGGTGGCTCAATGGTATCGATCTTGAGAACCCTGGTTCGATCCTCACAGCCGACAAACAATTTTCACCAATTTAAAAAAATCTACCCCTGTGGCTCCTCCTCCACTAATATCTTTGGAGGCCGTGATTTGACGACTGGTAACCGCACTTCACGCAAAAATATATCACTTACCGAGATCTGCTTAGGCAGAGTGCCACACCCAGTGATGGGTAAAAGGCGTGATGATATATTTATTTATTTATAATAATTTAGAAGCCCTTGTCAGTGGAGAAGTTCTTCTAAAAATTCTATAAATTATTTAATTTGTTGATCTTAAATAAGAACCGCTCATTCGACAAGCAGTTTTACACATAAAAATTCATGTATTGAGCCTAATAAATAAAACACCTAAAGACGGCTAAATATCATCCAAAAAACTTAGCAAAGTTTTTCGTTCATCTCTCATCTTCTTATTCTGGTCAGAAGCACAAGGATGCACAAACTTCGTGTCCGATGGCCATAAAACAAAAACAGCACGTCTGGCTCCACAATAACTCACTCCAGGATATGACGTTTCAGACTCGAAAATTTTTATTTATAATCGGCCGGCAACGACGGCAAACGCGGCGTAATTTAATGATGCTAGGCCCAACAAACGAACCGGCAGATGTAATGCGCTGTACACGAAATCAATCAGAATCGGTTTTAATTCGAGTTCGAATGGAGAAAGAGCTCGTGAACCGTGAGCTGTGAGCCGTGAGGCGATCACGAATTTCTGATCGGGTGGGAACATTTTAAAAGCTTTGCAAAGTTATTATCAGTGTTTTAATGGCGCATATACTAGTTTGAAATATTAAATATAGAAAGAATCGTATGTTTGAAAACTCATTATTGTGATTGAATCAATAAAATTGATGAAAAATTTACTATCGTTTTGGCTAGAAATATTAATGTGTCGGTAGATATCAAACAAAAATAGAATGAATAATAGCTTGATTTAAATTATTGAAAGATTAATTTAATATAACTGATCTGTTATTTTGATTACAAGTCTGTCGATTGAGAGAAGAAAGAGATACTTTTCATCCCTAGGGTAGAAACAAAGCCAAATCCACTGCAATTGCAAAATATTGGTTTGATTTGACATTAGTGACATCTACTAAGAGAATAATAAACTTATAAAACGGCAACATTCGGAAAGAAATATCTCATTTTATAAATAAATAAATATATCGTCACGCCTTTTACCCATTACAGGGTGTGGCACTCTGCCTAAGCAGATCTTGATAAGTGATATATTTTTTCGCGTGAAGTGCGGTTACCAGTCGTCTAATTACGGCGCCCAAAGATATGAGTGGTGGGAGAGCCACAGGGGTAAAGTTAAATTGGTGAAAATTGTTTGTCGGCTGTGGGGATCAAATCAGGGTTCTCAAGATCCACAAACCGACTCGATACCACTGAGCCACCTACCGAATATCTTATTTTCTGCGTTGATATATGTATACAAGGAATAAATATATAGTGAAAGTACCAGGAAATATATGTAGTAAATTGTAAATTCGTTTGAATCGCTACAAAATATGTCATATTTGACTAATGATAATGAGTAATCTGGATCGGGTTGAACAATTTTGTTTCTATGAACTAGTTGTCATTAGAATTGTAAAAACATGTTTTCTATGGGGTAGGTGGCTCAGTGATGGATCTTGAGAACTCTGGTTCGTTCCCACAGTCGACAAACATTTTTCACCAAATTAAATCTACCCCTGTGGCTCCCATCCACTAACATATTTGGGCGCAGTGATTTGATGACTGATAACCGCACTTCACGCGAAGAAATATATTACTTACAGAAATCTGTTACGGCAGAGTGTCACACCCAGTAATGGATAAGAGGCGTGATGATATATACAGAAAAGTAACTACTTAATTATATTAAATAATAATGGGAAAAATTGGTTTGTTAAAAGTATTCTAAAATCGATGTATCTGTGGACAATCCACCTTTTGTTAACACCGCATTTCTTATTTACCACTTGACTACAGATAACGTAACATCACTTAGAAATCACTTACGTTTGAGTTGCGATGCCGCATCATTCATACGAGACCAAGGCTTCAAGAGCCACTTGACTTGTGTGAAACGTTGAAATACAAAACTCTTATCGTAGTACGACGGTTTGTATCACATTCTATGAGTGCTCATCATTTGCTACACATTTCATTAATATTTAACCATATTTCACATTGAAATTATTTGCACTGTATACTGACTGAAGACAACATTATTACTGACTTGATTACTGATATCAATTAATTATAAAATAACTCTTTACGTATTTATATAAGTTGATACTTTTTACATTGTTTTTCCTGTCAAACACCCCTGAAAGATGGTAAAAGCAAGAATCGCAATAATTGAAAAAAATAATAGCAAAATATTATGCGTTCAACATTGGTTACCCAGGGGTTTTTGAGATCGCCAAAATCTATTTTCGGGGTCATTTTGATCATATGCACTTTTTTAAGGAGTTAAAAAGGGGATGGGGGATGAAATTACGATATTCAACTGAAATAGAGTTTTAGGTTCAAAACTAGTTACTCGGGGGTTTTTGGAGTCGCTGAATCTATTTTCGAGGTTACCCCTGGGTAATCAATGTTGAACGTGTAATATTTAATTTCACTTATGGCGATTCTTGCTTTTACCACCTATCAAGGGTGGTTTGTACCCCTAAAAAGCAACTGCCGGAAGAAAAAAAATAGAGGTTCAATATTTTTTTTAGAGTTCTATCAGTGTGCCAAGTTTCATTTAAATCGGTGAGTGACAGTTGGGTAGTGTTACTTGTTAGTAATAAGGAGTCGGCTTGTGGATTTAAGAACACTGGTTCGATTCCCACAACCGACAAACAATTTTTACTACGTACCCTCGTGGCCCCCGTTCCACTAACATCTTTGAGAGTCGTAATTTCACGCGAAGAAATATATCACTTATCGAGATTTGCTCCGGCAGAGTGCCACATCCAGTAGTGGGTAAAAGGCGTGATGATATATTTATTTATTTAATAAACTTGTGGCCACCACAATTCAAGTATTCTACATGATTATTTATTAATTAAAACATAAATAATTTCTGTACTGATCATTTTAGGACTATAATGAATTAAAACTATTTTAAAGAGAAACAAAAGATCTTTCAAGTTATTAAAAAAAATATATAGGCTGTTCCATTTAAAAATATTAAGTTGCATATCAATAATTTAAAATAAACTTAGTTTTAAACAAAATTTTGGTAATATTTAAACCAGATGGAACACCCTGTATATCCATTTTTGGTAGGTGGGGATGTATTGTCTCTGCATTTATAATGGCTTTTAAATAAAAAATTATCAAAACATCAATAATTTAATTAATATAAAATGAAAACGAATTCCAGGAAGTTTTTATACTTTTACAGACCAATTACTGCTAATTACGTTAATACTCTTAACTATTATATATTAATTACAACCAATATCATCAAACAATGAATTACTGGGCGAGTTTTTCACCTAAAAACTCATGTACGCATGTAATACGTTACGCATAACGTATAATACCCTAATTGAAACATAATTCTAGTTTTCAGGCCAGTTAATTCTTCAGTAAAAACAGCAACGCAGCAGTACAACGCTGAACGCACGCCATCTGCGATCAGTGATAGTGTGAGCCGGCATCACGCTTCGAAGATTGACATGTTCCCTTGTTTTCTTAATTAAATTAATTTTAATACGGTTCTGTTGCTGCTAAACAGCTGCTTGTCAACGGGATATTTAAATTATTTTTATTTGCACTGCTGCAGAAATATCGAGACAGGAAGAAACATTTTAAACATTTTTTATAGTTTCAACAAAAATGAAGTTTGCATTTTGCCTCAATGTGACTTTATAGTCAAGTGCTGCGATTATTGAACGATTTACATAGCCATAGATAAATATAAATGACTGTCACTTGTTCTAGACACTTTGTTACATTATAAATCAAGTATGATGATCAGCCAATCATCGGCGCAAACATTTATTCCTTAGTCTGACGTCAGGACTGTTTCAAACAATTGGTTGTCTTGGCGACACAAGTACTGTTGAAGACAATGTAATCTGTATTACCGACCAAAACTTCACTTATTAGTTATCGTAAGGTTAGACAATAGTTATTTAAGTAAAAAGTCAGGAAAGTGTTCAATTACAGGATGAGTAGATAGTTTGAAACAGCTTACGAATCCTGTATGACGTTTTACTGACGTGTTACGTATAACATTTTACCTGAAACTTATAAACAAATAATACATATTTTAAATTAATTTATATTAAAAGACATATTTGACTTACATATTCAATCAGTATTTTATGTTGCTAAGTAACTAGACACTCACGCTTCGTTCATTACCTGCCTAGGCAGGCAAAATGTTATTTTCCTGACTAGGTATGCAAAACAAAGTTTTCCTGAGTCTTAAAGATTAGGCAAATATTTATTTTCCTGTCAGTTTCAGATAAATATATTTGTTATATTTCATTGAGAATTCACCACACGTTACTGTCAACCAATAGGATCACGAATTTGTTTGAAAATGAACCAATGAAATGTACATTTCGTCGGAAATTCATCACTTGTGAAATTTCATCGGAAATACCACTGTTATTAATATCCTTGGTTACGAATAAAATAAATGATATTTTCAATATTTTCATAAACGTCATTTCTACATTTGTTCAGTGTACATTTCATATTCAAAATTTTCATAACTGTAATAAGTAAATAACTATTCTTGTTAATTAACTCTTGTTTGATAAATTCTCAAGCCGAATAGAACTCGTAGTATGAAAATTGACAGATAATATTTTGACATAAATATACATTCGTTGTTATATATAACAACTCATAATTTATGTCAAAATATTTTCAGCAATTTTCATACTACTTGTTATATATGAAAAGTTAAAATTGAGTAACAAGTGTATAATGATAGTAACAGTAAAAGTCAATGTATTTTTCAGCTGTTAAATAACAAAGATTTTTATGGCATCATTGTTAATGTCTTTTGAACATAGTATATAACGATTTTTCTAAAATTTATTCAGTTTTTGATAGCCTTGTCTTACAATTTTATAATGAAAATCTGTTTCAATTTTGTTTTATGATATTAATTAGTTTAACATCATCAAGATCTTTTGAATATTGTATATAGTATAAACTAAGAACAGAAACAAATTATTTGTTTTTAAATAAGCGAACTAATTTTTTATCTGAAGTATTCTGTTTACAATATTTTTATTACCGTTATAAAGATTTGTGAAATATTTTTAAACGTCCCAAATATTTCTTCTTCAAAGGATAAAAATTATATCTGATTTGTAAAAGAGTATTTTACACGAGTTATGCCTGTTTAGGCATAACGCGTTAATTTACGCACAAAACACTGCGTTATTTATTAGGAATTTGTGCCAATTTTGTTTGTTCGTTTTAGTCTGAGATTTTGTTATTTATTTGTTAGACATTGTAATAAATTATTTGACAATTTAACGAAACTATCGATATTCCTACAAATATTTTGAACTAATTAAATGTTACATATCTCCATAACTAATTATTTTAATTTATAAATGACCTTTTAGTAAATTTAATTAACCTAATGAACAAATATTTAAGTTTGAAATCATTTTTCAGTGTCATCTTTTACTTGTATAGAGATGTTTCACTTTTAATTATTTATGCAAGGAACTTTAACAACCGATCATAAATTCTAAATTGCAACAAGCTCGATTATTATACACAAAAAAATATGTTAAATATTAATAACAACAATTATATTCAATTAACACAATAAAAATATCAGTAATCATGTATAAACATTATAAATTACTTTGGAAAAAAGATACTTGAAATAAAAGTAGTATAAAAGCAATGTACTATTGAAAATAGTGATTTACAAGTATTTCTGAAGTCGTACCAACATTAAAGTAAACCTTGATGTACGTCCGTTGTCACGTGTACCAACATATCCCCTATATCATCCCTAAAATAGTCCTACGTAAAAATAACCCCCGTGACAGTCAATGTTTTATAAACCCGACAGATCGAAGTTTACAGCGAGCGAAACCCAAAGTGTTTTGTTTTGCTTTTGTTTATAGTGCGGCTCGTTTGATCTACCATTTTGTTTGCTGGTTTATTCAAAATGGCCGACCAGCCTTTGTTTTTATGTCATGGGAATATATACGATATACAATGTTGCCAATAGTGATTTGCATATTGTTTTGGATTTCTGCAAAATATATCTAACATAAGTAAAACTTGTAGGTTGCAAATCTCATACTAGATTTTTTAAAATTTATCTATTTATTCATCACTATTATCAACAAATATAAATATAATTTTAAGGGCAAACTAAGTTTGTTTTATACACCTAGTATGGGGTAGGTAGCTCAGTGATATCGAGTCGGCCTGTGGATCTTAAGAACCCTGGTTTTTCACCAAATTAAACCTATTCCTGTGACTCCCCCTCCATTAATATCTTTGGGGGCCGTGATTTGACTTCACGCGAAGAAATATATCATTTACCGAGATCTGGCTAGGACAGAGTGCCACACCCAGTAATAGGTAAAAGGCGTGATGATATATTTATATTTATTTATTTTAGTATTTGTTACAATGATGTGACGTCATCATACATAATTTGATAAACAATAAAACAGTCAACATTCATCATCTAACAATATATCCAATCAAATGTTTAATTCCAAATAAAATGTAACTTCAAATAGAATTTATTTGTTTATTTACGATCAGGAATAAAAATCTATTTCAAAACATTAAAATCGTGGCAGATAATACAGTTTAACTTGTATCGTTGCTAAGAGCGACGGACTAAAATAAGCTTATTCTCCCGTTGCTAATAACGATGGGAGAAAAAGTGTATTTTAGTCTTGTTATTAAGAATGAAATAAATTTCAATCGTTCCTCTATTTATTTAAAATTATTTGTAGAAATCAAATAAAAGTATTTTGTTTTTAATGCTGGGGCCGTAATAATTAGTTATTTGTATACCAACTAAGGGTTGAAAGTAGTTGTTTTCAAAAGATTGTAACACTTGAGTAACGAGAGCTGCAATTAGTAGAGGTCTGTAAAGTAATTTTCAATCTGAGGTATTTTTTTCTACGACCGGAAATTAAAATTAATCGATTTTTAATTTTAACCAACACAAAATTTGAATGTACGTAATTAGAAAAACAATACAAACAAAACTTAAATAAATAAATATATCATCAAGCGTTTTACCCATTACTGGGTGTATCAATCTGCCATAACAGATTTCGGTAAGTTATATATTTCTTTGTGTGAATTACGGTTACCAGCCGTCAAATCATGCCCCTCAAAGATCTTAGTGGTGGGAATGCCACAAGGGTAGTTTTAATCTAGTGAAAATTGTTAGTGGGTTGTGGGAATCGAACCCAGGTTATCAAATCCACTACTCCATAAAAATAAAATAAAAATGAGACCAGTTTCCAATAACAACGGTTGCAAAAGGGCTTTATTTGTAACTGTTCACCAAATGACGTTTGAAAAGTATACTTTTATAGCTCTTATTATATAATATACTATTAAATGTAGGTAAACTTTGTTGGTTCAATTGGCTATAAGTCGTCTAAAGATAATAAAGATTTGATAGAGCACAAAACAAAAGATCTATCAATATACTAATAAAAAAATAATAAAATGTAAGTATCAAAAGTTTTGGTCGATAATAAAAATCTAGACACATCTTAATAGAAACAAGGAAAATGCATCAAATACTTAATCATAGACTGGTAGATTGTGTTAAGGTAGTTTCACCGGTAGCCAGAACGGCTGTGGGACTTGAGGCATTTTGACGGATCGCCTTCTGGTTTCGGCGGAGATGAGGCGAGGCGGCAATGACTGACGGCTTTGCCACGTGGTGTAAGGTAGCCCGACTTTTCTATTTCATTTTTTATGATGATGGATCATTAGGAAGTATTTTTCGTAATATGTTTTTAAGTAGTGGTGTCTATTCATTTTTATGCAGGTATTCTACCATTTTTCTTTCTACAATTTTATATTTTTATAACTGTTACTTAATTTCAGTAACTACGTTTTGAATTTTGTATTTACTTGTTTATTTATTACACTATAATTACTTAATTTATGACATTGTTTAGTGTCCATAAAATAGCAATTTATTGAAATAGTACGGTAAAACACAACTTTTGTCAATGTCAAAAAAGACAAAATACATTTTATACCTGATAAATTAATTCCTTTGAATTTAATTCAACATCTTTTAATTCTCTAGGAATTCTTTTTTGGACACATTGGCTGGTATCACAAGCTCTGTTTTTGCCTGTTTTAAGAGCAGTGTATTTGGGTGTTTTAGCTATCTCTAACATGTTAAAACCGTGCTCTTAAAACACCCAAAAACAAAGCTTGTGCTACCAGCCATTATGAATACTTATTTCAACTTTTTTGACAGTTTAATGATTTTAACACGTTAACTGTCAGCATTAAAAAAATTGTTGGGTCCCTTGGGCCATTTTTCTTTTTCTATAGATTTATATCAGTAAATTCTAATATGCTAGCAGAATTGATTTTTGAAAATTATTTCCACGAATTTTGAGATATTTCGTTGAGGCACAATATATGTACCTCACGGCCTAAACTGATGGATTCTTCTTTTCACGCCGTGAGGCACATGTACTGTGCCTTGCTTGCTTCTCAGTACCTACCCGTTTGTTTTGTTCAATGTTTTTGTAATAAGTTCAGTTATACTCGTGATTTTGACTAGTATGCAAGTTTTGACCTGACAAGCAGTAAATAATGTACCAATACGAAGAAGAACAAAGACATTTACGAAATTATGGGACGAGTATATGTCTGAAGAAGAATCTCCATTTGCTTGTAACAATTCATCGGATGAATATGTTTTGACTCATTCTGAAGAGAATTCCGGAATACAAAATTTTATTTATGAAATTTTATTGATAAAAATCCTTATGAGTTTATAAAACTGTTCATAACCGACGAAATAATGAATCACATCGTAGTAGAAACAAACAGAACAAGAAAATAAACCTAATTCTAGAATCCAGAAATGAAGTGACACCAATGCCAATGAACTGGAGATTTTTCTGGGCCTTTTGTTATGGATGGACAGTACCTATGTAATTTTTTTCTCATTATTTTATTTATATAGGTACATAATGTACAGTTTAGTTTGTTTTTTTTTTCAAATAAATATACGTATGAAATATATTTGCATTTATTTCATTAATTTTGTTATTTCAGGGACTAACAACAACAACATTCATGCTCTAAACATACGTTTGGGTGTGCCACGCCAAGAAGAATTGAATTACGATTGTTGATATGCACTTCGAGGTACTAACGTTGGACCACTGAGCAAAATGTGTAGTCAAACCCTGAGTCACAAATGATGTGTCTCAAAACATACAGGGCAATTTTAGTGAGGCACATCTGACGTACCTCATCGCAGTTAACGTGTTAAGCAAAACGTCAGTACGGTGGTGTAGATAGCAATATGGAATTCGAATCCGGAGATCCCGAGTTCGAATATCACTCAAGTTAAAAATTGTATTAACTACTGCACTGCGGCTCGGTGAGTGCGGACCCTGTACTGTAATTGGGATTAAGTTCCTGTTATACAGCGTAACAATAAATAAATAAATAAAAAATTGCTTCCAAGGTAATCGTATGCAACTCGTATATAATTGAATTTTATAAGATCGCTTTATCTATTAGCCTCGCTCGCCATAAACTAAGACCAATAAAGTCTTGCATTATGTACTAAGGATGTAATGATGTACTTACTGTGCTTTGTACTTTTTACAATTAAACGACCAACAAAATTAAGTTAAAAATTTGCGCGTAGACAATTTTTCGTTGACCAAATAAATACACATATCAGAAACTTGTTAAAAATAAAAAACTGAAGCGAACAATAGATTGAATTGAAACAAAGGAAAGGATGAAAAGAAAAGAGGGCGTAAGATTCCGTTCTCGACCTCAAAATGAATAATTAATAAGTCTGTCAGCGGTCATCAGACGGGCAGTAACTTCTAATAAAACAAGTGTTTTCGGTAAAATTAATACACGTCAACGAAATGTAAATACATTGCCGGTACTCCGCCCAAATAGTTTCGACAAAGAGAGACTGAACTATACAACCATTTGTATGGTAGAAAAAGATAAAAACTGAAGAAAGAGGGTGCTAATATGCTACTGGTATGCACTGTCTCGTATTTGGTTATCAAACAAATGCAGGATAATTTTTTTTTAAGTAAAAAGTTATGAGCCTGTGGATTCGATAACCAAAGTTTGATTCCCACAATCGACAAATAATTTTTACCTCATATTAACATCTTTGAGAGTCGTGATTTGACGGCTGGTAACCGCAGTTCAAATGAAAAAATATATCACTTACCGAGCTTTGTTACGACAGAGTGCTACACTCAGTAATTGGAAAAGGTGTGATGATATATTTATATTATTTGGTAAACATAATTGTGTTTGAAAACAGATTTAAAAGAAATTTATTTTTAGAATTATTTTTGTAAATATTCTAATGTGATTCTAATAGATAAGGAATGTCACTTAACTGCTATTAGAAGAAATCCTATCTTTTGTTTTTTTCAAACATGACAACGAAGTATGATAGAAATTCCTAAGCCGCTGGAAGCTCCACAGGAGTACTTAATTAATTATATCTCAAACAGAGAACTAGAACTCGACTTTAAGAATATTACTAATTATTTTTATGTTGCTCTATTGTATAAATAAATTTAAAAAAATACTAATTAAATAAATAGAACTAGGCAGAGTTGTACTAGCTAAATTTACGTAGGAGGCAAGAATATAAAATTGCAATACCTATTTTTAAGATTAGAATTTGATTCTAAATATGAGAGCAAAGCGCACTTTACACAAAAACTATGATAAATATGTAAACGGTATCGATAAATAAGTACACCTTTAATATTGTGCTTGAGCATAAAACTTTTCCTAAATAAAAAATAAATAAATAAATATATCGCCCCCAAAGATGTTAGTGGTGGGAGAGCCACAGGGGTAGATATAAATTGGTGAAAATTGTTTGTTGCCCGTGGGAATCGAACCAGGGTTCTCAAGAGCCACAGGCCTAAATAAATAAATAAATAAAATATAAATTATCATTACGCCTTTTACCCATTACTGAGTGTGGCAGTCTGCTATAGCAGATCACGGTAAGTGATATATTTAGTCGCGTGAAGTGCGGTTACCAGCTGTCAAAGCAAGCCCCGAAAGATGTTAGTGGAGGGAGAGCCAGAGGGGTAGATTTAATTTGGTGAAAATTTTTTGTCGGCTGCGGGGATCGAACCAGGGTTCTCAAGCTCTACAGGCATAAATAAATAAATAAAATATAAATATTTCATTACGCCTTTTACCCATTACTGAGTGTGGCAGTCTGCCATAGTAGATCACGGTAAGTGATATAATTATGCGCGTGAAGTACGATTACCAGCCGTCAAATCGCGGTCTCCAAAGATGTTAGTGGAAGGGAGCTACAGAGGTAGATTTAAATTGGTGAAAATTGTTTGTCGACTGTGGGGATCGAACCAGGGTTCTCAAGATCCACAGGCCTAAATAAATAAAATATAAATATATCATTACGACTTTTACCCATTACTGAGTGTGGCACTCTGCCGTAAGCAGATCTTGGTAAGTGATATATTTATTCGCGTGAAGTGCGATTACCAGCTGTCAAATCACGCCCTTCAAATATGTTAGTGGAAGGGGAGCCACAGGGGTAGATTTAAATTGGTGAAAATTGTTTGTCGGCTGTGGGGATCGAACCAGGATTCTCAAGATCCACAGGCCTAAATAAATAAATAAAACATAAATATATCATTACGACTTTTACCCATTACTAAGTGTGGCACTCTGCCGTAAACAGATCTTGGTAAGTGATATATTTAGTCGCGTGAAGTGCGATTACCAGTTGTCAAAGCACGGCCCCCAAAGATGTAGATTTAAATTGGTGAAAATTATTTGTCGCCTGTGGGAATCGAACCAGGGTTCTCAAGATCCACAGGCATAAATAAATAAATAAAATGTAAATATATCAATACGCCTTTTACCCATTACTAAGTGTGGCACTCTGCCATAGCAGATCACGGTAAGTGATATAATTATGCGCGTGAAGTGCGATTACCAGCTGTCAAAGCATTAAAATTTCTGCCGCAAATTGCGCAGCCTTGCATAAACTAAAAAAACAATCCCTACTTAGGCTTTTTTCCTATTTTCAAAGGGTAAGAACAGTAGCTTCCATAATCCTTTCTCTGAGAGCTTGTTCTGGTTACAAGTCTAGTCGGTTTGAGCTCTCGATGTCTGGCCCGTGGGCAGCCAAGGCGCGTGTTCCGTGGCGCCTGCGTCCCGCAGCGTGGCCGTCTGACCCGGCGGGCGCACAGAATGAACAGATACACACGGCTAACACGCCACAAGCCGATGGAAATTTCAATTATCTGTTCTTTACCGGCTGACTAGACACACGTCATATGGAGATGAGTCTGATTTGGATTTCAAATGTGAGCTTAAGTAGGAATCACTGTTTCTTCTTTTTCGTTTGAGGTTGGAGTTGTTTAAAGGTATACGCGGGTATTCTTAGTGCTTGCATAACAGGAACTTTATCACAATTACAGTAGCTTATAGTGGAATTCGAATCGTATTTATTTATTGTAAATTATTTCCATTACTAGGTGAGGTACTCGGCTGTAGCAGATCTCAGTAAGGGATATATTCAGGGTGGCGACTAACCTGGAAAACCGGGAAAAGTCAGGGAATTTTATATTTCTGGAAAAGTCAGGGAATTTGATTCCATGTCAGGAAAAAAAGTTTTTTGTTCTTTAAATTTTTTAATTTAATTTTAGAAAAATAACTACAAACTTTTATTTCAAAATGTATTTAGTTATTTTTAGATTTGATTGGCAGAATACCCTTTATTAGATAGATAGTATACCTTTATTGGCAACAAATACCCTTTATTGCTTCTTAAAAGTGAGAACCGCCATCTATGAAAATATAACCGAAGGATGTTTACTAATTGAAAACTGTTTTGTTTTGTCTAACGTTTCTACCGCGCTATGTTTTTTCTGTATGCAATATTTAAGGTTGTATCTTTGCCTGTTTAGAAACACAAATTGATTTTGCTTTTACTATAAATTTAATAAAAAAAAAACCAATTATATTACAATATATGATATAATATATGAAATGTAACCATAAATTCATAAATATGTCAATATTCTAGAAGTCAGGGAATTTTTTTACTTAATCAGGGAGAAGTCAGGGAATTTATTAATGTTACTTGAATCGCCACCCTGATATTTCTTCGCGTGAAATTCAGTTACCAGCCCTTAAATCGCGGCCCCCAAAGATGCTAGTGGAGTTGAAGCCACAGGGGTAGTTTTAATGTGGTGAACATTGTTTGTCGGTTGTGGGAATCGAACCCGAGGCCGACTCGATACCACTGAGCCACCTACTCCATCAAATTAACAATAATCAAAAATGTGTATACGACCATGATAGAAAATAGGTTTTTCTACATTTATTTCATATTTGGAAAATTTACATTTTCCGCCTACTCGTAATAGAAAGTATTACATTCCGCCCACGTGCAGAAAGTGAATTTTTTATTGAGCAGGTCATTGTATTCATGGAGAAATTAAAATTGTCAACTAGACTGATTTAAAAACAGAATTTAATAATTCTATGAAAATCTATAGATTTATAGATCCGTATCTCTGTAAATAATAAACAAAATTACGTCAATACTTGTTGATAAATAAAAAATACTTCAGATTTACGGGTCTACAAAACTGAAATAAATAAAATAAATATATCATCACGCCTTTTACCCCTTACTCTGCAGTAGCAGATCTCGGTAAATAATATATTTCTTCGCGTGAAGTGCGGTTACCAGTCGTCAAATCACGGCCTCCAAAAATTTTAGTGGAGAGAGAACCACAGGGATAGATTTAATTTAGAGAAAATTGTTTGTCGGCTGTGGAGATCGAACCAAGGTTCTCAAGATCCACAGGCCGACTACATTCAGTATAATATTTGTTATTTTTTGTGGTCCAGAAATTTACAATTATATTTTAAAGAAAAATTCAGTAAAACAGTCACAAATTTTGCGAGGTTTTGTTAACAATAATCAAACTTTTACATAGGATCTAATTCTTAAGCATTATTTCAGAGAGAATTCTAATATTTAATTCATGTTAAACTTTTCAAATTTTCGGCATACTTCAAACAAATCCAGCACTTTACAAACCACACATTTTTATCTCCTCTCCAAGAGCAAACCACTTGAAAAACACGATTCTCCTCTCAATGTCTCAATGTCACTTCCTCTGTCTCTCCTTCTGTGTCAGTGACACAAACAACAAACCAAAACTACCCCAGCAAGAACCAAGACACCAAGATGCAAAGCACTTGACTAAACCAGAAAACCAGATATCGTCCTATCTTGTTCACCGACATACTGTACGTTCTGTGCATTGCCGACGGCAAGGTTAATGTGTAAATGTACCAGAGGAACACCTGGTTACTGCGAGGGTAATTCACCCCCCGAAACTAATTATTATTGCATGGAGTGCTTTATTATCTTAGCACTGAATCTGATAATGTACAGTAATGGAAATTCGTCTTTTAAGGTGGTTTAGAAGGGTGTGAATTTGTGGAGTTTAATCCTTTATATTAGGGATGATTTTAGCTTTCAAAGAAAAATAATGATGTACAGCGCCATCATCGGCAAGTGAAGTACGGAAAATATGTGAACTAAAATGCAATAATATGAGTAACCTAGGTAGTATTGGGAACAGCGAATTTTTAACAGATTTGCCGTCATTTTAATTGTGACAACACATGTCTTCTATTATTTTTAAATCAGTTATTAATATAAATAAATAGCTCATAAATTATGTTATACTGTTCTTTAATGTTAAATAACTTTCAGAAGTTTTTGTACTTCCGTTAGGAAATAGACGTTTTATTTCACTTATTTGAGTTAGGTAATGAACTGCATTATTTAACTAGTGAAATAATGAGGTAACATAGCAACACAAAAAAATTAAGATATCTTGGTAGACGAATTCTGATGTGTTATTCTTTTATTTTTTGAATTTATAACTGTCATTAATATGTCAAAATTTCATAATTTCGAAAACGGTCTTTTGTATTTATTAGAACGGAAGTAGAAAACATATTGTATGAAACAAGTAAGGAAATGAAGGGTTATTACCTTACTTATGTATTTCACATGCGTAAGATAATAACCTTCATTTCCTTACTAGTTTCATAAATAGCTATTTCTTAATTTATTTTGCAAACCAAATACGAACAAAAAGTAATCTACTTTTGACCAAAGTGCCCTAGAAATAAATTTTTTTAATGATTATTGTAAATTATATTACCGACAGAGTATAAAATCCAGATAATGTACAAAATTACCAATGCAAAAATTTTATTATTTGATAGATTTAATTGAAACCGAACATGTGAACCGGTTCGAACGATATTTTTTCAATATCTATATAAAATTATAAACTACTAGCAATATTGTGCACAAAAAAAATTATAAAAATGATTGAAATAAACCGTCGACTCGAACCGATCTTGTGAACTAGATCATAAACTATCCCAAAATTTAATTTTTTAAAATAGGAACAAAATATAATGAACCGCAAACCGAAACTGAAGAGAATATTTCAGAATGCATTCTGGCAGACGCTCGCTTCACTTGCATTTCAAACAAATAAATCTTAAGTTCAAAGAATATATACTTCACACTTGCAAGACGTTATATACGAGTTTAGCTAAAATTATATTGAATTTAATACATTTATTTAAATATTGAACGTATTTTTGGAAAAGCTCGCTTCGCTGGCATTTTAAACAAACTCAAAGCTCGAATTGATTGGAAAATTTTACATAATTTCACACTTTTCCGAAACAGAACAAAATTTTTCAGTTTTTTGCTGTCCTGATTACAATGTATTTTTCGAAAGGCTCGCTTCGCTTGCACCTCTAACAAATAACTCTTAAGCTCATAGAATATATACTTCACAATTATAAGCAGTTATATATTCGATATTAACTAAATTTATTTTGTAATTAATACGTTTATTTTAAATTTTGAACGTGTACATGGAAAAGCTCGCTTCCCTCGCATATTTAACAAATAAACCCAAAGCTCAAATTAATTGGAAAAAATTTACATGATTTCACACATTTCTGAAACGGAACAGAATTTTTCACTATTTTGCTATCCTGATTTTTTTGAAAAGGCTCGCTTAACTTGCACCTCTAACAAATAAATCTTAAGCTCATAGGATATGTACTTTACAATTACAAGCAGTTATATATTCGATATTAGCTAAATTTATTTTGTATTTAATACGTTTATTTTAAATTTTGAACGTGTACTTGGAAAAGCTCGCTTCGCTCGCAATTTAAGCAAATAAACCTAAAGTACGAATTGGTTTTGGTAAAATATGCATGATTTCACTGTTTTCCGGTGATGTACAAACCGGTTATTACGTTTAAAAACTGAAAGTAATATTTATAAAAAAGTGCGATTTTTATATTTCTTCTAAAGTTTCCCGTTTCATGTGAAAGTTATTTTATAATTGTGGGAAAATGTTATGTAATCGTTTTGAATTAATTGTAAAATGTCATATTAATATTTTATAAATAAATTTTAATATAATGAAGATATTAAAGTGCAAATTTTCTATATAAGGTGTTATCATAATAGGATGCATAATTATTTGATTTCAAATGTAAATTTTACTAGTTTAAGTATAAAAAAACTGTATAATAAATTATGAATATAATTAATACGTAGGTAATTTATAAAGTAAATTGCTGTTTTCCATTTATACTCGCGACATAACGAAAAAAACCATAATTCAAAATTAAACCAAAACATAAACGAATGTAGCGAAGCAAAGTGAAAGTAAATCATTCGTGGCGAAAACTCGACACGCAAACTTTTTCATTTCCACCGGAGTTTGAAATAAATCCATTTATTTTTCCTTCTAAATACCCCAACACAACATTCATTCCATTATCTCGGCCGAGAATATTTTAAGGTGTATTTTAAAACGATAAAATTAAAATCAGACGACGCAGACGAAACAATTTCGCCCGGCGCACACGGAAAAAATAAAATTTCCCTAGCGAATGCAGCGCTCTGAACGGAAACGTCAAAAATTATAAAACAAACGCTATCTCACCGTGGACAGCTGCACGGCACAAATGTACTCTAGAGTTCAAAGTAGTTGGTGACGGGTGACAAGAATGCTGCTGTTAACCGCGACTATTTCTCGGTAATTCTGATTTATTTTCTGTTAAATGCAGTTTGCTATATTTATTGCGCAAGTTCAAAGAGACGAACATTCGATTTATGAAGACTCTATCTCCAGGAAAACCATAAAATTATACTCCAATTAGCACGATATTACACTAAATTTAGCTCTCAAACACGACAAAAATTACTTCAAATTTAGTTTTAAAAATGTTAACAATAACTAAAATTACTGAGACAACGTTTTACATATTTTCTTATTTTTATGTTATAATAAATTTTAGATAAAAATTTCTTAATAAAGTACCAATGTTCGTAACAAATAATTATTATGAAATTAAACCAATTAAAAATATTGAACCGTTAACACTTGACATTTCTTAGATGCGTTTTTTTTATTTACATTAAATTTTGTTCCGAAGTTAACAACGCAAATAGATTACAACGTTTTATGGAATCGGGTAATACAACACAAGATCGGAAAGTGACTCTTAACATGACAAGAAAAAGTAAGAAAAATGAGATTTGCAAAAACGGTTTATTAAATTTTCGGATCTAACGATTAAGGGTTGCACAAAATAAAATTATATCTTAAAAATGTTGTTAATTCGGTTAGATACTTAGTTCACTTTAGAATTGTTGAATTTAAAATAGTATATTATGTAACAAGTATATTATGTAACAAGTATATTATGTAACATCTCTTTAGTTACGAAGTTTTTTTGCCATGAGCTGAGCGATGCGAGTGAGTGTATACAAATCTAGTATCTTTTTCTACGATCTCAAATTAAGACAAGAAATAAAAAAAAATGTAAACTTTTATAATTAAAAAGTAATGTTAAGTACATGACAGATGCAGGAAGCTAACTTCACCCCGTGCGTAATATGTCAAGCCGTGACTAAAACGTTTGAAGTCATAGTTTGTCAACATGTGATTAAGATGTTATTTACCGTCATAGAATTAGTACATTTTAATAACGGGAGTAGAAAAAAGACTTACCACGAAGTTGCAAGGAATAAAATTACAACGAAATTGGACTCACCTGAAAAGAAAGAAACAAAAATTAATATACAATATTAAATCAATGACAAAGAATTAAGACTTTAACAAACTTTCATTTAAATAAAATCCTACAATAATGAGTGACACACAATGAAAAGTATTATTTTAGCTCCAATTTTTTCGACCAATCAGAACGTTGCCGGACCACCGATAACTGACGTATTACAAGTTTGACACGTGTAACTAAATTAAATAGTATGTATTGAATTTAAGACAATCCTAAGATTTTATGCAAATACACTTCGGCTGTAAAGATATTTATTACTACTTTTGTGGTTATGTTTTTTAGCAAATTCGTAATTAAAATCCTTCTTTATAGCCTAGTCATGTAAATAAATATTTGCGTTACATCAAATGTACTTATAATTATTTAGAGAAAAATATTTACAACTGAAAATGACGTCATTTCATTTTCAATGTATCTTAAATTAATTTTTATCCATTGTGCAGTGATTCTTGATCAGGGTTCGTGAAACGATCTCAAATGGTTCGCGAAACTAAAAAGTTATCTCACGTTTTAACTGTAAATTTACCTACTAGTGTTTATGCTCTGTAAATATATTTTTGTTATATTTTATTTTATGTCTTATTTAATTTTTCTTTCGAATTCGATTTAGTAGCAAATTATTGTATTGTAGTAACACTAGCAAAATATTATTTGTATTATTTTTACATGGTTATTATAATAAAAATTATAAAGCCGTTTCCAAAGCTGAAAATTTCAAATATTGCAAGAATCGTATTTTACCATTATTAGAGTAAGAAATGAACTTTTCTACGATTGCTATGAAAAGTTGATAATTACGCTCTTATTTATCATCGTAAAGTTGACGTTTTCTGTGGAACAATTAAAAAATATCTTTGTCGCGCGTTACCATCGAAGATGTTAAATATTTGTCGGCTGTGGGAATCGAACCACAGGCCGATACGATACCACTGAGCCACCTACCCTATTATCCCAATTATCAATAAATGACAAAAGAAAACGAACAACTTCCTAATAATTTAGAACATCCGGGCCAAAGGAAAACATTTTGACAGTCACACATATATAGTCTTCTTAACAAGTTCCCGAGGGAGTCTCCGGGTCGGGAGGAAACAGAAGCACTCACAGAGACATCGTTAAGAAGCAGTTGTGAACAGCACTTAACTTTACAAGATTCTAGAGCACCTGTGCCTAACTTATCCATTGAAATGTTGCGTACGAACACTTCTAGTTTTTGAAAGCGTCGCCCGATGTTAAATTCAGAATCTTTTCGTGTTAAACATGTGTGTTGATGTGAAATATTAAGCTTAGTAAAGATTAATTTACAGAGGTTTCGTTTCGCATATCTTTGTGGTTTGTAAATGTTTCCATCTATTAAGAATTCGAAAGAATATTTTATATTGAAGTTTGTAGCATAAATAATTAGTTGTGACAAAGAATATTTATTAGAAATCGACAAGAAAATATTAGCATAAACAAAATTAAAATATAAGAGTCATTAGCGGCACTTATACATTTTCTGTCATAATATCACAAGAATTAATGAAACACTAAAGCTAGAATGATATACAAGCTGTCCCAGAACGACTGCACAAGAGAAAGCTAGATTTTTCTTTGGGGTTAGGTTGTATAGAGACAGACAATTTTCAATACATCAAAATTATCCCTTCACCACCATCTTTAGGGGCCATGATTTGACAGCTAGTACTTGCACTTGACACACAAAATTTATTAATTACCACTGCCTCATCAAATATGCCGTAGCACATTTCAGTAAGTGATATATTTCTTCGTGGTAAGTGCGGTTATCAGTCGTCAAATCACGGCTCCCAAAGATAGTAGAAGGGAAGCTAGAGAGGTAGCTTTCAATGTGGTGAAATCTACAGGCTGATTCGATATCACTGAACCATCTATTTTATTTATTAATGATACTCAGTACAACAGGAACTTACGAGTAATCCCAATTAAAGTACAGGATTCAGATTAACCGAGCCGCAGTGTGATAGTAATGAATAAATGAGCTTGTATGGAAGGAATGTAAGAAATTAATAAACTTATATGGAGGACAAGTATTAGGATGAGAATGTTTGACTCAGACTCTGTGATAAATTTGATGAGTGGATGTTCTGTGAATGTTTCAGGAGTTTATGCTACCCCATTTAATGCGATATAGTGTAATTTTAATATGTATATATGTTAGTGTGGGTAGCAATTTCAATCAGGAGATCTCGAGTTTGAATCCCATTTAAACTTAAGTAATCGGGAAATACAGTAGTACTAAAGTAACTAAGGTAGGTGGTTCAGTGGTATCGAGTCGGCCTGTGGATCTTAAGAACCTTGGTTCGATCCCCACAGTCGACAAACAATTTTCACCAATTTAAATCTACCCCTGTGGCACCTCCTCCATTAATATGTTAGAGAGCCGTGATTTGACGGTCAGTTCACGCGCATAAATATATCATTTACCGAGATCTGCTTAGGCAGAGTGCCACACCCAGTAATGGGTAAAAGAAGTGATGATATATTTATTTATTTATTTATACTAAAGTAACTTATTTTGTATGTTAATCGCTTGAGGCATAATTTTTCTGGTACAGACTGTATTTAACAGACGAAAACTAAAAGTCTACAAATAAATTTATTTTACGCCAAATTAATAGTTGAAATAAATATAATATAATACGGGTATTTTATAATTTAAATAATAAATAAATACCGTGAATCATTAAATAATAATAACGCCCTGGGTATCATTAAATAACAGTGAAATATTACAATCGAGTTCGTATGATGGCACCAATACACTTTACAATCAATATTTTCCAGTAATCGTGTAATAAATAATCACAAAGCACTTTACTTGCAATGAAAAATGCATTCAAGTTACAAAATTACACGTAAAATATGATCACTATAACAGTGGAGTCCTCCGGGACTTGTAAATTGAAACAAACGATTTTTTTTCTTACTTTTAAGGTATTACTCGGGGGAAAACGACAGAAGAAGCAATTCCAGGGTGAAAAATAGCCCTCGTATTTGAGTAAGTGCTCTAATAAGTGCTTCCAAGTGCTCCCTAACACCCTAAATATCGCTTGGAAGGTTGGATGCTGATATTTGATACACAGAATTAAAACCGAGTTGCTAATAACGTAAATATTATTAAATGCAATTTTGGTACTGTCGAAAGTATTTTAATTTTTATTATAATCAACCGATTACGGCTGATTAACTACTTACTACATTATTACTTAATTCGCCTACTTATTTTTTCTACGATTGTCGTGCAAGTTGAAAATTACGCTCTCATTTGTCATTGTCAAGTTGACGTTTTCTGTGGAACAATCGAAAAATAACTTTGTTGCGCATCTTCAAAGACAACGCACGAAAAAGATAATAAATGTGCATGTTTCCAATGGAAATGCATGAAAACGATATTAAATTCAAACAAAACAGATACTTGTCATATTGACAGTTGATAGAACGAATTTATTTTTAATACGTATTCGACTGAGCCTTTTTATCATGAAACTAAATTATTTTACGAAACAATTATATTTGATTGCACAACAGGAATTTAATTTCAATTACAGTATAATGGAATCCAAGAAATTCAAACACAATCAAACTTTTTTAATATTGGAATTCTAGATTTAGCAGTAACTTTAATCTCGGTTTTATGCACTGGGCTTCAATTGCATATAACAATGCTTTAAAAAAATAATACTCAATAGTTATTTGTGTATTAAGAGCGTAAATTGCAGCGCGAGCCGAAGGCGAGAGCTGCAATAGTGCAAGAGGAACAAAGGCATTTTACGCTCGTGATACACACAATTTTTTTTATACGATTGCATCTTAAAATGATTAAAAAACATATACGTACAGAAAATAAATTCGTTCTCAATTGTCAATATGATAAGTTTCTGTTTTGTTTGTATCCCTGGTAACTATTGAAATAAGCGCGCATTTAATATCTCTTTCGCGCGTTGCCATTGCCATTGGAGACGCGCAACAAAGATAATTTTCGATTGTTCCACAGAAAACGTCAACTTTACGATGACAAATGAGAGTGTAATTGTCAACTTTTCATACCAATCGTAGAAAACATAGATATTCTATAATTTTTATCTCAAATATTTTCTGTAAATAATAAAAATAAGCCTTGTTTGGCAGTCATCATAACGGTGTTCGATTTAAGAATTTTAGTTATTTAAGTAAAATAATGTTTCTTTTCTCATTTAGAACGCTTTGTTTCAAATAATAGGTAACCAGTTTCTAAATAAGGCAGCAATCAAAAATTCCTGTTGCACCGAAAAACAAATAAGACAACACTAAAAACGATAAGAGCTTTTTCCTAACATGAAAAAACAAAAACATCGTCAACCTTGGACATCGTCAATTAAAAATGTCTCTTTTGGTAAAAGCAAAGAATAAATATCAACACAGAGAATAAAAAAAAGTAATCAGTATACTCTGCTTTTAGTAGTTACTAAAAAATAATTTGTATCAATTACCGAAAGAATTAATTAATCATGATTTAATAGATAATGTAACAAAAAAGTTGCGACAACTATTTGATTGTTTGTTTCTTATTTTTGCTTTAATTTCTGTAATTATAATATTATTTCCTTAACGTAACGACGTAAGGGAACAGAAGTGAATGCGTAAGAGACTTTGATTGTACTTTACGATCGACATTACGGTAACATAAACGTAAACATAACGTAAGGTTAGTGTTGCGTATCGTGTTTGGAAGCGAGGAAGGAAACTCTCAAGGGAAATCAAGGTGAAGTAGCCATACCTACTTCTATAGCTTTAAGCTGTGCTATTTTATCTTACGTTTATGCTACGTACTGTTGCGCCTAACCTTCTGCTAGTATTCTAACTTTACTAGCATTCTACTATTTATAGTATAAGGTATTTTCAATTATAAAGAAATTATCCACATTCAATATATAATAGATATATGTATATGAGAATATGTTTTGACAATTGCATTATATGTAGTTCATTTCATTTCCATGTGATATACATACATATTCGGGGTAGGTGGCTCAGTGGTATCGAGTCGGCCTGTAGATCTTGATAATCCTGGTTCGATCCCCACAGCCGACAAACAATTTTCACCAATTTAAATCTACCTCTGTGGCTCTCCCTACAGTAATATCTTTGGGGGGCATGATTTGACTGCTGGTAACCGCACTTCACGCGAAAAAATATATCACATACCGAGATCTGCTTAGGAGAGTGCCACACTCAGTAATGGGTAAAAGGCGTGATGATATATTTATTTTTATTTATTTATACATACAACGTTTTACCTTACACCAAATTAAATCTACCCCTGTGGCTTCCCCTCCACTAATATCTTTGAGAGCCGTAATTTGACGACTTCACTCGAAAAAATATATCACATACCGAGATCTGCTACGGTAGAGTGCTACATCCAGTAATGGAGTAAAAGGCATGATGATATATTTATTTATTTTTTTATGTTTTACCTTACAGTATTATATTGATATATGAATATTATATTGATATAATAAAGATCTGAAATATTTAAACTTAATGATGTTTAAAAGCGTTTACGATTTTAAAATATCTCTATTTTTAAGGAAGAAAATAAATAAATATAAATATATCATTACGCCTTTTATCCATTACAGAGTGTGGCACTCTGCCATAGGAGATCTCGGTAAGTGATATATTTCTTCGCCTGAAGTCAAATCATGGCCCCCAAAGATGTTAGTGGAGGGGAAGCTACAGGGGTAGATTTAATTTTGGTGAAAATTGTTTGTCGGCTGTGAGGATCGAACCACGGTTCTCAAAATCCTACCTACCATATGGTAAAATACGAATCTTGTAATATTTTAAATTTCTACATAATTATATTATATAATCATAAAAAAATTGTCGACTGCGTGAATCAAATTCAATGTTGTAATAATATTTTTTTTCTACTTCCGTTAGGAAATAGTCGTTTTATTTCACTTATTTGAGTTAGGTAATGAACTGCATTATTTAACTAGTGGAATAATGAGGTAACATAGCAACACAAAAAAATTAAGATATCTTGGTAGACGAATTCCGATGAGTTATTCTTTTATTTTTTGAATTTATAACTTATTAATATGACAAAATTTTATAATTTCAAAAACGCTCTTTCGTATTTGTTAGAACGGAAGTAGAAAAAATATTGTATGCAACACGTAAGAAAACTCGGTTATTACCTTACATAATTCAGCTACGTCTCGTTCTGCAAATTTCACATGCGTAAGGTAATAACCTTAATTTCCTTACTAGTTTCATAAATAGCTATTATCACACAAGTAACATAAATAGAAAATATACTATAAGTTTAAAAACGAAATCAATCTTAATTATTTCAAAACAAATACCCCTAACTTTGTTCAGTGCTATATTCAGCCACACCCTGCTTCACCCCTTACCTATTATTAGTGAAATGTCCGCGTGTTTAACCCCATTACAGCACCAAACATTCATCTTCGACTGAATATCTAACGAGAACGGAATAAAACTATATATCCTAAGATATATTATGGGTAAATAGTTTATGAGTATAGTCGATTCCAATCTCGTGATATGTTGACATTAGCACACAAAAAAAATTGTGGATATAATGTGAACGTTTGACACGAAGTACACGATAAATTATTGTAATTTGCATTAAATAATCTACTTTGAACAAGCTTCGTTTGTTATTAATTACCGAAATATTTATAAAAGCTAAAATATTAATTTAATTATTTCTATTTCCTAACTGTAAACTGTAATAAATTTGGTCTACAATTGATAAAAAAAAATCTGATGTGGACATCACATGACTTCCTTGTACGCGTATTAAACTATAGATACTTTTTTAATTGCACATATTTGACATAAAATCTTTCATTTTTTATTTTTTGTTTTAATCTATAGCAAACTTAATTTAAAAAAAAAAACTAAAAATATATAATATTTAAATTTAGATATCTCGCTTATGCAAAATGCTAATTTAAAAATTCTTAATGTGCTAGACGCAGAATTTAATTCTCTAAAACTTTTATTTGCAGCATTCATTTCTAAAATTAAAATAATACCATTTTTTGCAAGGAAAACTGTTAGCAGCTTCATGTAATGTACCACTTCCGGTTAGTCTATTTTAACCAAAATCTATTATGTTATTTCCATTGATATAGTAGACTTGTATACCAAATTTGGAAAGTTTTAAATTATATTTGAATATTGTTTGTCATGAAAATCTATTATAGGCTTCAAGTAAAGTACCACTTCCGGTAGTTGTATAATGACCAAAAAGGGAAGTGCACAACTAGATGTTATAACAGTCCTAAATATAAAGTTTCAATTTTCTACGACTGACCGTTTTTGAGTTATGCGAGATACATACGTACGTACAGACGGCATGACGAAATTAGTCAAAATGGATTCAGGGAGGGCCAAAATACCTATTTCCGTTGAAATCTGAGAACCGAAAATTTTCGCGATTACAATACTTCCTTTACTTCGTACAAGAAAGTAAAAACAAGTAACATTTTTAGAAGGCCATTATTTTTCGGCTAGTAACCGCATTTCACAAGATCTGCTTCGGCAAAGTGCCACCCCTAGTAATGGGTAAAAAGCGTGATGATATATTTATTTATTTATTTATACTAATGTAACTTATTTTGTTTAATTGTTTTAGATGAAACTGGCGATAAACTGATATAATATAGTTTTCGCGCCACCGTCCGGCATTAGCAGTATTACATAACTTAAAATCGTCCGGAAACCATGTGTTTACCGGCCGAGGCAAAAATTAGTGACTTTTTATGGTTATATGTGCTCGTATTTAAAGACCTCGCCTGCGGCTCGTCCTTTCAAAATATACTCGCACTCGCAAAATAGCAGTTTCTGGACTAGTGATACAAATAACTATTGCTACTGTTAAAAGTAATCTCAGACAGTTAAGTTAACATACACTTACACTAACTTATCCAGAACGGTGAGGTAGTGAGTCCGGTTGCTCCGTTTTTCAATTGGTTTGTTTAATTAAACGATGGTTATTTCAAACATAAACATAACCTGCACAAAATAAATAACATGGATGATGGGGGCAACGAAATTTATGGATCGAAATAATTACACAGTATTACAATAAAATTGAAATTACATCCGCTGGGACCAGTTTCGCCCACTTGCCCATGCAAATTACTATAATTTTATGCGTATAATTTACAAATTCAAAACGATATCCCATGTCGACACAATGCCAGGCTTCGGTCCGGCCAGGCGAGGCGCGCGCGCGTGCCCATGTCAAAACTGTCTGACAGCGACATTTAAACGCTGGCTTCAGGTAAAGTAAATATTATTAGGTAGTTACCGACCGAGACAATTCAAACCGAGGGTAATTGAATATGTTAAGTTATGTATTTCACGACCGGGAGTATTTTACTGATCTGATAATTTCAAAATCGGGACAAAAGTTAAGGGGTAGGGCCACTCTAGACAAGGAAAAAAGGGTCATTTTCAAGATTTTTTTTAAGGAAATCTAAACGTGCTGCTTAAGAACTGTTTTTGGATTTTTATTTAGTGCTCTTTAAACTTTATTTAAAAAATTTGTTTAAAGAAAATATTCAAAATGGTCGTCAGAAATTAAAAAAATATGGCGACTCCTCTCGGCGCGTAGGGCAAATCGGGCGAAAACATTCCGGGAACAGCAATAGACCTGGATCAAAAATGGATATGTTTTCTTAATCTCTGATGTATACTCTAAAAAACTACGGGCTGAATTTTGAAAATTTTGATTTTTAACAAAATGGCGCACGTTTTAAAAAAAGTTCATTATTCTGGACTAAATTTCTGTATAAAAACGACCATAAAAAACGAATGAAGCACTTGAAAAAAAAAGCCCCCGTAGTTTTTTAGTATTTTATATCTAGAATAAGAAATAAAAAGATTCAGCACGATCCATCAATTAGTATTTCAGATTTCTTTTCGCCCGATTTTGAAAATATGATTTCGAGAAAAACGTGTATAAAGTTTCGAGTCATGTATGTATATATATAAATACTAGTACTAATAGATATATGCTTTTTTTCCTCTGAAATACTTCCGCGCGGCATTTAAATTAATTGTCCCTTATTCCTAAGGGTTTAAACTATAATTTAAGCAAATACAAAAAATATGCATTTTTAAAAATTTTTAGAGTGGCCTTACCCCTTAACAGAACTCGGTAAGTGATATATTTCTTCGAGTTAAATGCGATCTAATTACACTCCCCAAAGATGTTGGTAGAAGAAGAGTCGCAGGGGTAGTTTTAATGTGGTGAAAATTGTTTGTTGGTTGTGGGGATCAAACTTTGATTCTCAAATTTACTTGCAAAATAAATAAATTAATTAATATATCATAACGAATTTTTCCCATTACTGAGTCTTGATAATTGATATATTTTTTCGCGTGAAGTGCGGTTACAAGTCGTCAAATCACGGCCCCCAAAGATGTTAGAAGTGGGGGAGTACAGGAAGTGAAGAATTAAACTTAACAACAGGGCTAGTATTATTGTGGTGAAAATTATTTGTAAATAAAATAAATAAATATATCATCACACAAATTGTATTTTATTATTATTATAATTATAAAAAAATAAATAAATATATCATCACCCCTTTTACCCATTACTAGGTTTGGCACTCTGCCTAAGCAGATCTCGGTAAGTGATATATTTTGTTGCGTGAAGTGCGGTTACCAGCCGTCAAATCACGGCCCTCAAAGATATTAGTGGAGAGGGAGCCACAGGGGTAGATTTTTTTAAATTGGTGAAAATTGTTTGTCGGCTGTGGGGATCGAACCTGGGTTCTCAAGATCCACAGGCCGACTCGATACCTCTGAGCCATCTACCCCATTTTATTATAATTATAAAAAAATAAATCAATATATCATCACGCCTTTTACCCATTACTAAGTATGGCACTCTGTCGTAGCAGATCTCAGTAAGTGATATATTTATACGCGTGAGGTGCGGTTACCAGGCGTTAAATCACGGCTCCCAAAGATGTTAGTGGAGGGAGAGCCACAGAGGTAGATCTAATTTGGTGAAAATTGTTTGTCGGTTGTGGAAATCGAACCCGGGTTCTTAAATAAAATATATACCACTAAGCCACTCATAAAAGTAACACATTTTATTTCTAAAGAAATAATGTGTATAATATTGCTCTAAGGGATTCCTACATTTAGCTTTTTTCAAAAAAAAAATAAAGATCGTTATAAATAACTACTGTCTACTAATGATTGTTAAAACTAATTTGCTATTAAAATAATTAATATAAAATTATTCTAATTACACTATATTTATACTTCATTTATTAACTACGAGTATTATATGTATCTGGTGACTGGAAAACAACGCAAGGTCGCACGCCGCGTTGCAACCAGTTGGGCAATTTGATTTTGTATATGTACTTTATTTTAATATTATATATTTATATCAACAATTTTTGTATGTATTAATGTATGATTTAAATAAATAAAATGTATATCTTTTAAATTTCCTGTGTCTGTATTTTATTTAAGGTAAAAATATTTGAGAAATATTCCAGGCGACGGAGGGGTCACTAAATGATTCTCGTACATACCCTAGGAACGCCGTTTGAGAAGGAATCAGCTACCAGCAACGTTCCATTTCGCCCGCTATCAAATCAGCAAACCTTGAGGCTCCTATGAGGTCCATCCAGTCTATTCCACAGCACTGGCACTCATATATATTAACGTTTTTTTCATATACCACGCACTAATATGCACAGTAACGCACAATTTAAGCCAATTTACGCATTAAAATATCACTAAAATATTCACAAAACACCAAAAACACTTCGATCACTACAGTAGCCCGCACTCGACTAATTCAATGCGAATAAACGTTGGACAACGTTAGAAACTAATTGGTAATATTATGCTTTAACTTGTTCGTTAACGTTCAAATACATTAAAATCGATAAGCATACCTACAAAATATAATGTACAGATTCTATAGCTATCGGATTTTGCCGATAATAAACGAACAAATCCGAATGACAATCTTCAAAAATCTTGACGCGGCAATATATATATAAAAGAAAAATTGCCACAATTTTTTTTATGCTCAACTAGTCAATTTTTAATTTTACCAACCTCAAAATATTTTTGTAGGGTAAACTGTAATTTTTTTCATAATCAGTATACAATTGTCATAAAATTAATATTAAATAAACATATTATCATTCCTTTTACCCAATACTGGGTATATATATATATATATATATATATATATATATAAAAAAAATATTAATAAATATATCATCACGCCTTTTACCCATCACTGGGTCTGGCAGTGATATATTTTTTCGCGTGAAGTGCGGTTACCAGCCGTCAAATCACGGCCTCCAAAGATATTAGTGGAGGGGGAGCTGCAGGGGTAGATTTAAATTGGTGAAAATTGTTTGTCGGCTGTGGGGATCGAACCAGGGTTCTCAAGATCCACAGGCCGAGTCGATACCACTGAGCCACCTACCCCATATATATGTATATATAATGCGTAATGTGCAGTTACCAGCCGTCAAATCCACGGTCTGTTGGTAGTAAAGAAGCCACAGAAATTATTTAAATGTAGAGCTTCATTTATTTATTTATTTGTTACTCTGTACAACAGGAACTGAATCCAAATTACAGTGCAGGGTCCGCACTCACCGAGCCGCAGTGTACTAGTTTATATAATTTTTAGCATGAGTGAGATTCGAACTCAGGATCTCCAGATTCGAATTCCGTATCGCTATCCACACCACCGTACTGACGAACATATGTATGTATAAATGACGTCATATTTATTACTGTACGTATCTTTTCAAGTTAAAAAAAAATGTAAATATGTAAACATACAAAATATTTGTCTGAACATCCGTAAACAAAACACAACCCTCTGTCAACTCAGAGTAATCCAGATTTGATTAGCGTTGCTCGGACACAGATTTACTGGTGCTGCGAGGGTGGTTCACAACCCCCAAACACATCTCTGGGGAAGGGAAACAAATGTAAGTAACAAGATGAGATCCGGTCGCTGGTTCTAGAGGGCGCCAGCCACTGAACCATAGCGCTGGCACTAACACATCATGCGTACAGAGTGGAGTCAAGTTGCACTCGATTTTGAATTTAATCCGGGGAGGAAAACACATTCATTTGTCTTCATTTGCATTAATCAAATAATGGAAATGAAAATAGAATGTGAATACAGAACAAATTTATCCATATAGCATATTCCATTTTGTATTTGCATCAAGTTACTTCTCTCACTTTATTTTCAGTACTTGTAATAAATAAATATATCATCACGCCTTTTACCCATTACTGGGTGTGGCACTCTGCCGTAAGCCGATGTCGGTAAGCGATATATTTCTTCGCGTGAAGTGCGGTTACCAGTCGTCAAATCACGGCCCCCAAAGATATTAGTGGAGGCGGAGCCACAGGGGTAGATTTAAATTGGTGAAAATTGTTTGTCGTCTGTGAGAATCGAACCAGAGTTCTCAAGATCCACAGGCAGTACTTAATTTACTGATCTGAATTTAGGTTGAAGAAATTCACCCCAATTTAAAATAAAAGAGGCATAATTTTACCCATTACTGGGTGTGGTACTACGTTATAACAAATCTCGATAATTAACATATTTTTTCGAGTGAAATATGGTTATCAGCCGTCAAATCACAACCCCCAAAGAGTTACAAAAGTAATTTTAATGTGATGTACAGATTGTCGACTGTGGGAATCTACAATCAATTTTTTTTGTTATTGAGCCATAACCCAACTAAAGACTGCAAACTTTTAAGAGAAATTTGAACCCTCATTCGCAGCGTTAATAATCAGAATACTATGACCGGAAGATCTCGATATTTGATATTTAAGTATTTATTTTTTCCTTTTATTCGTTTCCGCCGTATGCTGTATTCAAAAATTTAACCCTTTCAATATTTATCAAAAAACCGTTTTCTAAAATCAGTTCACAACCAAACTATTTTTATTATGTAGTACTATAATTCTCTTTTCTCTTGCCGTCTGCATACAACATACAAGCGATTGTTTCATCTGATAACAAACATCTCAGGTTACCAAGGACCGCAGTTGTTGTTCGTGAATCCTAATCGGCATTCAAACCCTGTTCTGACGTCCCTAAACCCTGGCCAAGGTATCAAATATCACTCGCTGTTGTTTGTAGTTGTTTTTCGGTCGCTTTTCAAGTTCTCTTTGTTAAGAGTAAATATATACGAGTAGAATTTTCAAAATATCTTTCGCATCAAGAATGCTCGCGTATTTTCAACTATATAAATAAATATATTATCACGCCTTTTATCCATTACTGGGTGTGGCACTCTGCCTAAGCAAATCTCGGTAAGTGATATATTTTTTTGCGTAAAGTGCGGTTACCAGTCGTCAAATCACGGCCACCAAAGATAATAGTGGAGAAGGAGCCATTATCAATTATCACATATTTATTAATTAATTTAGAGACCCAGTCTCATCAATGCATTTTCTCCCGATATGATTTTTGTATGGAGCTACGTGAAAGATTTTGTTTGTAATGAACCAGTAAACACTTTAAACGGACTGAAGAATAAAAATGAAGCAGCAATTGAATCTTTATCTGTTAACCAAATATAAAGGGCTACTTATTCTGTTTCAAAACGTTCTGCAAAATGTATTGCAGAGACGCCATTTTGAATATTTAAAAAAAATCATTTTGTATTATTATGACAAAAAAATATTATTTCGTTTAATAATAATAATTACAATTGTTTTAGTTAATTGTTTTATTTCAAGTCACAGTCATGGCTCACTATTCTCTCTCCGATTTGGTGTATAATAAAGTGCCCGCCATTTTACTTTTTAATAATGTAACATATGGATTATTTTACATGATTGTAAAGCAAATTTGATGCACTTTTCAAAATATAGTATGTTCCATTTAAAATTTCAAAGTTGATATTAATTACTAATAAACCGGAAATGATATCATGAATGTCCATCCGTCATCAACTAGCTTTTATGTTGCTGTATAAATCATGTTATATGAAAGAAATTGCTAAGTTGATAAATAAGCGAAATATTTGCTGGGTCTATTAAAATATAACACCCTGTATATTTGTGGTCTTTATTGTATCAGTCCTTATTTAAAATTAATATAATATTCCATTAATATCTTTAGGAGTCGTGAATTGACGCCTGGTAACCACACTTCACGCAAAAAAAAAATATCACTTACCGAGATCTGCTTAGACAGAGTGCCACTCCCAGTAATGTGTAAAAGGCGTGATGATATGTTTATTTATATTTATATAATATTCGAAATTTCAGTAAAAACTGTGAGGTTGAGAAAAATATTTGAAAAATTGGGGATTTGCGATGACATAAAAGTTAAGAACCGCTGCTTTTAATCATAATCAGAAGATTCGTTTGTTTCGTTTATTTGTCGAAACAGGTGAAATCTACTGTGTGAAACTTATTCTAAATAAAAAGACAAAAATGTAAGAAAATATAAGAATATTTACCCTTTTCCAAATCTGTCAAAATTATAGCCAAATTTATTTCTCATTACCCGTACCCCCGCTATAAATAATCAACTAACAGCTCCGGTCTGGGGTGTCGCCCAAACACAGCACCCCCGGGTGTAACAAGGGGATGAAAGGAGGGAGACAGAGGGCACTTAATTCGATTGTTTTCAAGCAAAAGCATCAATTATTCTCTATTTATGTCACCCTACTAACAAATGTTGCAACGATTTTATTAGACCTTCCTAATGTTTTGTTTTTTGAGAAGGGGTTTTAATTTGATTTTGTTATAATTTGTAACAAAATGAAACGCGGAGTAATTAGTTTAATTATTGTGAAATGTATGTGTTGATTTATCTTGTTTAATAAATGTATCGATATATTTCTCAGTAGACATATAGAAAAATGTTTCTTGGTATTAATTTACATTTAAGTTAATAAATGTATAGATAATAATAGCGGTGCACGCAGTGAAGGTTTATTTAAGTGGAAAAGTTGTTGTTTTGATTAAGATTTACTGATTACCTGTAACAGTGTATGAATTGTATATGTTTTTCATTAGATTAAATTCATAATTCTTTTTGATACAGTTTTAGTCATGGAGATATGACTAAGCTAATTTAGAAATGTTGTTAGTATGTAACATATTTGCTTGTACCTTCAAGCATAACGTATAAATGCAAATTGCTGCGGGAATGAAAATCTTGTTGCTTATAGAGTAATTTTTCTTAGGTTATCCAGAAATACATAGTTTTGATACAAAGCGCATATTTTGACTAAATTACTTTACTTACTTTACAGCAGGGTTCGTAAATATCATGATATTTATAATAAATATCAAAATATCTGATATATAAGATATATATCAGATAAATATCACTTTTTGGATATTTATTTTTTAATTTTAGTTTTTGTACACATTTAGAAAAACTGAAAAATTCGAAAAATTTCACTTTTCCGGAGGCTATATCTCAAAAACTAAACAAGATATGGAAATGCGCTCAACGGCGTTGAATTCCCCGTGTCCGAATTGACTTGTAAGCAAATTTTCATACAATTTTATGCAATTTCATATTTTTAATTATTTCCTAAGGGGTACCAAAAATCCTTAATCGTAGGATTATTAAAACGAAAATTTACATACATATGTATTTTGACCCACTGAATTCAGTGGTGCAATCTTCAAATGCATATGACTTCTGGTTTTCGAGAAAATGTTAAAAAACCGCTTTTTGCGATTTTTTTGGCGGAAAATTGAAAAAAAAATAAAAATCGCTGAAACTATGTTTATAAGTTAACTGAAGCACGAGAAAATTAATGCCGTTGACCGCGTTTTCATATCACATTTAGTTTTCGAGATATAGCCTCGGAAAAATAGAAAAACTGAAATTCGAAAAATTTCACTTTTCCGGAGGCTATATCTCAAAAACTAAACAAGATATGGAAATGCGCTCAACGGCGTTGAATTCCCCGTGTCCGAATTGACTTATAAGCAAATTTTCATGCAATTTTATGCAATTTAATATTTTTAATTATTTCCTAAGGGGTACCCCTTTGGTTTTTTCAGATTTTAATTCAATTTTCCCAAAAATCCTTAATCGTAGGATTATTAAAACGAAAATTTACATACATACGTATTTTGACCCACTGAATCCAGTGGTGCAATCTTCAAATGCATATGACTTCTGGTTTTCGAGAAAATGTTAAAAAACCGCTTTTTGCAATTTTTTTGGCGGAAAATTGAAAAAAAATAAAAATCGCTGAAACTATGTTTATAAGTTAACTGAAGCACGAGAAAATTAATGCCGTTGAGCGCGTTTTCATATCACATTTAGTTTTTGAGATATAGCCTCGGAAAAGTAGAAAAACTGAAAAATTCTAAAAATTTCACTTTTCCGGAGGCTATATCACAAAAACTATTTGATATTTTTATATAATGGATATATATATCATTGCAAAAATATGATGATATATATCAAAATAAATATCATGATATATATCGATCGATATATATCTTCGAACCCTGCTTTACAGGGTTGGCCTGATTTAAAATAATTTTTTGATTTTTTTTTTGTATTTTGTATAAATTTAATTATATTATAGAGGCGACAAACAATTTTCACCAATTTAAATCTACCCCTGTTGCCTCCCTTCCATTAACATCTTTGAGGGGCATGATTTGATGGCTGGTAACCGCATTTAACACAAAGAAATATATCACTTACCGAGATCTGTTAACGGCAGAGTGCCACACCCAGTAATGGGTAAAAATCGTGATGATATATTTATTTATATTTATATTTAATTATATTTCTGGTACAGAACAAAATAATTCAATTGTTTATAAAACATTTTAAAAGTTTTATGTAAAAGAGATAAAATAATTTTCAATATTAATTTATTAAATGAATTAATATTATATATAACACAATTCAATGGAATCATAAAAAAATATAAATAAACTAAATCATATATTGTTATGGCAAAATGTCATATTCATCTTTTTGCATTGCAATTTTTATTCATCACTGTAACCTATCAATACAGTCGCACGAAAAATGCTTGCATCAAGTAATGTACAATTATTTTTGCGAATTTCGGAAAAATTCTTTTTGTTTTGTATTCACTACATCAAATACTATACATACATACATAACATCACGCTATATCCCATTAAATGAGGTAGCACGAACCCGTCAACATTCTATATATCAAATACTATATACTTTTAATATTTTTAGCAACAATTTTGAGTCATATTTAGCCTGATTCTAATAGCTCAATTTCTTAAACTTATGTACTATAATCGTTTTTTAAAAATGCTAAGGTATACCTTTTTTATAAAATGCTAGAGGGTGTTCTGAATCACACAGACCAAGGTGATGACAATTCACATCCCTTCAAAAAAATATTACATCAACATCACTTAAGTTCATTGTTCCCAAAGAACAAAGCTTTAGAAACCACAACACCAAGATTAATGCAGACCTGTTGTGTATTCCCACCAAACACTAAACATACTCTCACCCTCTTTTGGGCAGAGTACCATCGGTGATATATGTTCAGGCAGGTGGCGTCGGATGTAGTTATTTCACGCACCGCTAGACGCAGCACTGCAGCGGCGCCCTAATGGACCGGGGGAGGATTGCTATATTTACACCCTTACCAGCTTGGACACTGTATTTGTTCCTATTTTCAAAAGTTTACATTTAATTATATATTTTGTTCATTTTTTTAATACTTTTCACACCTACAAGGGGTTACAAAATTTAAGGGTATATATTATTTGATGTACTGATTATAACGTAAAAAACACGCTTCCAATTATTTATTGATAATTGAAATTATTAATTGCATAGCTGTGACTGTAGCTTTACAGTAACTAAGTAAATAAAATGAAATTTAGATTAAAAATATATATATACCAAGTGTCTACTTTTTTTCCGAACATAGGAAATTCTATGTTAAATTTTTGATTCAGCGATATCTCTTTACCTATTACTTTTAGAACAAAATTGTACGGAAGAAAAATGTTCAGAATGAAAAACTACATCCATAGAGTATAAGTTTGTTTTTTAATTGTTTCTTATGTCAGAGTTAAAAGCAAAAGAAAATACACACTTTAAAGCAACTATCAGAGTGCCATGAGAAATAAAACAATAATTTGTTTGTTATGTCTGACATTATTTGACATATTAGACCAGAATTGGAAGCTTACTCTAATCTATTTATTTATTCGAGCATTTAATTTAATAATAAAATTAATTATAGCAACTATTATTTTCTTTTTTCTACATAATCTAGACAAATAAATACCTATTATTAAGTTATCTAATTTGTTTTTTTTTTCATGGCACTCTGATAAGTGCTTTAAAGCGTATATTTTCTTTTGCTCTTATTTCGGATATAAGAAATAATTGAACGACAAACTTATACTCTATGAATGAAGTTTTTCTTTCTGAACATTTTTCTTCAGTATACTTTTGTTCTAAAATTAATAGGTAAAGAGTAGAGATGGGCGAATATCATCCGCGAATAGTCGAATGCCGCGAATTTTGACATTATTCGATATCCGAGATTTTCGAATATTAACGTCAGTATAGCGAACATTCGAATACCTCGAATATCGCGCCATATGTTGACCTCAATTTTTGACTGTTTTCCTTTATCATTTGTACTTAAACTTAAAGCTATTACAATACTTTGAAATTATTAATAACAAAGATATTTTGTTTCAAAACTATGAAGACGTACTATATTTCAAATTTGTTTTTCGCCAACATCAGCCCGTGCGTTTCACCTTAAATTTGAAGTTTTCGTCTTTTTCTTTTTTGTTTTAATTTTATTTTATCTTAACAATTTCATTCAAATAATGAAAAGGACATAATTATTAATAATAAATAAATTAACTTTTAGGAGTATTCGAATATTTGAGTACCTCGAATATTCGAGATCTGATTAATATTCGTATTCGATATTCGAATTCGTGAAATTTGATATTCGCCCATCTCTAGTAAAGAGATATCGCTGAATCAAAATTTTAACATTGAATTTCCTATGGTCGGAAAAAAAGGAGACACCCGGTATATAATATATATCATCACGCTCTTTACCCATTACTAGGTGTGGCACTAGCAGATCTCGGTAAGTGCTCTATTTCTTTGCGTGAATTGAGGTTACTGTCCGTTAAATCACGGCCCCTAAAGATATTAGTGGTAGTGTTTTTTAAACTTATTTCTGTAAAATAATTAGGGAAGCAATGACAGCGGCTATATAAACAGTTTTATAAGGGATGTTTGAATCTTTGAAAGCCGAGTTGGCAGTGGTGCAAATGTGAAGCTACCCTGTTGGCCACCCTCCTCATCAAATGGGATTATCCCGGTCCGATGAGTCCTGATGGCATCGGATTCGAATTTGGTTGCCATGCGTCGCACAATCATGACATGATGCGTCATTATCCTAGCGCGTGTTCATTGCGTGATGCGAGAGGAAAAAGAGCAACTGAAGTGGAGAATTAAGTTTTCGAGGCAGACAGTAGGGATGCATGGATTATTTAGTGAGCTATCAAGGATTTATTATGTCTGAGGTTGTGAATTTATTATGAGGTTATTTTGCTTAAGTATAGTGTAATAAAATACTTTTCTTTTTACTTCAATAACAACCATTAATATGCTCTGCTCTTGTTCTGAATATTAATGAAATTATTATTTGTTTTACTTGCCACGAAACACAAGGATTGCTAGTACCCACCAACGACTAAATTATTTTAAAAACAGAGTGTTTCAAAATTATTGCAAAAATAAAATGAAGGGTATAATATTATTTGATGTACTGACTACAATACAAAAAGGTTTTTTTTGCAAAATTCGCAAAAATATATACACTTTACTTGGATCTTACATGTAACACTACCCAACTGTCACCGATTTAAATTAAACTTGGCACACTAATAGTACTCTAAAAAATATTGAACCCATATTTATTTTTCTTCCGGAAGTTGCTTTTTAGATGTACAAACCACCTCTGAAAGGTGGTAAAAGCAAGAATCACCATAAATAAAATTAAATAATACTAAAATATTACGTGTTCAACATTGGTTACCAAGGGATAACTTCGAAAATAGATACAGCGACCCCAAAAACCCCTGAGTAACTAGTTTTAAACCTAAAACTCTATTTCAGTTGAATATCGTAATTTTATCCTCTCCCCCAAACCCTTTTTAACACATTAAAAAAGTGCATATCGAAATGACCACGAAAATAGATTTTGACGATCTCAAAAACCCTTGGGTAACCAATGTTGAACACCTAATATTTAATTTCATTTATGGCGATTTTTGCTTTTACCACCTTTCAGACTCTGTCGCAGCAGATTTCGCTAAGTGATATATTTCTTCGCAAAGATGTTAGTGGAGGAGAAGCCACAGGTGTAAATTTAATTTTGTGAAAAATGTTTGTCGGCTCGAACCAGGGTTCTCAAGATCTACAGGCCGACTCGATACCACTGAGCCACCTACCCCATATAGGTTACAATAATGAATAAAAATTAAGAATTTACAAAACTTAAATTAAATAAATTTATCATTATTTTTATGCTCCAATAAGTTTCTAAAACAGTTCAATAAATAAAAATCCTGTAGCTGCATTTATTTTATTCTTATCTTTATGACTTCAGAGCGTTAGAAATAAGAGTTTATTTAAGTGGAACTATTCTTATTAGCATAATTAATTAATGACAAGTTAAAAAAAATATGCGTAGGCGTGTGTAATAAGGGTGGTAGAGCGAAACGCACTGCGTAGGTAGAATAGTGTGGGAGACTTTGCTACATGCATGAGAAGACACAAGTTCTATGCAAATGTAAGAACTTTCAAACTTTTTTATGATTTATTCGTGATATTTCAAATGCAATTAAATCACATCGGTGTGAACTATAAACTTGCGATTTTTACTTGCATGTACATAGTTCGTAACGACATAGTCGTAACTAACAACGGAGAAGTGCGATAGTATCAACAATAGTTATGCGTCACATTTAATAATGTAACTTGTTTATAACTTTTTCACTTTATATTGTAACAGTAAATTCTAGACACGATAGGTTTATTTAAATAAATAAATACATATACCATCACGCCTTTTACCTATTACTGGATGTGGCACTCTGCAATAACAACTTTCAGTAAGTGATATATTTATACGCGTGTAGTGTGGTCTCCAGTCGTCAAATCACACTTCCGAAAGTGGTGAAGGAATGTAAAAAATTTGGATATTTAAAGCAACGGGCTATTTATTTATTTGTGATATTTTATTATTTTAACGTTTTCTTTATTGTTCATACAAAAGGCGCTGTATGTTTTCTATCCAAATTATGGGAAAAAATCACAATTAAAAAGTGAACAATCTAATTATTTTAATCTAGAAATAGTAATTTAGTGCGAAAAAGATATGAAATGCGCGCTTATTTCAATAGTTACCAAGGATACAAACAAAACAGAAACTTGTCATATTGACAGTTGACAGAACGAAATTATTTTCAGTATGTATATGTTTTTTAATAATTTAAGAAGCAATCGTAGAAAAAATTATGTGTGTATCACGAGCGTAAAGTGTCTTTGTTCCTCTTGCACTACTGTACCGTGCTCGAGTAACAAATTACATTAGTTATGGACTTAAACTACCTAACTAGCTGGTTTCACTGATTCTAGGTACATTTGCAATAAAATCAATTTAATAATATATTATTCATTACCATTTATAAAAAATTAACATCCTTATTTGGCTGAGTATAACTTTATTTATATCTAATCATCAGTGCACAAGAGTGTAAGAAACTTGTAAATTCAACTTGTAAGAAATTCCATTTAGAATAAAAATCACTTAATTTCAACATATTTAGTTTTTAAATTAAACAAACCGGTATCATACGACATAGTGCAGGTTCAATATTTATGTTACTGCAACTTAGAAACGAGAAACATTCTAATAGTAAGAAGCTGATTGGATTGACTTCAACCTGAACTATTTTACTTTTCTCCGATCGGATGATAAGAGATATATTTCCGGTGTTTCAATCCGCAAAATTCATTATTGCAGTATGTTATAGTATGGCCAAACGTCAAGTCATGTCATCTAGTGGTTCTTATTTTAATTAAATGAAAATGAGCACGCTTTCAAGTTAGAAAAACAACCTTAAAATAAATTAAAAAATTAAAAATTAAAGTACAACAATTTTACAATATTTAAAAATGGAAGTTTATACGATAAAATGAAATATATTTAATGGAATTGCGTATTTAATTATAAATTCAATATTATTAGGTTAGGTTAGGTTAATTACGATCTATCTCTTTACAGGCGCTAGTTGACGTGCCCGCTCTGTAAATTTGAAACTAAGAATTTTAATGACATATGGAACGACCATAATAAACGTTGGCCATGGTTACAGCCGTTGCTATTCAAACGTAAAATAACAGAAAATAATACTTATTATACCTAGGAAAGAAAATAGATTTCTAAATGAATATCGTAACAAATTATTAACGAACGTATGACGTGCAACGTTTTATTTCATAAATTAATTTCACATTCTAATCGAATGTCACAAACTGTTTGATACCTAGCAACTTCACGATAACAGTACCGTAATATTTATTACAGTACTGATACTGTAAAGTTTCACTTTCTAGACTGAAATCACTACTGAATACTTGAAAATACGATACAGTATGAAATAAAATTTTCTTTTCTCGATGAGAGAATAAAGTATTACTTTTCATACTTAGGAAAGAAAATAAGTTTGTCCTTCTTAGCAAAATAGCAACTGTCAAGGGAATAATAAATCTTATCTAAATTTCTAATTGATTTCTGATAATTTTATTTTCTGATAGGGTAGTGAAAAAATATATATATCTACCTCGTGAAAAAAGTGTTTTTCTTCCCTCAGGTACTTATATCCCTCACTTTAGCCCTTATTTTAGACAACATATGCTATCAAAATATATTTAGAAATGTCATTATTTAATGTTATTATTATTTATTTATTTAAATGTATTATTGGTTGCTAGAGTCAATGACAAAGCTCATCAGAGAAAAATAACCAATTCCTGGGTAAGATTCGAAGCCGTAGCCTAACAGTAAATAATAATGAACAGACGCGCTGAACACTGGAAAATCGTGCCTGATTTGGTATATTCTTTTCTAAACATAATTATTTACTTCCCCACAAAAATGCAAAATATTGAAGGAATAAAAAATGTCGTGAATCATGATTGGAAAGCATTGAAGCACATGATGCAGTGTGCAAATGCAGATTTACGGGGGCTGTGAACCGCGAAACAAACCCGCGGCATGACTGATGCGGACTGCTGGGCGAATTCGTCATGGCTGCTACAACACTAACTAATAACTCAATCAGGAGCTCACGCTTTTCAGACGACTTTCTTTACACAAATAAATAAATTATTGCCACGACGCAACGCGACTGTAATATTGTTTAAATTAATGCAGATTATTCATTTTATTAATTTTTATTTTTTTGTTTTGACTCTGACAGTTCAGTGACAAATTTAAAGTAAAATTGATGACAGAAAAATTTGGATAACGCCTGGAAAGTGACAATAAATATATAAAACAAATATATCGTCACATCTTTTACTCATTATTGGATGTCGTACTCTGCTGTAGCAACCGTCAAGGTACGGCCCCCTAAGATGTTAGTGGAGGAGGAGCCACAGGGGTAGATTTAATTTGATGAAAATTGTTTGTCGGCTTTGGCAATCAAACCCGGGTTCTCAAATCCACAGATCAACTAGATACCACTTCTAAATAAGATATGTGTCGTTGCAGATGAAACCTGTTGTAAATACCTATGATATAAGAGTCTTAGGTTAGCGCATCTTTCCGGAAAGCAGAAGGTCCCTGGTTTGAATCCAGGCGTCATCTGAATTATTCTGAATTTAACTTTAAAATTTAATTAAATAAATAAATATATCATCATGCCTTTTACCCTTTACTGGGTGTGGCACTCTGTCTAAGGAGATTTCGGTAAGTGATATATTTCTTAGCGTGAAGTGTGGTTACCAGCCGTCAAATCACGGCCCCCAAAGATTTTAGTACAGGGGAAGCCACAAGGATAGATTCAAATTGGTGAAAATTGTTTGTCGGCTGTGGAGATCGAACCAGGGTTTTCAAGATACCACTGAGTCACCTACTCCATTTTAAAATTTGAGGGCTGTTATTTGACGGGTGGAAATCTACTTCGTCACAGTGTAATGCCCAGTAATGGGTAATAGTCGTGATGATATATTTATTTAATTCAATTTTTAAATTTCGCATATTTTTTAGATCTAGTGGAATGTTACGCACAGAGGATTAAATTCTTTTGTTTTAATTTTGGCTATGAAAGTTCGCTGATGATGTTCACCCTCATCGCAATTTAACCTCCGAATACCTTAACAAATTAGGGCGTAAATCATATCGATGGACGCCGGGTTGGTTTGTTTTAACGGCGCGAGCGCCCGCCTCTCTCTCGCCATTACGGCTCATTTCGTTTTTTAATTGCCGAGCGCGCATCGCAGCGGCTTGGTTTTTTACAATCGCGGCGACTTCGACTTCGGCTGTAAATTGTACGTCTTAATTGCGAGCCGCGCGCGTGTTTGTAATGTTTGAAAGACTCGTGCGTAAGTCACGCAGACGTGTCAAGACAAGAAAAACGCGCTGAACTGAGAAATCTGCGGGCTAACATCACACAAAAACATGGGGATAGTAAATAAAAAATAAATATATCATCACGCCTTTTACCCATCACTGGGTGTGGCACTCTGCCTAAGCAGATCTCGGTAAGTGATATATTTTTTCGCGTGAAGTGCGATTACCAGCCGTCAAATCACGGCCTCCAAAGATATTAGTGGTGGAGGAGCCACAGGGGTATATTTTTTAAATTGGTGAAAATTGTTTGTTTGGGGATAGTAACAGTTAGCTAATTCATTTTTCGATTGATATCCAATTATTAAATGCAACTTTTACCCATAACTGAATGTGGCACTCTGCTGTAGCAGATCTCGATAAGTAATATATTATTACTCGTGAAGAGCGGTTATTAACCGTCAAATAACAGCCCTCAAAAATGTTAGTAGAAGGGACGCCACAGGGGTAGTATTAATGTGGTGAAGATTATTTGTCGGTTGTAGGAATCGAACCTGGGGTTTCAAATCCACAGGCTGACTAGACAGCACTGAGCCATGACTTTTCAGCAATTTTTAAAATTCTACACAAAATTTTCTCATTTTTTTTTAACAATATTGTTCGTCAGTACGGTGGTGTGGTTAGCAATATGGAATTCGAATCCGGAGATCCCGAGTTTGAATCTCACTCAAGCTAAAAAATTATATAAACTACCACACTGCGGCTCGGTGAGTGCGGATCCTGTACTGTAATTGGGATTAAGTTTCTGTTGTACAGAGTAACATAAATAAATAAATAAAAACTAAAACATGTATGCATTTAATAAAATAAAATAAATAAATATACCATTACTTCTATTACTCAGTACTGGGTGTAGCACTATGCTGTAGCAGATCTAAATAAATGATATATTTATTTGAATGAAGTGCTGTTTACTAGACGTCGTATCACATCCCTCAAAGATCTTAATAGCGGGGAAGCCACTGGGCTAATTTTAATGTGATGAATATTGTTCTCATATCCACTGATCCACCTACCCTATTAATGTTTATGTGTAATACTAAAAGAAGCTATCAACCTAATAGCCCAATACTGTTAATTTATTTAAACCCATTTCTCAATTTTTTTATTTATGCGTCCAATACACCCTTAAATTTTGTTTTACAAGTTTAGTTACACCCTGTATCTAAATTGCAATTTTATTATTACATTAATAATGTAATAACAACGTAATAAACATTACGGTCGTAAGTGTATCGATCTCGAAAATCATCTTCAGTAAGAAAAACTTACTGCCCTAAATCCTTCAAATAACTGTGCGGTATTCAAATCCGGAGATCCTAAGTTCGAATCCCACTCAAGCTACAAATATTGCGGATCAGTACAGTAATTGAAATCAATGGTGCTATTCTGTAATTTTCTATAACGCTACAGTTCTGTAAATTTGAACAAAAGCGCATAGATTTTTATTGACAAATACATTTAATGCCATTTGACAATCAAATATCATACGCTTTTGTACAGTTTTACAGATCTGTAGCGTTATAGAAAATTACAGAACAGCACCACAAGTTCCTGTTGTAAAGAGTAGCATAAATAAATAAACTATTATGTATCAATGGAATACAAGTTGACGTGGCTAGTTGTGGGTTCAAACTAAGCCAATTTTAATTTATGTAAATCAGACGATTTTGTTCAAAATTGTAATAATTCGTTTCTTGGTTGAGTGTACCAAAACACCGCCTTCAAAAATAAAATATACAACTCAAACTAAAAATTGTTTTCTTCTTAATAATTTCCTCATTCTACAAGATATGTTATGGTGATTTACACAGTTACGAGTATTCGTGTTTCTAAATACATAAATGTAATATGTATATATAATAAGATAGTGCTGTAGAAGACTAGAGAAAATATAAATTATGATCATATTAAAACAATGACACAAACATACGTAATGGAAGATTCTACGCATTCCTTACAAAATATGTTTCATACTTTATAATTATTTACTTAGTTGTTAGACAGGGTTTGATGTACTCAATGTTCTCATGAAAGATACTTTTAAAGGATAAACTAATGTTTAACTGCCATCAACACATTTTTTTACAAATAATTTAAAAATTAATTATTTGTTTGCAACTTATTTATTTATTTATTTATTTACTTGCATTGCAGTTTTTTTAAAACTGTTTCTTAGCAAAGGATACTTATCTTAAATTATTTTTAAATTTATTTTTGTTATATATACATTTGAGAAATAGTTTGAAAAGTAATGATCCAAAAAAATTAGTTATTTACGCACAATGGGGTCTGCAACTATAATCACAAATTAGTAAGTTTATATTGAGACTAGACCTAAAAACATTGCACTAGAGACGATCAAACTTTTAAAATTGTTAATAGTTTTTCAGATATTTGAGGTTTTAATGTTAATAACCTTTTTTTAAACTCTCTCCCATATTTAGTCTATTTAGAATTCTTTCTATTATGCATGCATTCAATCATCGACTAACTAATAGTTAATTTTGAGGTTATTGTTATGTTTACGTCATTTGATACAGAATTGATAACAATATTTTAAATACATATTCAGTGCAGGATTTTCGTATAAGCTACATAAGCTATAGCTTAGGGCCACCACTTTTTGGGAGCCCCCAAAAATTGTCCGAGTGAGCAAGTGGCATGTTTGGACTTATAAAGGGCCCCATTATATCAAATAGCTTAAGGCCTTATCAAGTCTAAATCCGGCAGTGTTATTGAGTCGACCTGTGGATCTTGAGAACCCTGGTTCGATTCCCACAGGCGACAAACAATTTTCACCACGTTAAAACCATCCTTGTGACTTCCTCTTCACTAACATCTTTGAGAGCCGTAATTTGACGACTGGTAACCGCACTTTACACGAATAAATATTTCACTTACCGAGATCTGTTACGGCAGAGTACCATATACAGTAATGGGTAAAAGGCGTGATGATATATTTATTTAATTTATATATTGTTTTAAATGTAGATAAATATATTTTTAAAAAATAGTGGCAGGCTCTATTATAGCTAGCTGTAAAATTGGGGAAAAACTCGGCCTGCTATAATTTGAAGCATTTCTCACTTAAACAATTTTGTTTTTTGAAAAACATTTCAATAAATAATCGATAGAATGATCTCCGCATTAGTTTACCGTTTCTGAATTATGTATGGGAAACAAGTTAAATTTGAAGCCCCCCCAAAATAATTGAATCACATTTCAGTTGTTTATCCTAGCAAACAAAATTGTCACGACTAAAATGAATTTCCCTTTCATCGCACATTGAAGTGTGTTGTGGTTTGTGCGGCGGCCGGCGGCGACTAGGGCCTGAGCTAGAGGCGGAGCCGAGGGCGGTGCTACTCGCGCCCTTTGATCCGTGCCGCCCCCGGGCGTAACGCGGCGCAGTCGCTGAACACTTTCGCACCCAACATATCTAATCGAACTTTTACTTCCTATATCATATAAGTTATGAATTATGAATTTATTGGATTCTTAGCGTGAATACGGAAATAATTATTATTGTTCCGTGGGAAATATTCTATGTATGTTGTGCATTTATGGTTATAGCTAACTAAATTCATTGCTAGTGTATATTAATAAATAAATGAAGTAAAAGTGATACCATGGTCTTGGAAATTATTATTTTGTAACAAATTTATTTTTTTTATTGTTCATTATTATTTTAATTACTGCTGTATATTAGGTAAATATGATAGAAGCAATATTTCTTTTTAACTAATTGTATAATAAAAATTATGGGAACATTGTATGTAAATAAGTACCTACTTATTTTTTTTATCTTGCATTAATTCATTAATTAATAAATATTTATATTAGTCATATTTATTTCATGCGAGGATTAATTCAAAAGTAATTCCAAATTCCATAGCAAAGTAATAAAAACATTTTTTTTATACTTTCATATTAAATTGTTGAAAACTAAATCTTTATAATACGACTCGACAAGAAAGTAAAATTTTCTTTCGGAAATTGAAAGAAGACAGTAATACTTTTCATTCGTAGACAAAGAAAATTTTCTTTATAAGAAAAGTAAAATACAACTGTATGATTCGACATTACAGATATCTGTCAAAATAAATTTCTAATTTATTTCTGAAAATGGAGTAGATGGTCTGTGGATCTAAATAGCCAGGTTTGATTTCCCCAGCCGACAAATAATTTTCATCATATTAAAATTACTTCTGTAGCACCGCCTCCAAAACAAGTAACATTTTTTTGAAATACCAAAATAGTTAAAAATATGTTTATAAGTTAATTGAAGCACGAAGTATTCAAAGCAGTTGAGTGCATTTCCATATACCGTTTAGTTTTTGAAATATAGTTTCGTCGAAACGTCAAAAATCTGATGAGGTGAATTTTTTAGAAAATTCAAGTTTTTCGGTGGCTATATCTTACAAACTAAAAAAGATATAAAAATGCGCTCAACGGCATTGAATTGCTCGTGTTCGTATTGAGCGAATTTTTTGAAATTTTCGTAAGGGGTAGGTACCTCTCGGATTCTTTTCCGTACGAATATTGTAACGAAAATGTACATACATATGAATTTTGACCTAGGTATGTAAAAATTTGTTATAACAAACTTCTGACCTTAAATAAAACGCCAGCACATGTTATCTCAAACGACAAACAAAACAAGCACAACTGGACGAGAAAAATAGAGAATATACTTACAAAAAGTAATTTTAGTTGGGTGTGGGAGGAGCAAAGCTGCTTGACTTTAAAATCAGAGCTGACCGATATAATTAAAGCATACAATGAACTAGCTTATGAAGAAGACAGCAGAAGAATCCTGTACTCATCTTATAATCCCTACTTCCGCACATACATAACATCCCAAAACTATTTTACTTTCCAAAATATTCCATTCAGAGTCCTCGTCTTGTTTGGCCAACTGAGAACTTCTAATCCGAAATATTTCTATCTGTACCAGGATGGTTTCTGCCATAGATTTGAAGAAAGTGAAAATTGTACTATATGCAGCCTTCATGAAGAAAATACCTTAAATCATTTCCTTTATAACTGCCCCATCTACAGCCTTCCAGAGCCAGAGTCAGCCAATAGGGAACTTCTCGCCGTCCCAGTCAAGGATAAGATGATGGATATTTTTAACTATTTTAAAACAGCCTTAAATCTAAGAGCGTTTGCGTTAAATGTATAAAATTTATAATAAACTCTGTTCATATATTAATACAAATATTTACATCATGTTACCAATTCATTTGTAAAAAGTTTTACTTTTAACAAATAAATATTATTATTATTATTATTATTATTATTATGTATTTTGACCCGCTTAATCCAATGGTAAAGTCCTCAAGTGCATATGTGTACTAGTTTTTGAAAGATTGTTAATAAAAATTGTTGAAAATATGCTTATAATTTAATTGGAGCATGTGAAATTCAATGCAGTTGATTGCATTTTCATACATAGTTTAGTTTTTGAAATATAACTTCGGGAATGTCGAAAATGAGGTAAAATTCTACAATTTCGGTGTCTATGATTTAACATATATAAAAAATATTTCAATGTAAATATAAACAAAATTAAATTAACAGAATATTTTGTACATGTATGTAAAAATTCGAGACTCTCACGATATCTCGTATTTTCAGTCTTTATATCGATCTCGTCTCTAATATAATTCTCGATGTCGTCTCTTATTTTTGTTGTGTGTCGAGGCGAGATGAGAGAGCAGTAATTATAAGATATAACTAATAACTCAATGGTTACAACCACTGTTTCAGAACTGCTTATATAATGGGTAGTTGTACCTTAAATTTTAAACGCGATTTAAATAAATAAAAGTATATTTATTGAATATAAACCTAGTTTAAAATGTAAGTTTTGTTGATAAAATTTGTCTCCTTTCGGCAGTTAAAAAGTTTCATACTGCATTCCAGTAGTTTTATGAAATCCATAACAAATTTGCCGTGTGCATATTTAGTAATTACCATTGCATTTGAATTCTCAGTACAACAATACATTCTTTGAGTGTCTGCGCCAGCCAGTAAATCCCCTGGCGCCGTGAGCCTCGAAGCGCACGCGATGTCCGTGCATCGTTAGTGCGGCGGTGCCTTTTCCAGTCGCCGCGGCCGCAGCCGTTCCCGCCGCGTGATTTATACCCCACCGGTTAAATAATCGCCCGATATTACTTTATGTTCTGCTGCATGCCGACAACACACTCCTGTGGTATGTGTAAGCCAGTCATCATCAAATCTTAATTAGTGTAGGGAGAGCAACACTATACAAGATTCTAGTGCACGCGTACATTTAAACAAAAATACTGACGCTGTAATGGAATATTACAATACTAGCTCGGTAAGTGCTTTATAACACGATCAGAAAAATTAAATCCGTCGGTCTGTGGATTTGAGAATGCGGGTTCGATTCCCACAGCCGACAAACAATTTTCACCACATTTTACCTCTTTGCTCTCCCTCCACTAATATCTTTGAGGGCTGTGATTTTACGGCTGGTAATCGCACTTCACGCGAAGAAATATATCACTTATCAAGATCTGCTTAGACAGAGTGCCACATCCAGTAATGGGTAAAAGGCTTCATGATATATTTATTTATATTAACAGACATGTCATAGATGTTTACAAAAATGATTTTCGTAATTCGTATGCATGAAACGTTTGCCTAAGATAGGAATGTTTATAGCAAATGATATATTTACAGCTACTACCTCCAATTCGTATTCTTAAACGTCTTTTATTGGCCTCGAAGAAAGTACGTTTATGAATATATAATTTTCTGAATTTCCGTCTATAAAACCAATTTGCTATGCAACTATTGTTGCGTTCAATCAAAATAATATATACAGGGTGAGTCTGGGAAGACGCCCCCCCCTTTAACAATTTTATTATGAGTAATAGAAAAAAATGGTTCATATGAAAGTTTTATTATTTTAAATATACTATTTGATGGCAGATGTAGATATTTTTTATAAAGTCAGGTTTACAAGATACGACTATCAACTTTTATTTTTTAAATAGCAACCTATAATTATTTTACTAAAATAAAAACCGCCATTTTTTTCTCTTTTCAACGGTGTATTAGTTTTTATTAATGTATCTGAAAAAATTCGAGAAAAATAAGAAAATTGAGAAATACTAGAAATAATTTTTATACAAATATTATAGGTGGCTATGTGAAAATAATTTGTTTTAAGTTGTTTTTGTTACTGAATTTGTTGCTTTAGTTTGTTAAGTTGTATAACACTGTTACATTTTGTTTATTTTCACATAGCCACCTATAATATTTGTATAACAATTATTTCTAGTATTTCTCAATTTTCTTATTTTTCTCGAATTTTTTCAGATACACCGTTGAAAAGAGAAAAAAATGGCGGTTTTTATTTTAGTAAAATAGTTATAGGTTACTATTTAAAAAATAAAAGTTGATAGTCGTATCTTGTAAACCTGACTTTATAAAAAATATCTACATCTGCCATCAAATAGTATATTTAAAATAATAAAACTTTCATATGAACCATTTTTTTCTATTACTCATAATAAAAAAGTTAAAGGGGGGGGGGGGCGTCTTCCCAGACTCACCCTGTATATCCTTTTAAAATTCTTGTTGGAATAATATAACTGTAAGTAGGTAGATAATTATAATGATTAAAAAATGTGTCAAAATTGCAATTCCCATTAAAGTAGGTGCCGACGTGCGGACCATGCGGACAGTTCATTACCCGTATTAAAATTAATGTTTAAAAATCAATTTGTTTTAACTTCAAGGAACATCATGTTGTTTTTTTGCGAATCTACGTCAAGCCTCTCATGTTCGTGTCCGGAGTAAATGAACATCATGAGTTCACGAGGAAAACTCATCTATGCTAAGTATACGGGCGCTGTGAGCTTCAACATAGGTTGTCACACAGGCTCAAGAACTTTTAAATTCTAACATCATAAAATAATCATTATTGTCGTGACTAAGATGACTAATTAATAAATGATTAGGTTTATATTTAAAATGTGAAATGGATTTATATTGAATTTTTATATGATTGGATGAAATTGACACTTTTCTAGTGTGTATGTTCCGGCAATATACATTTATTAGAGATGGGCGAATATCAAAATTCTCGAATTCGAATATCGAATACGAATATTAATCAGATCTCGAATATTCGAATACTCCTAAAAGTTAATTTATTTATTATTAATAATTATTTAATTATGTCCTTTTCATTATTTGAATGAAATTATTAAGATAAAATAAAATTAAAACAAAAAAGAAAAGAAAAAGACGAAAATTTAAGGTGAAACGTACGGGCTGATGTTGGCGAAAAACAAATTTGAAATATGGTACGTCTTCATGGTTTTGAAACAAAATATCTTTGTTATTAATAATTTCAAAGTATTATAATAGTTTTAAGTTTATGTACAAATGATAAAGAAAAACATAGTCAAAAATTGAGATCAACATATGGCGTGATATTTGAGGTATTTGAATGTTCGCTTTAATGCAGGGTTCGAAGATATATATCGATCGATATATATCATGATATTTATTTTGATATATATCGTCATATTTTTGCAATAATATATATCCATTATATAAAAATATCAAATAGTTTTTGAGATATAGCCTCCGGAGAAGTGAAATTTTTCGAATTTTTCAGTTTTTCTACTTTTCCGAGGCTATATCTCAAAAACTAAATGTGATATGAAAACGAGCTCAACGGCATTAATTTTCTCGTGCTTCAGTTAACTTATAAACATAGTTTCAGCGATTTTTATTTTTTTTCTATTTTCCGCCAAAAAAATCGCAAAAAGCGGTTTTTTAACATTTTCTCGAAAACCAGAAGTCATATGCATTTGAAGATTGCACCACTGGATTCAGTGGGTCAAAATACATATGTATGTAAATTTTCGTTTTAATAATCCTACGATAAAGGATTTTTGGGAAAATTGAATTAAAATCTGAAAAAATCAAAGGGGTACCCCTTAGGAAATAATTAAAAATATTAAATTGCATAAAATTGTATGAAAATTTGCTTATAAGTCAATTCGGACACGGGGAATTCAACGCCGTTGAGCGCATTTCCATATCTTGTTTAGTTTTTGAGATATAGCCTCCGGAGAAGTGAAATTTTTCGAATTTTTCAGTTTTTCTAAATGTGTACAAAAACTAAAATTAAAAAATAAATATCCAAAAAGTGATATTTATCTGATATATATCCTATATATCAGATATTTTGATATTTATTATAAATATCATGATATTTACGAACCCTGCTATAATGACGTTAATATTCGAAAATCTCGAATATCGAATAATGTCAATATTCGCGGATGATATTCGCCCATCTCTAACATTTATATAACAAGACTTAAAACTGGATGAGCAAGCGTATTCTAAAGTTCTGGAAGTTTGAGACACTTTCTAAGAGTGTAATATACAATTTTTTTTGCAACCATCAAAGACAAATTCTTCATGATTTGATACATGAACGAAAAATATATATTCATTTTCTGAACTATTTTGTAATTGAGGGATCGGTAAAAGATTTACCGTTTCCTCTGATCATATTTTCCGATCTAAAACGGTAAAGACGAATTTTCCAGTCTAAAAATTATCAAAAAGTACAAATTTTCTGGGCGATCGTTATTTTAATACGTTATAGACGTTGCTAGATAGCAAGAAAGTGTCTTTGCCACTTTGCAGAGTTGCTGCTTTCGGCTGCGCCTCGATCAACAATCTTCATGCACTACTTTCTGCTCTAGGAACACAATAATTATCTGTGTAACCATGCAAGAGTGGTAAAGATAATTTATTATTTTTATCTAACCACTTACAAAAACTTTAAAAAAATAATTACTGATAATTCAAACTGAAGTTTTGAATTCGTTTGAAAACGTTAACAAGTAATAGTTTTACATGTATCCATTAATACAACAATTTATTCAATTAGAAAGACTTACTTTCCGCACATGTATAATATAAAAATGATTCCATTACTGTTATTTCTTGCTACCTAGCAACGTACTAGAAACACGATTTTTTTCGCATTTTTTAACAACTAGGAGATCACGGTAAGTGATATATTTCTTCGCGTGAAGTACGGTTACCAGCAGTTTAAATTTGTAAAAAGGACTAGTGTCCATATTTTACCTGAATTAAAAGCTAGATTCAAAGTTTTATCATAAGGTTTATAACTTGAATAAAGTTTAAATCGTTACATATTTTTAAAATATCTCTATTATTAAGCAAGTTAATGACAAAAGCTAGTTTTAGAATCTAATAACGCAGAAGGTCGAGTTTAAAGTTGTAAAACGACAAGTTTCCATATTTCACTCACATTAAAAGCTAGATTCATAGTTTTAGCGTAAGGTTTATAACTTAAATAATGTATGAAAGATAATATGTATTTAAAATAGCTCTATTTTTAAGCGAGTTAATGACAAAAGTAAGATTTAGAATCTAATAACGCAGAAAGTGGAGTTTAAAGTTGTAAAACGACTAGTGTTCATATTTCAGCTAAATTAAACGCTAGATTTAAAGTTTTATCGTAAAGTTTATAACCAGGGTGGCGATTCAAGTAACATTAATAAATTCCCTGACTTTTCCCTGTCTAAGTAAAAAAATTCCCGGACTTCTAGAATATTGACTTATTTATGAATTTATGGTTACATTTCATATATTATATCATATATTATATTATAATAATTTAAAAACATGAATGTTTATCATTATATATGGACAGTTTTGATGTTAAAAGTAAATTTATTGTAATTATTACTATTTTAAATTGTTTATACTTTAATATAAATTAATTATTACTAATAATAATTGTATGATACCAATTAAAAAAAAATTATGACAAGAAATCTATTTTATTTTTTTATTTTTGACAATTAAATATTGTTAATTAATTGATAATTGGAAACATTACTTCCGCATTTATTCTAAAAATTACACCAAAATCAATTTAAAATCAATATTCTTTAATATCGAAAAATTTAAGACTAAGAAAAAAAACAAAATATAACTTAAAAATGTAAGCCTGAATAAAGGTTTTCATAAAACTTACAATGAATTTTTATTTAAATCTAAAACGTAAAGCCACATAAAATATGAAATGCTTAGAGCGCTTAGAGCAAAATCAATTTGTGTTTCTAAACAGGCAAAGACACAACCTTAAATATTGCATACAGGAAAAACATAGCGCGGTAGAAACGTTAGACAAAACAAAACAGTTTTCAATTAGTAAACATCCTTGGGTTATATTTTCATAGATGGCGGTTCTCACTCTTAAGAAGCAATAAAGGGTATTTGTTGCCTATAAAGGTATACTATCTATCTAATAAAGGGTATTCTGCCAATAAAATCTAAAAATAACTAAATACATTTTGAAATAAAAGTTTGTAGTTATTTTTCTAAAATTAAATTAAAAAATTTAATGAACAAAAAACTTTTTTCCTGATTGGAATAAAATTCCCTGACTTTTCCAGAAATATAAAATTCCCTGACTTTTCCCGGTTTTCCAGGTTAGTCGCCACCCTGATAACGTTCCCGGACTGCTGTGATTGCAGGACAATTGCTACCATCCTCCAAGTTACACAAAATATTTCAAATAAATAACTACTTCTTTCAGATGTATTAAACTCTTTGCTTTTCTTACAGTAACGGGCATCGGTTCTCCGCAGTTGCCTAAGGCTCAACAACTTGAAACAAACTTCTCAGTCCTTATTAACGATCGGTTAATGTGCAAGACGATCAGTCATTGTGCGAATCCTGCCCGCAACATCAACCAACAACAGTGACCAGTTACCTCCGGGTCGGTAACAGTATAACCGAAGTGGCGATGAAACCTGGTAATTATTCTGGTCGCGGTTCCAAGTCGCCACCTGCGGGCGAGCGTTAATCACGGATCCACGACATCAATGAAGATTAAACACGGAATTTTAAAAACACACAAATCAAAATTAGAAATATTAGCGTCAGCTGCCAGCTGTAGACGACACTAGATTTAGAACAATTCGATCAGTACGGTGGTGTGGATAGCGATACGGAATTTGAATCAGAATTCGAATCACACTCAAGCTAAAAATTATATGAATTACTACATTGCGGCTCGGTCAGTGCGGACCCTGTACTGTAATTGGGATTAAATTCCTGTTGTACAGAGTAACATAAATAAATAAATCTATTTGTGTATTATTTTTACAAGACTTTGTTTTTCAACATGATTACAAAGAATTTTAGTTCATTTCCTTTCTTATCTTTTTAGATTCGTTGTTAGAAGAGTGAGCGAGAGGTATTTGAGATGTTTTGTAAATAAATGAATAATATATCATCACGCCTAATACCCATTACTGGGTGTGGCACTCTGCCCAAGCAGATCTCAGTAAGTGATATTTTGAGCATATGAAATTAATGCAAAAGTGTACAGGAGCGAATGGATGGATGTGATTGAAGGTTTTTTGCGTGATGAATGATTCCGAAAGAAACTGAATAAATGAGCTTGTATGGAGGGAATTATAAATGTGATTGAAGCGAGGATGGTGTGTTAGAATGGGAATATATTAAGAGGATTGATTATTTGAAAATTCTGATTCCTACAGTTGATAAATAATTTTGCACCACATTAAAAGTACCCCTGTGGCTCTCCCTTCACTAAAATTTTTGGAGGCCGTGATTTGACGGCTGGTAAACACAACTTTAAATGCATAAATATGTCACTTATCGAGATCTGCTACGGTAATGCCACAGTCATTTATTTTTATTTATTTTATTATTATTATATCATAAAAATGTAGTTTCGTTAACTAAATTTTCTACTTCCGTTAGGAAATAGACGTTTTATTTCACTTATTTGAGTTAGGTAATGAACTGCATTATTTAACTAGTGAAATAATGAGGTAACATAGGAACAGATATCTTGGTAGACGAATTCTGATGTGTTATTCTTTTATTTTTTGAATTTATATCTGTCATTAATATGCAGGGTTCGTAAATATCATGATATTTATAATAAATATCAAAATATCTGATATATAGGATATATATATCAGATAAATATCACTTTTTGGATATTTATTTTTTAATTTTAGTTATTGTACACATTTAGAAAAACTGAAAAATTCGAAAAATTTCACTTTTCCGGAGGCTATATCTCAAAAACTAAACAAGATATGGAAATGCGCTCAACGGCGTTGAATTCCCCGTGTCCGAATTGACTTATAAGCAAATTTTCACACAATTTTATGCAATTTAATATTTTTAATTATTTCCTAAGGGGTACTCCTTTGGTTTTTTCAGATTTTAATTCAATTTTCCCAAAAATCCTTAATCGTAGGATTATTAAAACGAAAATTTACATACATATGTATTTTGACCCACTGAATCCAGTGGTGCAATTTACAAATGCATATGACTTCTGGTTTTCGAGAAAATGTTAAAAAACCGCTTTTTGCAATTTTTTTGGCGGAAAATTGAAAAAAAATAAAAATCGCTGAAACTATGTTTATAAGTTATCTGAAGCACGAGAAAATTAATGTCGTTGAGCGCGTTTTCATATCACATTTAGTTTTTGAGATATAGTCTCGGAAAAGTAGAAAAACTGAAAAATTCGAAAAATTTCACTTTTCCGGAGGCTATATCTCAAAAACTAAACAAGATATTGAAATGCGCTCAACGGCGTTGAATTCCCCGTGTCCGAATTGACTTATAAGCAAATTTTCATACAATTTTATGCAATTTAATATTTTTAATTATTTCCTAAGGGGTACCCCTTTGGTTTTTTCAGATTTTAATTCAATTTTCCCAAAAATCCTTAATCGTAGGATTATTAAAACGAAAATTTACATACATATGTATTTTGACCCACTGAATCCAGTGGTGCAATCTACAAATGCATATGACTTCTGGTTTTCGAGAAAATGTTAAAAAACCGCTTTTTGCGATTTTTTTGGCGGAAAATAGGAAAAAAATAAAAATCGCTGAAACTATGTTTATAAGTTAACTGAAGCACGAGAAAATTAATGCCGTTGAGTGCGTTTTCATATCACATTTAGTTTTCGAGATATAGCCTCGGAAAAGTAGAAAAACTGAAAAATTCGAAAAATTTCACTTCTCCGGAGGCTATATCTCAAAAACTATTTCATATTTTTATATAATGAATATATATCATTGCAAAAATATGACGATATATATCAAAATAAATATCATGATATATATCGATCGATATATATCTTCGAACCCTGTTAATATGTCAAAATTTCATAATTTCAAAAACGATCTTTCGTATTTATTAGAACAGAAGTAGAAAAAATATTGTATGAAACTAGTAAGGAAACAGGTTATTACCTTACTTATGTGTTTACATAACTCGGCTACGCCTCGTTCTGCAAATATCACATGCGTAAAGTAATAACCTTCATTTCCTTACTAGTTTCATAGATAGCTATATCGTTATAGTTGTTTTAATTGTTTGATCTTGAGTCACAGTCATACCTCACTATACTTTTTCTAATTAGGGAATAATTAAAGTAACCGCCATTTTAATGTTTAATCAAGTAACATATAGACTACTTTATATGATTGTAAAGCAAATTAGATGTATTTTTTTAATTTGTAAAAAAATACAGAACGTTCTATTTGTTATTAGTTACTAGTAAATTAGTTTATCTATTGCTATATAAATAATAATTAATAAATTTCTAAGCAATATATTAAAATGTAACAGCCTAACTATTTTTTCCAGCCATGAGAAAGTGTGTATCATGATGTGCATGTGAAGCACAACACGGCATGACATCCAGGGTTGATTTGATGTTTGTTTAACCACCGTGTCGGAATGTTAAGTTGTACAGTCGAATAATTCAGTGTAACGTTGGCTGACATGCATTTAACGCTTAATTAAATATAAAAGTCGGCCATGAATTCAAACTTATTAGTATTTCAAACTCAAGTTATGATGACATCAAAGACATACTTTGCATTTCAAATTATCTGGAGTAGTGGAGATGAGTCGTTAGAGTACAACTGGTTCTATTCAGACGGTTCAGAATAATAAAATAATAATATTGAGGCATACTTTGAGCAGAGATCAGCTACCGGCCGCGGCCCACGCTGCCATTGGCGAAATCAGCAACTTCTTGCTTCCATCAAGTCTAGTTCACTGCACTAACACTTCACACGCATAATAACACACAATTTACGCATATTCATAAACGTTCACAAAATCACTACGTTCACTGCCAATGTCCGCACGATACTGGACAACTCTTTGTTTAGTTGCAACGAACAATTAATTAGTGTGTTATGCAGTAACTTGTTCGTTAGAGTTTGTCTGTGTATTTTAACCATATTATTTAATATATTTAAAAATACAATCGATAATAATCTGTAGGTTTCGGGTAATTTCCGATAATAAACGATGGAAGCCGAAGATGAAAATGTTATTAATTCAAATATGAAATTGTATGAATTTTGTTCAAAGACCCGAATCGTAACAAAACTAACCGAAAATCGAAACCGATATTTTTGCCGAAAAATGAAACGAAACTTTAACTGATTCTGTAACCGAAAACGATATTATTTCGGTTCTGAACGTAAAATAGTAACAAGTATCTACTCATTTTGAGAATTATATTTTTACATAAATAAATAAATAAATATATCATCACGCCTTTTACCCATTACTGGGTGTGACACTTTGCTGTAACAGATCTCGATAAGTGATATATTTTTTCGCGTGCAGTGCGGTTACCAGCCGTCAAATCACGGCCCCTAAAGATGTTAGTGATGGAGGAGATTCAGGGGAAGATTTAATTTTGGTGAAAATTGTTTGTCGGCTGTGGGGATCGAACCACTCGATACCATTGAGCCACCTACCCCATATATATTTTTTACAAATTTATAAATGGGGTAGATGGCTCAGTGGTATCGAGTCGGCCTGTAGATCTTGTGAACCATGGTTCGATCCCCACAGCCGACAAACAATTTTCATCAAATTAAATCTACCCCTGTGGCTCCTCCTTCACTATCATCTTTGAGGAGAGCGTGCTTTGACGGCTGGTAACCGCACTTCACGCGAAGAAATATGTCACTTACCAAGATCTACTTAGGCAGAGTGCTACACCCAACAATGAGTAAAAGACGTGATGATATATTTATTTATTTATGTTTATTTTGTAAATATATAAAATATTTATTTTGTATGGGGTAGGTGGCTCAGTGGTATCGAGTCGGCCTGTAAATCTTGAGAACCCTGGTTCGATCCCCACAGCCGACAAACAATTTTTATCAATTTAAATCTACCTTTGTGGCTCCCCCTCTACTAACATCTTCGGGAGACGTGCTTTGACGGCTGATAACCACACTTCACACTTAAAAATATATCACTTACCGAGATCTGCTTACAGCAGAGTGTCACACCCAATGAAGGATAAAAGACGTGACGATATATTTATATTTATTTTGTAATTTGAAAAAATGTGTTTATTTCATACTCTCTTCAGGTATATGAGAACCCTTCTTAAAAAACCCTCAACAAATCGATACACAAGATCGTAACGATTACATTTCAAGTCTCTCTTACAATTCTATCCGTCTTAGTAAAAAAGCAACAAGCCGCCGCCGCGCCGTACTGCGTTTTCCGCCAGAATGAACTAAAAGGATGAACCATGATGCGTCGAGTTTTTTCACTTCTTTTCTTTCTTTTATCTTCTTCTTGTGTCGCGGCGTTGCGGCCATTGTCGAGGACGGGACCGGACTAGATATTGAGTAAGATAAGCCCACAAAGAACAGGTAAGGTAAAACTTTATATATACATGGTTTACTCGAGGGATCTCGACCAAAAAGAGATGCGTCTTTGAACGGAAAAAATAAATAAAAGACTCAAAAGTTATGAAGAAAAACTCGACGTAAATATAGACTATGTTAACAAGCAGGGCCAAAATGTACTTTTTTACTTGAGTTTGACTCTGAAAAGATCGATGTATGACTATAGGCAAATCCATAGAAAGTATACAGTTTTAGAACCACTACTTTAGAGTTATTCGTCAGTACGGTGGTGTGGATAGCAATATGGAATTCGAATTCGGAGATCCCGAGTTCGAATCGCATTCAAGCTGAAAATTATATGAACTACCACACTGCGGCTCGGTGTGTGCGGACCCTGTACTGTAATTGGGATTAAGTTCCTGTTGTACAGAGTAACATAAATAAATAAATAAATAAATTTCTAATATATTAATAATTAAATTATCATTATAAACAATACAAATAGGCATTTATTTGCAGTTTGAGTAATTATTACTGGATGTGGCACTTTGCAGATAGCAGATCTCGGTAAGTGATATATTTCTCCGCGTGAAATATGATTACTAGCTGTAAACTCACAGGGCCCAAATATATTAGTGCAGGGGGAACCACATGGATAGTTTGAATGTGGTGAAACTTATTTACCGCTGTGGGAATCGAACCCAGATTCTCGATACCACTGTGCTACCTACTATTGTAATTTAGTTATAGATATAAGAAATAACTTTTACAACAAATAAAAATACAATATATCATGCCTTTTACCCATTACTGGATGTGGAACCGTAGCAGATCTCGTTAAGTGATATATTTTTACGCGTGAAATGCGGTTGCCAGCCGTCAAATTACGGCCCTCAAAGTTGTTAGTGAAGGGAGAGCCACAGGAGTTGATATTAAATTGGTGAAATCCAGTTTGTCGGTTGCGGGAATCGAACTCGGGTCCTCAAGAACCGCAAGCCGACTGTATATCTACTAGATCACCAACTCCAAACCAGTGGTATTAAAAATGTTTACTTCACATACAAATAAATTAATATATCAATATGTTTTTACTGTACTGAAAATTAATTTGTTCTATGAATATGACAAGTTTCTGTTTTATTTATATACTTGGTTTGAAGTATTGAAGTAAGCGCGCATTTTATTATCTTTTATTATTTTTCGATTGTTCCACAGAAAACGTCAACTTTACGATGATAAATGAAAGCGTAATTGTCAACTTTTCATAGCAATTATAGAAAAAATGCTTTTAATTCGTGATCCTTACAACATGTAGTATATGCCATTTTATTTTTATCCTGAAATTTCAAGCACCCTGTATAATGTAGGCCACGTTCAGACCAAATATATTAACTCTTGACAGTGACTTTTAAAAGTTTGTATAAACGAATGTTAAAGTACATATTTTTCGTACATCAAAATGCAGAAAGGAACTTGAAGTCTGTACTGGAATCCGAACAATTTAAACAGTTGAATTTTTCTTTATTAGTTGAAGGCAGTGAGATTTGACCTCACGAATTAACAACTGTTCATAATTTGAATAAATTAGTTGTTTTGTTTCTACCAGAAAAAAATGTTGTTTCATTGTAACCAATTGAAAGAGAGAAATCAATAATAAAGAGATGATGTGTTAGACACGAATCTATAGATCAAACAAAAATACCATTACCTATCAAACATCACTTTCATCAGTCATTAAACAACATAATCCATCATTAACACAAATCAACAACTATAATCTTAAACTATTGAAGACATAAATTATAAGACGACAAGACAAGCCGTATGAAATCACATCTTAAATACAACTTTAACATATGTCACTATGCTTCTCAAACTTCCAGGTTACCATCCGTTAAATTCCGGCCCCCAAAGATGCTAGCAGGAATAGTTTTAAAGTAGTAAAAATTGTTTATCGTTTATGAAAATTAAACCAGATTTTTCAAATTCACAGACCGATTTGACTTAATTTTGTTGTTACACATTATTTATTTATGTTACGCTGTACAACAGGAATTTAATCTCAATTACAGTACAGGGTCCGCACTCACCGAGCCGCAGTTTATATTATTTTAGCTTATACAGGATGTTTCACAACTTAGAGCAAAAAATTAAAGGGTATATTCTGTACGACGTGCTAATTTTTTTTTTAAATCGGAAAACTATTTTCCATGTTTCCCAGTCCAAAATTTTTCGTTGCTACTGCCACTGGGTGGATGATTATGTTGAAGTTATTAATTAAATAAAATTCTATTATAAATAACTGCTAATAATTGAATTGTGTAATTATTCTTTCGTAGTTTATATCTACTTCATTGTTTGTGTTTAATAGGAAAGCGAATCCAGTGTAGTACTACAAAAAATGTTTTAGGATAACAACCCTTCATTTTTCGAATTTTAAAAAAAACCTTTTTGTTTCATGATCAGCACGTCGTACAGAATATACCCTTTAATTTTTTGCTCTAAGTTGTGAAACATCCTGTATATTTAACATATTATAACCGTACTTTATATTTTGATGTCGCTACAAATTTTGGGTATAACAATAATTTATATTAGCTAAAAAATATAATGACATAATAAAAAAAGTAAACCCGATATAAAGTATTAATATCACATTATTTCTCTGTATTACATATGTAATAAGATACAAAATTCAAATCTCAAATAACAATAAACTTGTAGAACTAACCATAAACTTTACTTGAATAAAATAAACAAAGTAATCTGATACATCGCAATAAAAATAAACGACATTATAATCACATCCAATAACGATAAAAAACCATTAGAAATTTGAGAACAAATCCTCAGTGTATCTTGAGGTAAGTTTATATAATAACGCACAGGACTTGAAGTGAAGAAAAAGAGAGTAAAAGTAGTTCGTTCAGCTGTAGATTTGTTTACCCTGTGAAACATGATAATGATACGTTTAATTAGTAGCGTCGTGATGGGTTGACGTGTGCAGCGGAGGCAGTTCGCTCTCGGGAACTTGAACTAATCGTGTTGTAGTTAATTACAGACGCCGGGTACAATGTTATATAATATCCGAGCAACGTAGTAAGTCTTCACATTTGTTGCACACTTTTCACTCAATGAGAAAGAATATCAACTACTTTCAAAATTCATATTTTCTAATGTTTTTAAACTTTGAATAAATTGTCGATAACTTATCTCCCCTATCTTAAAACTCGATCATTATGTTTCTGATCAATAAGTTAATGACAATTCTTATTTTTTGTGATTTCTTTATGAGGTAGGTGGTTCAGTGGAATCGAGTTGGGCTATGGATTTGAGAACCCAGGTTCGATTCATACAATCGACAAACAATTTTTACCACTGTGGCAAGCCCGCCCACTAATATCTATTTGACGGCTGGTAACCGCACTTTTACGTAAAGAAATATATCAGTTACAGAAATTTGTTTCGGAAAAGTGCTATATCCAGTAATGGGCAAAAGGCGTGATGATATATTAATTTATTTTCTAAGTAATTTATTTATAGTGGAAGAACAGCTAGATGCTAATGTAGGGTTGTGCCGTGGTCAATTGACTAAAAATATTTGACAGCCAAATAAAACGGTCAAATAATCTAAATGACATCTGTTGTTCAATGGAAATAGCAACTTACTATTATTACATGAATATATCTAGTTTGGTATTCTGGGTTCTGGAGAATTTGCTTACTTTACTTTAAAAATAAAATAAATACATATTATTTCATTTCATTACGTCTTTTACTTTATTTTCCCTTTTATTTTGAATTTGATGTGGTTTTGTTTATTAGTTGTTGTTGGTTTTTCATTTTCAGTAATATTATATGTAGTAAACAGTACTATATAAATAAATTACAATTTTAATTGTGATTTTTATTAAATGTTTCTTGGTCAATTGACCGGTCAAATAGTCGGTCAATTGACCGAAAAATATTTGACTGGTCAAATGCACAACCCTACTAATGAGTACTGTTAATTTTTAAATCCAGTATGTTTAAAGTACTACTTTATAAACGCTGCTAGGCAACAAGATATAGAGTAGGTATTGGAATCTCTTTTCCGGCCTAGGCCGGAAATATTTTTCCAGACTGTTATTTCTTGTTGTTTAGCAACCTTTTTTAATGGGGTAGGTGGCTCAGTGGTATCGAGTCGGCCTGTGGATCTTAAGAACCCTGGTTCGATCCCACAGTAGATAAACAATTTTTACCAAATTAAATCTACCCCTGTGGTTTCTCCTCTACTAACATCTTTGGGAATCGTGATTTGAAGGCTGGTAACCACACTTCAAGCGTAGAAATATATCACTTACCGAGATCTGCTTCGGAAGAGTGCCACACTCAGTAATGGATAAAAGGCGTGATGATATATTTATTTATTTAGCAACCTTTTTAATTGAAGTTATTTAGTTATTTATTACTGTTACTCTGTACAATAAGAACTTAATCCCAATTACAGTACAGGATTTGGACTCACCGAGCCGCAATGTGGTAGTACATATATATTTTAGATTAAGTCGAATAATAAATAATAAAAGAATTAGTTTTGTTTTCCCTAAAAAAATCGCAGTAATCGTTTTTGAATATCTGTTGGGGTCGTTCTCATAATGTATGTTTGTTCAAGTGGATGCGTGTTTGTTTGATGGTCGACGAGACGGATTGACTTGGCCCGGGGCCGTGGGCGGGTCGGGCTGTCACCGAGTCAGCTCGTATACTTGCTTCCCGGAGACGAGAACTCAACGGACATGACACATCGCCGACCCGGCCTCCGTAATTGCTACTCTTTACTTCAAACTCGCAACAGGTTACACACATTGACCCTACATGGAAACTTTAACTAGATCTTTTGAAGAACATTCAATTAGAAGTTAACTAGCTGAAATTATTAGTATCTACATATTACAGATTTTACATAACAAAATAAGAGGCTATTTAAAATTGAAGTTGTAGTTCTTCAAATTTTGTACGTCATAGGCGAATAACGTTCGTTATAGTACTATGGTATTTGAAAAAATAACTTTTAACATCCTCTATTCACATGAATCGATGCCGCTGTTAAAAATTCTTGTTTCTAGGCTAATGTATGGTCGAAAATTTAGAAAAAGGACAACATACTACCATTACCTTATGTGATTTATCTAAAGCGTTCGACTGCGTGTCACACACTGATTTAATTCTTAAACTTGAGCACTATGGTATACATGATATCACTTTAAATTTTTTAAGTTCATATTTATTAAATAGAAAACAAAGTGTTTACATAGGAAATAATTATTCGGAATTATTACCAATAATTCATGTGTACCACAAGGATCAATGCTTGGGCCGGTCTTTTTCCTAATTTATATAAATGATTTTCTTCATTTTATGTTGCCAACATAAATTGCTCAGTTTGCTGATGATACAAGTCTGCTAAGTTCACATAAAGATATTTCTATGCTAAATGAACTGGCGCGAGACGAGCTACAGAAAGCGGAACAGTGGTTTGTTGCTAATAAATTGAAATTAAATTCTGAAAAAACACAATTGATCACAATTTCCTCGAATAAAACTGCACAGAAAGGTGAATTTGTGAAAGTGCTAGGAATTTATATTGATGATCGCTTAAACTGGGGACAACATGTCATTTTTTTGGCTAAAAAACTCGGAAGTATAAATTTTTTGATTCGTAAACTGTATCGTGTGTTAAGTTTGGAATCCTTGCTAACAGTATATTTTGGTCTTTTTCATTCCTGTTTACACTATGGTGTTATTTTGTGGGGAAATTCTCCGAAAGCAATCAGGATTTTTCGTCTTCAAAAACAAGCTGTACGAATGATTTTGGGAGTTAATAATATGAGAGAACACTGCAAACCTTTTTTTGTTAGACTCAAAATATTACCACTGACTTGTTTATATATTTATAATTCACTTTTAGAAATTCACAAAAATAAAGATAATTTCAAATTAGCTTCAGATATTCATAATTATGCAACAAGAAATTCAAATTTAGTTCGCTCCCAGTGTTATAAACTAAGTATAATTCCTTGGATATTAATTTATATAACGTTCTACCTCTTGATTTACGAAATGCAAATGAAGATATTTTTAAACGTAAAGTTAAGAGTTTCCTACTACGTCATTGCTTTTACTCTGTAAATGAATATTATAATCATAGCTGGCTGAATGAGGACTGGGTTTGATATGGTTGTAGTTACATTTCTCATTTGTATTTTTTTTTATTATTATTTTGTTTATTTGTATGTAACTGTATTATCTTTGGACCTGCTATAAACAATTTTTATATTGTAAAATAGTTAAATAAACTAAACTAAACTAAACTAAACTAAGTAAATAATATATCTAAGGCAGATGAAATTTCTATGAAAACTATTCAAATACAAATAGAGTTTATGGAGTCTGGCGCGACCTTACTTACTAAGTAAAATACTTATCCCGTGATGGATTCTCCATAAAAAAACAGTAATTGATTTGCAAATTTCAACCTCATCCACCCAGGGAAAATCGAAAAATTCATGTTTGTATATCATGCCTGACTAGTATTAGTAAATTTAAAAAAAAAACACGTGTTTTGTAACTTTGTCATCGAATGCTTCGTTCTAGAGATATTTAAGCGTTTCCACACTTTTTGAACATTCTGTATATGAACTATACACTACGGCTGCACTATAATTGGGATGAAGTTTCTGTTGCACAGAGTAACATAAATAAATAAATAAATAGCAATGAAAGAAAGTGAATATCTCAGACTCCCGCGAGATTACCACAGTGGTCTGAGAATATATCAATTTTCCTATTAGCTTCACTATAGTTTGAAAGTATACAACAATACTTGATTTATAATATGAACTAGGTTATATTTCTGTAAAATAATTATGGTTTGTAAAATAATATGTTGTAGGAAAGTGAGTGAAATCAATAGAGCTAATCGTTATCATAGCAGGAGATCTTGTAATTATCTACTGCAAGAGGAGCAAAAATCAAACACGAAGAATGTTAGAGGGGCGATAAAATATTTAGAGACGATAAATTTTGAAATCTGGCCTTTCGGTCGTAAAGAAGATATAAAAACTACAATAAAATCAGCATTCCTAAAGTAAAAAATTCTAGAGCTATACAACCACGATATCAATGCAAACAGATAAATACATTCATCATTATGGGGTAGGTGGCTCAGTGGTATCGGCCAACAATAATTTTCACCAAATTAAATCTACCCCTGTGGCTGCCCATCTACTAACATCTTTGGGGCCCGTGATTTGACGGCATTTCACGCGAAGAAATATGTCACTTATCGAGATGTGCTTAGGCAGAGTGCCACATCTAGTAATGGGTAAAAGGCGTGATGATATATTTATTTTATTAAATAAAAAACCACAAAAACAAAATTAATTGTCTTTAAATGCTCACTTGGTGAAACTAGGTTTAATAATAAAATATAAAACTAAACACTTGTCTAAGTCTCACAAAATTCAGCCTCCAAGTCACCTTATGAGGACATCGTCAGAGGCTGGCCAGCACAGTCTAACGAAATAAGAGCGAAACGCGTCTATGGTTACTAACTATGCTGGCCAGCCTCTGACGATGCCCTCATAAGGTGACTTGGAGGTTAAATTTTGTGAGACTTAGACAAGTGTTTAGTTTGATATTTTATTATTTATTTTATTATTTTAAAAAGTCAACACTTTGAAATATACTTTGATTGACACCTTAAACTGGTTCCATTTAAACAAATATACGAATAATTAATTTTGTTGTAAGATTAACGAACACAAAATTCAATTTATGGTATTTAACTTCCATCAACACTAATCCAAAAACCTGTAATTTTCAACTTTTTTTAAGAGTCAATCAAAACGCCCAAAAAACAAGCAACAAAATACAAACATTACACTATTTCCTTGATGAGTGGTTACCAGCTCAACTTCTGACAACACTGAGAAAGTGATGGATCGCCTCCAGCCCACAAAGGAGGGAAGAGAATTATACCTTTTGAGCGTCGTCACAGGGGTTCCCATGCTTTACAAAATGCGCCAAATATTTGCAGAACAAGTGGCAGAATGTTATAATGGACGGTTAGTTGGGCGTGACGATCAGGTAGGATCACTTCTTGAAAGTGATCTCTAGTGATCTGCACCTGGACTACCTGCATATGTTTGTTTAGTACCCTCAGGCTGGCTATTATGATCCAAAATTTATTACATAATTGTCCAACGATTTTTTGATTAGATTTTTAATTTTCTTTGCTTAAACAAACAACAAATTTTGATTAAGCAGATGTGGATATATCTTGAGATTTTTTCTTGATAAATTTAATGTTCTCTACAATCTTATTGGTCAACAAATAGTTCATTCTCATTTTTTTTTAAAGAAACGATTATATACAGATAACAAAAAAATAGTTATTTACGTAACCAGTTATTGTTTGGCGAACATAATATATGCTAAAACGAGCGAAGCGAGTTTTGCAAATTATGTGAGTTAAACAATTTCACGTTTTCATAACGTATTACGTACAAAATTTTATCTAATTCCGCTAAAATAATTTTTAAAATACATAAAATTCTAGGTTTATGACAGCTCAGTATATTTCAAAATTAATAATTCAATATACCAAAGCGTTGCCATGAAAATAAATGAATAAAATGTTTAAATATAAAATTTATGTCGTCATTGAAAATGAGTTCTGAATCTGAGACAGACCTTCCTTCTGATATCGAAGAATCTGTAAATTTGCCCGTGTACTGTTTAATACCAGAAAAATAATTAAATGTATATAAATCCTAAACATTTTAATAAATAGTTTTTTCCGTTATTTGCAAACATTTTTGAGAAAGTTCAAACTGTCAACATTCATTACGTTAATAATTATGTACATAACTCTTGAATGACAGTTATGAAAAAATTGACATTTCATAACGTCAAAAATTTCTTTTCGTAACGGAATTAGATAAATTAGTTTTTATTTAGAACCGAAAAGAAAACTAAGCTTTTATACACTCAAAATAATACGTAATTGTTATTTGCGTATCAAGAGAGCAAAGTGAAATTTTAATTTACCGTGACGAAAGTGTGGGTTATAAAGCACTTGAGGGAAAAATGCCACTTTCTTAACGAGCTATAAAGTGCAATAAATAAATAAGATTCTTATGATGTGCCAATGTTTATGTCAATATACATAAAGATGACACTAAATTAGAATATAACCCATGCCAACAAATAATTTGTTTTCCCAGCAAATTATTTATTAACAACCAGTCATAAATTATAAAATCCATAATTTACCCCTGGTGAATCAAACAAAGAATAAAAAGGTGTAACTTGTACCAGTCGCAGTCGCAGTCGTGACAAACGACATTCCATCAACTGTGTCTTTTTCCACAGGTGAAACGGATCTTCGAAAATCTTGTATATTCACTCAGCGAAGCTGACACTGACTTTAACTTTGTCGAGACGGTCACTACACAATTCAGGTCCGTACCCACATGAATTACTGGTCGTAGGTGGCTCAGTGATATTGATTTGGGAACCCGGGTTTAATTCATACACGATAAATAATTTTTTCGTAACACATGCACAAGAAACACGTTCTTATTAGCTTATTAGTAGCTGTTTGCGGCGTTTCCTAGGCAACTAGTTACACAACCCATATTTGACATTTGTCCCGATAAGACAGTAATTTTTGTGCACTTGTTACGAAAAGTATAATATGCTTCATGGGAGGGAGCGATTATCCCTTGTGTGAAGTTGGCAAACCTCGACTTCACACGCGGGAATAACCGCTTGTTTCCCTCCCTTGATGCATAACATACTATTACCATATTAAAATTCTCTCTGTGGCTTCTCCTCCACTAACATTTTTGGCGACCGTGATTCGATGACTGGTAACCGCACTTCAGGTGCAAACTTACCGGGATCTGCTACGGCAGAGTGCCACATCCAATAAAGGACACTTATTTTATTAGTAATTTTTAAGTAACTATATATTTATTTAATTAAATCAAATATAATTCTCATTTCTTTAATTTTTTCACGCGAAGAAATATATCACTGCTACGGCAGAATGCCACACCCAGTAATGGGTAAAAGGCGTGATATATTTATTCATTTATTTATTCTCCAATTTAAATAACAAAATTGGAGTGTTAAATAATCGATGTTAGCAATTATTACAAATAAAAATAAGAGGAAAAAAACAATTGAAATGATTAATTCGATATTTTCGGTGTAAATATACCTGACGTTTAAGAATTAAGTAAGCTTCGATTTGCATGCCTAGTAACCGTACTTTACACGAAGATATCACCGAGATCTGCTACAGCAGAATGCCACATCCAATAATGGGTAAAAGGCGTGATGATATATTTATTATTTTACGTAGAGCATATTTGAAATAGTTTAATCTAAATTAAATCCTATTCCAGTCCTGTAAGCTAACCATCCCAGAGGCGCTTCGGTGCCCACCCCAGGGGGTCCATGTCGCCCGACGGGGACACCATTGTCCGTACGTCAAGACTGCTTCAGCACGGCGCGCGATCCACGCTCGTAAACCATCTTTATTATACGTTCCCGGGGTCAAATCCTGACGCAACAACAAGAGACACTGGTTGTTGAGCACGGTGACAGACAGACATGCACCTGTACCCGGTACCGGCGCCACCACCCCAGCAATACCGGGAATTGTCTTATCGGAGAGATGCATTATTTTGGAATGTCAACGTTTCAGGTTATCTTTGTTTTGGGATGAATTGATGGCTTTGTTTCAGATATTTATTTGTTTGCTTCTGTATCTACTTTCTAGAATCTAGAAAGTAAATGAAAATACAATTGAGATTATTATATAAATATAAAGACATAATTTAACTTTTGTATTTATCGAAAGTATTTAAATATTTTACTCGCATATGAAAAAATATTTAAAAAAACTACAACAAAGACAAAATTAATTGTCATCCAAACACTTGGTGAAACTAGGTTTAACAAATTATTAACTAAACACTTGGCTAAGTCTAACGAAATAAGAGCGAAACGCGTCTATGGTTACTAACTGTGCTGGCCAGCCCCTGACGATGCCCTCAGAATTTTGTGAGACTTAGCCAAGTGTTTAGTTTATAATTTTTTTTTAAACTATACCAACAAACAATTTTCACCCTCCACTAACATCTGTGGATGCCGTAATTTGACGGTTGGTAACCGCACTTCATTTATCCAGATCTACTTCGGTAGAATACCAAACCCAGTACTGGGTGAAAGGCGTGATGATACATTTATTTTTGTACCTAAGTTTAAGAAAGTTATTTAAATTTCATTTATATATTTTTCTAAATAATAAAATTATATGTTAGCTCCGCTGTTTGAGAATCACATTTTCATATTTCTGACGTCACAAAATTAAAAAAAAATCAATACAGCTTAATGAATATTAATTAAGACTTTCTAAAACTGTATTTTGAATGAAGTCTCATAAAAAAAAATAGTGGTGGACTCTATTGTAACAGTAACTGCGTTTATAAATTTTATGATTTTTTAAAAACATTATGGAGTTGGTGGCCTAGTGAGTATGCAGTCGGCTTGCGGTTCTTAAGGACTCGAGTTCGATTCCCGCAACCGACAAACTGGCTTTCACCAATTTAATATCAACTCATGTGACTCCCCCTCCACAAACAAATTTGGGGGCCGTGATTTGACGGCAGATAACCGCACTTCACGCCTTAAAATATATATCACTTATCGAGATTTGCTACGGCAGAGTGCCACACCCAGTAATAGGTAGAAGACGTGATGATATATTTATTATTATCTACCAATATCTCGTCTTTAATCAAGTTTCCAATTAATTAAAAATACATGGTATGAAATCATTTTTCTAAAAAAAAAAAATATTAAATAAACACTTGTCTAAGTCTCACAAAATTCAGCCTCCAAGTCACCTTATGAGGGCATCGTCAGAGGCTAGTAAGCACAGTTAGTAACCAAAGACGCGTTTGTTAGAGATCTTATTCTCTGCTGGCACAGTTCTTCGTCACCAGCTTCTTCACGTGAACTTTGTTCTAGGTGAAGAAGTAAAGTTATACCATACTGATGAGCTCTAATAAGAGCGAAACGCGTCTATGATTACTAACTGTGCTGGCCAGCCTCTGACGATGCCCTCATAAGGTGACTTGGAGGCTGAATTTTGTGAAACATAGCCAAGTGTTTATTTAATATTTTTTATTAAACCTAGTTTCACCACGTGTATGGATGACAATTAATTTTGTCTTTGTTGTTATTTAAATCATTTTTCGTTCATTACAAATAATTCTTATTCTCCAATACTGTATTATGTGATTTGACATATTATTTTATATTATTTGCCAATGTTTATTTTATTGAACATAATTTGAATTGAAATATTGAAAAGGTTAAATATTGTATTATATATAACGTCCCATCATTCCATTTCGGAACATAGGGCCTCTACAAGCTTCTTCCATCTGACTCTATTCACGGCAATGGCTTTAATTTCTCCCCATTGTTTGATTAGACGTTTTGCTTCCTCGATAATGGTGCGTTTCCAGGTGCATTTGGGGCGTCCTCCTTTTCGCGACCCGAATATTGTATTAGCTGAATTTAAACTTAAATATGAAACAATAAAATAGAATCAGCGCTGTCAATGCCACAAGTATTTTATGTTATGTGCACATGTATTTCTTCGTCGTATACAACCACGCTATAATCAGAATATCAAAAAAAATATGCAGATAGTGTAGATTCATTTTAAAGATTATTTAAAACTCGATGATTAAGAAATAATTAAACCAATAAACGAACAAAAAAAAAACGATGTAACTCTAAACGACTAGATAGATATATTGAATTTTCTATGAGCGAATACAAATGAATGTTTTTGCTGATAAAATCATTCAACTCTTTGAAAAGCTGTTTGTTAATTATCAATTGTCATAACATCAAACATATCTTGATGTCATAACGAGAATGATGTATCACGCAACCAACTATTACTAATTATAAAATACGTTGTAAGAAATTAATATTGTGTGTACTATGCATATATTATTATTAATAACTCTCTACTAGTAATAATTTTATTTCAGATGTAAAACATAGATAAATGTGTCAGGTAGATCTGCTGATTTTATTATAGATCTGTTTGATTTTTATGTGCGATCAAATGAGGCCATCATTTTTTATTTCGGCAACAAGATTTTTTAAGAAGTATCGTTTTAGAAAAAAGTTTAATTATTTAACTTACTTGTGGTTTTTTATACTTCATTACATCTATTGATGTCTTAATCTAAAGTCTTTTCAAAAGAATTTGAGATATTTGGCGTATCTGTCGATTGTTTCTTTATTAGTTTTTATGTAACTGTCAAAAAAGCAGGGTTCGTAAATATTATGATATTTATAATAAATATCAAAATATCTGATATATAGGATATATATCAGATAAATATCACTTTTTGGATATTTATTTTTTTATTTTAGTTTTTGTACACATTTAGAAAAACTGAAAAATTCGAAAAATTTCACTTTTCCGGAGGCTATATCTCAAAAACTAAACAAGATATGGAAATGCGCTCAACGGCGTTGAATTCCCCGTGTCCGAATTGACTTGTAAGCAAATTTTCATACAATTTTATGCAATTTAATATTTTTAATTATTTCCTATTTCAGATTTTAATTCAATTTTACCAAAAATCCTTAATCGTAGGATTATTAAAACGAAAATTTACATACATATGTATTTTGACCCACTGAATCCAGTGGTGCAATCTTCAAATGCATATGACTTCTGGTTTTCGAGAAAATGTTAAAAAACCGCTTTTTGCGATTTTTTTGGCGGAAAATTGAAAAAAAATAAAAATCGCTGAAACTATGTTTATAAGTTAACTGAAGCACGAGAAAATTAATGCCGTTGAGCGCGTTTTAATATCACATTTAGTTTTTGAGATATAGCCTCGGAAAAGTAGAAAAACTGAAAAATTCGAAAAATTTCACTTCTCCGGAGGCTATATCACAAAAACTATTTGATATTTTTATATAATGGATATATATCATTGCAAAAATATGACGATATATATCAAAATAAATATCATGATATATATCGATCGATATATATCTTCGAACCCTGCAAAAAAGTTAACATTTACGTACGAGATTTTGTCCATCTACCGAAAGTTTCCATTTTTTTTCCCTCAATTGAAAGAAGAAAATTATACTTTTCATTCCTGGAGAAGAAAGTAAATTTGTCTTGCTTACTGAACGAAAGTAAAGCCATATTAATGGCACCTACAAACCAACGGTACAATTTGACACCTGTCAAAATGAGTTAAATAATTTTTTTTAATTTTTCTTTCTGATAGGAAAATGAAAAAATTATATGTATACTTCGTAAGGGATTCGTTATTCTTCCCGTATATGTTTTATATTAAATGCAACTGTATCGGGAAGAAATGTCTTACTTTCTTCTCTTGATACTCGTATAGGTCGTTTCTATATCTATGCATGAAATTTTAATACAAACAAACATAACATATTCCGTTAAATGAGGTAACACGAACCTCTGAAACATTCACAGAACATCCACTAACAGATTCATCAAAATATCTTTAATACCTTTAATATAACATAAGCAATGAATAAATAAATGATAATCACGCCTTTTACCCATTACTAGGTGTGGAACTCTGCTTTAGCATATCTCGATGTGTGATATACAGGGTGTTTCACAACTTAGAGCACAAAATTAAAGGGTATATTCTGTACGACGTGCTGATCATGAAACAAATAGATTTTTTTTAAATTCGAAAAATTAAGGGTTGTTAACCTAAAACATTTTTTGTAGTACTGCATTGGATTCGCTTTCCTATTAAACACAAACAATGAAGTAGGTATCAACTACGAAAGAATAATTACACAATTCAATTATTAGCAGTTATTTAGAATTTTATTTAATTAATAACTTTAATATAATCATCCACCCAGTGGCAGTGGCTACGAAAAATTTTGCACTGGGAAACATGGAAAATAGGTTTGCGATTTAAAAAAAAAATCTTTTTGTTTCATGATCAGCACGTCGTACAGAATATACCCTTTATTTTTTGCTCTAAGTTGTGAAACACCCTGTATTTCATCGCGTGTAGTGCGGTTACCAGCCGTCAAATCACTACCTCAAAAGATATTATTGGAAGGAAAGCCACAGGGGAAGTTTTAATATGGTGAAAATAGTTTGTCGGTTATGGAAATCTAACCCGAATTTTCAAATCTACAGGCCGATTTATTTTTACTTATTAAAATATTCTCGTGGCAGGCCTGATAATGGTTGACAGGCTCGTTATTTCGGGGACATTTCATGCCAGTGCCTTGGCCCAAACAACCGGATGAAAATTAATAATACTTTTAATATCATCCCGTAATTAAAACGATGTTTGGACATGGTATGATTTTCAATTTACATTGTAATACAACCGTTTATTTAGTTATGAGAACAAGAACTGTAATTATAATAATGTTGACAGGTTAATGGGGCCCTTCGGGGACCGTTGCTGAAACGAGTGTGTGGGCCCGAAATTTCACGTTGTTGCGCTCACGAGAACCGAGACACGGGTTTGAATATCAAACGAGAATCGAGAAAGAAACTCGTAAGGCTGATACGAGTATCGTGAAACCCCAATGTAGCATTTTTTGTAAACAGAAAAAAAATCAAATCTTTACCAAATTAGACAGCGCTTAAATATAAAATAGATAATTACTTTAGAACTAAATTGTTTCTGAATGTTTGAAATAGTTATTTGTGTATTAAGAGCGTAAAGTGATTCTCTATTGGCTTTTTTCCACGTGTGTTACAATAGTTATTTGTGTATTAAGAGCGTAAAGTGATTCTTTATTACTCGAACACAGGCGAGAGCTGCAATAGTGTAAGAGAAACAAAGACACTTTACGCTCGTGATACACACATAATTTTTTCTACGATTGCATCTTAAAATTATTAAAAAACGTGTAAGTACTGAAAATAAAATCATTCTGTCAACTATCAATATGACAAGTTTCTGTTTTGTTTGTATCCCTGGTAACTATTGAAGTAAGCACGCATAAATATATTTTTCGCGCGTTGCCATTGGAAACGCGCGCATTTAACATCTTTATCGCGCGTTGCCATTGGAAACGAGCAAAAAATATATTTTTTGATTGTTTCACAGAAAACGTCAACTTTACAATGACAAATGAGAGCGTAATTGTCAACTTTTCATAGCAAACGTAGAAAACATATTTTTTTCAACATTAAACATGAAAATTACATTATTACGTTTGCGATACAAGATATTTAATATAGTTATTTGTGTATTAAGAGCGTAAAGTGATTCTTTGTTACTCGAGCACGGTAAGAGTGTAAGAGGAACAAAGATACTTTATGCTCGTGATATACCTACACATAATTATTTCTACGATTGCATCTTGAATAATTAAAAAAGTACTGAAAATAAATTCGTCCTGTCAATATGACAAGTTTCTGTTTTGTTTGTATTCCTGATAACTATAGAAATAAGCGCGAATTCAATATATATTTCAATTGTTGACATTGGAAACGCGCGACAAAGTTATTTTTCGGTTGTTCCATAGAAAACATTAACTTTACGATGACAAATGACAGCATATTGTCAACTTTTCATAGCAATCATAGAAAAAACCATTTTAAACACCTCTTGACAAATAAGTAGTTCTTGAACACATATTTCAAACAAATTTTGTTTTTTACTAAAGCTACTTTGGAACTAAAAGTGGCAAAAACCAAAAGTTAAAAATACTTTCTTCCATATTCAAGAAAATAAAAACGAAGAGCAGTTTCATTTAAAGTGATTGAATGTTTTCCAGTTTTCTTTTCGTTGTTTTCGTTTTCGTGTTTCATGATGAGTGAACTGCTTTAATGGAAACATAAAATTTAGTAACTTTACATTAGTGTATTTAGTGTTGTCGGTGACAATACTCGTAAATTTTTATGTTTACATCGTAATTTTGAAAACGTGACTAATAAAGGATTCGAAATACTCATTTGTCAAAAAACTGTAAATTCTAAATATACTTAACTGCATTTCTAGAATTCCCTTTAATTATACATGCAATAAATTTACTTCTATTTTCACGATTATGACTCAAACACCATGTTACAAGCACAAACAAAAATCATTTAGAATAATTGTGTTTTAAATAAATGTCATGCATTTTACAAGAATCAACAGATAGTATTCTAGCTTTTATTTGAACTAGTAGTTTTTTTGTTATATATATATATAAAGGAGAGCACACGTAGTTCTGGTATTTGACGGCGATGCTGTGAAGAGAGGCAAGGGAAGAGACAAGTGGCGCCAGTCGGGTTAGTGGCCGCGGGGTGTACTCCCCCGCCGTGCTTTATTGTTTTTACGTTTAACGGGGCCCCCGAGACAGCGGGGCATCGGCCACCTGTCACGTGTCACCAGTTTTACGGCCCTATCTCATACCTATCTCCGACCTCACAAATTTCAAATAATTCTTCTACAATGGGATCCTCAACTGTTTTTAAAATTTACTAAATATTTTTATCATTATTTTTTCAACGAATGTTATTTTTTAATTAATTATATTTGTAAGTATTTTATATTTTCTAATTATTATTTATTATTGTTAATTTATTGTATTATTAATAAATCCTGAAGAAGGCTGAGGTGTCAGCCGAAACGTTGACCAAATAAAAAAATAATATTGACTGAAACCCAAAAAAAAAACTGTTTTTATTTCAAATTTTTGTTTATAAAACCTCATAACAAAATCAATCAAATAGTGACAAACTAGTTTCAACATTCTTAATATTAAAAAGGACATATCTAAACCCTTTATGGGTATTGGGTAGGTGGCTCAGTGGTATCGAGTCGGCCTGTGGTTCTTGAAAATCCTGGTTCGATCCCCACAGCCGACAAACAATTTTCACCAAATTAAATCTACCCCTGTGGCTCCCCCTCCACTAATATCTTTGGGGGCCGTGATTTGACGGCTGGTAACCGCAGTTCACGCGACTAAATATATCACTTACCGAGATCTGCTTCGTCAGAGTGCCGCACCCAGTAATGGGTAATAGGCGTGATGATATATTTATATTTATTTATTTTTATTCTACCGTAGCAGATCTCGGTAAGTATATATTTATGGGCGTGAGATGTTAGTGAAAGACACAGAGGTAATTTAAATTTGGCGAAAATTGTCGTTTAATTTAAAAATAGTTAGTCTAAGACTATGTTGACCAACCATAAATCAGGTAGAAAAACAGTTACTTTTTCCCTAGGACGGAAAAGTTTATTTCCTACTGCTGACTGATAATTGCCATATGAGGGAAGAAACACCTACTTTCGTTTAAAATAAAATAAATAAATATATCATCACGCCTTTAACCAATTACTGGGCGTGGCACTCTACCGTAGCAGATCTCGATAAGTGATATATTTATTTGCGTGAAGTGAAATTACTAGTCATCAAATCACCATAGATGTTAGTAGAGGGAGCCACAGGGGGAGTGTGAAAATTATTTGTCGACTGTGGGAATCGAACCGACTGAGCCACCTACCCCACAACTTTCAGTTAAGGTCCTATTAGGTCCCAGTGATTCGTATTCCACTATAAACTACTTAAAATATAATTTACTTCCTGTTGTGTAAAGGAACAAATAAATAAATAAAACTATCGTACAGGCAGACCAGCATCTCCTGATTTCTAAGAACCGCGCTCCCGTGTTCAGATCTCCAGTTCCGATAACACACGTAACAGTAACTTGGAGAAGTCGAAAACCCTGTCTCCAAGATACATGTCATGCTATGCGTTCATATCATGTTCTGTTAGCTGCTTGCTGCAGCTTCTACCAGTGTAGCGAGTATCATCCACGGATCATACGCCATTATTGGATAATTAATGAATGTTTGCTTGCGAGTTATCTGCAGACAGATGCGAGCATCGCTGGATGGTGGACTGGATACATATTTACATTTTACATTACCGAACTGAATATTCTATGAGATGTCGATTATTTGACGTGAGAAAGTTATTGCAAAATGCAAGATGAAATAAAAGTATCGAAAGATTGAGCTTTGCTCGGAAAGTTATAAAATATAAATAAAAATAAATATATCATCACGACTTTTATCCATTACTGTGTGTGGCACTCTGCTGTAAACAGATCTAGGTAAGCGATATAATTATTCGGTTACCAGTCGTCAAATCACGGCTCCCAAATATGCCAGTGGAGAGGAAGCCCCAGAGGAAGATTTAAATTGGTGAAAATTGTTTGTCGGTTGTGGGGATCGAACCAGGGTTCTTACTGAGCCACCTATATAATGACAGATACCTGAAGCTAACTTCACCCCGTGCTTAATACCTCAAGCTGTGACTAAACCAGTCGAAGTCACATGTGATTAAAATGTTATTTTCTGCCAAGGAAACCAGTACATTAAATGACATTTTAATAACGGAATTTTAAAATCAGTTTTTAAATTTTTCCTGTTTTGAAAATTATTTGAAAAGTTGACAGTTTTTATTTATACGATAAACTTACTTTCCGTACATGTCCAAAAGGATTACTTTCTACGCGAGTAGGCGACAAATAACTTCTTTCCGTACATTAAATAAATGCTTCTTCTTCTTCTTCTGATGGCACTACGCCCAAATCGGGTCTGGGCCTACCGGACACACCGAGCCGCAGTTTTTACACTGCCGTACTGCCGGTTTTCGTAGACAAATGCTACATTATTTAAGACGTATAAGTGACTAGCTTATAGCGCCCGAGTGTGATAAATACATGTAACTGTATTTTATATTTTACGACAAATCACGCATTGTCGACAGGCGGATTCGAACTGACGAACCTTGGTTCGGGTGACGTCACAGTATGTTAAGAGATGTGCCTTAACACGCTCGGCCACAGCGCCTGTATATTAAATAAATGCAGAAAAGCTTATTTTCTGTCATGGTAATAGTTTCTTGGTGCCTAGAAATAAGTATAATGTACACATTCAAATCGTTATATACGATTTTAGTTCAAATTATTTCAAGTTTCATTTGAATTTTTGTTAGGTACAGTAAACGACATATTCTGAGACAATATTGAGTCAGGATTAATGTTGGCACAACAGATTTAAGTTTCTTGCAAGGGAAAACCGTTCAATATCAACAAGTCTCAAGTTGATTGTTTGATTTTAGCGGATGATAAATCGCGTGCACGCCTATGCTGACATCTCCTGAACCGCAGCGTTCGCGACCGGTTTGAAGCTCGCCACAGAACAGAACAGACCCAAGAGTCGAGTTCGTCTCGCGTTGCCGGTCTACGTTTGCTGTTCACGTCGCCGCGTCGTTTTATTTCACAATAAATTTCATTAATTCGAGCGGCGGGCCTCGCTCGAGCGCCGCGCAAAATATTCGACACGTTTATGATGTTAAAACACACAAGTGGGCTGGCGGCCTGTCGCCGCGAATTGCGAAAATGTGCGCTTGTTTGGCTATCGCTCTCGCACGCTGAATACTTTCTCACTTCAACATGCGAAAATTGTGCACCGATGTTTAAGATTCTGCGGCGAATTCAACAATATTCTTTTCTTGCTAAAGTCAGTACTTGTGAATTTTTAGTTAAGCCGAAAAGATATTTTGGATATTCAAAACCTAGTATATGTAAAATAAATAAATATATCATCACGCGTTTTACCCATTACTGAGTGTGGCACTCTGCCGTAGCAGATCTCGGTAAGTGATAGTTTTTTGTTGCGCGTGAGAATGTTACTTTTAGTCGAGACAATAAAAGTCATTCGAACGCGCCAAAACACAAGAATTTTGCCCACGAAATACAAACAACATTTTTTCTACAACTGTAAATAAAGAATAATACAATAATTATTGATTTATTTAAGTAAATTGAAGAAAAACAATCAACAATAATATTAATTCGATACTATTGATGTGTTGTAACTAATGAAACAAATAATTTGGAAGCGTGCGCGAGATACTCATTTTACGCACTGGAGTACGAAACAAAATAAGTATTTTTTCTACAACCATTAAAAAAAGTAAGCGTTTTTGAACTTATTTTGATTATGAAAGTAGCAGATTTTTGCACTAGTGCAAAAAATGTGAATTATTTCTGCACTAGTGCAGAAAAGTAATTTAATATAAATAAACTCTATATAGTATGATTTCTTGAGTTTGTCATTGTCAGTTGTCATAGATACATTAAACCAGGTATCTTTCTAAAGTTTCTAAATTAATAAAAAATTTCAGAGATGTTACAATTACTGAAATTTGTTTTATTATTTTTATCAAAATTTGGTTTATGGTTGTAGAAAAAATAGTGTACGCAATTCGTGCAGAAAGGGGTTTTTTTGAACTCGCGGTCTTGCAGCATTCACTTCGCTCATGCAGCAACGGACCACTCATTCAAAAAAACCCATCTTTCTGCACTTGATACGTAAATAACGATGCGCACTAGGATGCAAAATAATGCGCAAAATACGAATTGTCATAATAATAAAAATGATGAAAAAATAACGTACTTCGCGTATTAATATTAGTGAAAAAAATGAACATTTTTGACAGTTGTAGAAAAAAATTCTTATGATTTTAGCTATTAGATAAAGTAGTTATGATTATTTCGGAGGTAGTTGTTTTACCGTTATACAAGTGTTTAAAAATACATAAACGGTTGTAAACGCAATAGCGGATGTAACATCTCGAGAATAAATTTCCAAACACACGTCATTGGAATGAAATTGTAAAATTATTCACATTTGTGTTAAGTTTTCAAACAATATAGCATTTTAAAATATCATAAAAATCTACTTTGTTCTTTGTATGTATTTTTAATCTCATATTAAATTTAGGAAGAACAACAAGGTAGTAAAATTAAATAAAAACGAGATTTTTTTATTATAAAGATTTTGTAGAACGTGGTGCTCATTAAGAATGGATTTTATGCATTCACAAAATACACAAGAAAGTTTAGCACATAAAAGCAAATAAGTTATAGCTTGAATTATAGTTTTAGAGTTCATTCTGTTTTAATAATGGATATACAATAATTTATTCATATAATTATAATCAAAAGGCCCAGATGGTATTTATAGTTTATTTATGTAAATATGATGAATCATTATTTAAATACGCTATTATTAAAATTTTCAATATAACTTTCAGATCTGATAACAATTCGTTCTTTTTTCAAGTCTTCTTCAATTAATATCAACTAATTTTTATGAAACTAATGTTTTTGTTTTGTTATAATACAGTGCGCTCCAAGAAAATGTTGGTGTTAATTTTTTCTGCAAACGAGCACATCCTAAACTTTTTCTACGATCGCAAATTAAGACAACAAAAAATGATAAGTTACATACATACATAACATCACGATATATCCCTTTAAATGGGGTAGCACGAACCCCTGAAACATTCTCATCTTGACACACGATACTCGTTTGGACCACATTAACACTTCCTCCATACAAACTCTTTCTTTCCTCACAACCAAAATCCATCATCACGCAACAAACATCCATCCATTCGCTCCTGTACACCTGTTTCGTAAATCTTCACTTACGCCCACTTCTCTAACAACGAATCTATTAGAAATGAAGGCAGCATCTCCTGCGCTTGTTTAAAAATGTAAAGTTTTATAAATGATTTAAGAAGTAAGGTTAAGCTACAATGACAGTACCTGAAGCTAACTTCATCCCGTGCTAAATATCACAAAGACGTGACTAACATGTTCAAAGCCACAGCTTCTCAACATGTGATTAAGATGTTATTTAGCGACATGGAAAATGTAAAAAAAGTAAAATAGTTCGATGCGTTACTATGTAACAATTTGAGTGACATGCGATTACCATCCGTCAAATAACAGCTCCACAAAGATTTTAATAGAAAGGGAGGCACAAGAGTAATATTGTACATTGTCGGATTGACCTCGATTTGAATTTGTACCATTCGAAATTTGCAGTTGCGTAATAAGTGCATAAAATTGTATCATATTAAATGAAGGTCTAAATTTATTAAATTTTTGTGCTGAATTGTCTATGTCAAACAAGAAATAAAATGCATAAACTTTACTGCGTGCAACACATAAAAGAAAATAAAAATGCACCCACGGTTAAATAGTTTATCAAAGGTCTATGATTTATAACAACCGTTCAAGCTATTAAGATGGCCAGTTAAAAATTTATTGTTTTAATTTATTAGACATTTTACGACTGTTTCGCTTTTAAAATAGACTATCAAACAAACTTCTGCTGGAAAAAGAAATAATTTAGATTATACTTCAATATATTATAATAAAACTTCCTGATTAAATAAATAATTTTTTCAAAGACCTCAGCAAAAATTACGCTTTTAAACGACTCAATATTACAGTAACCATTTAAATTTATACATAAATAAATAAATATAACAAATTTTACCCATTATTGGATGTGGCACTTTACCTAAGCAGATCTCGGTAAGTGATATATTTCTTTGCGTGAAGTGCGGTTACCAGCCATCAAATCACGACCCCCAAGGATATTAGTGGAGAGGAAGCCATAGGGGTAGATTTAAATTGGTGAAAATTGTTTGTCAGCTGTGGAGATCGAACCAGGGCTCTCAAGATCCACAGGCCGCCTCGATACCACTGAGCCATCTACCCTATACTAAACTGAAACTCAGTGGTATCGAGTAGGCCTATGGATCTTGAGAACCTTGGTTTGATCCCCACAGCCGACAAGCAATTTTCACCAAATTAAATCTACCTCTTTGCCCCCTCCCAACAACTAACATCTTTGGATTTGAAGGTTGGTAACCGCACTTCACGCGAAAAAATATATCACTTACCGACATCTGCTACGGGAAAAGTGCCACACCCAGTAGTGGGTAAAAGGCGTGATGATTTATTTATTTATTTATTTAAATAATTATATTTGCCTAAATGGAATTAAGTTCCTGTTGTACAGAGTAACATAAATAAATAAATATGCATGGGGCCACGAAAATAATCAACATTGTGAAGCGCAATTAAATATTTTTTTTTTTAAATATCATTTGTTTGAAAAACACTGGCGTGATGTGCGACGCATTACATGTTTTTGCAAGGGCATAGTAACAATACGACTTTTTTGTTTAAAGAAAATTATCAGTTAAAAAAGTGAAAACTATGCGTGAATGCTATAAAAATGATTAAAAATGCAATATATTTGATTTGCATATGAAATATGTGCAATTAGCTTCGCAAAAACCCATTTGAAAACTAGTCTAATGTCATGGGAAGACCTAATTCTTCTTCTGATAAGAAATTTCATAGCATTAGAAACAATATTTCATTTCTATTGTCTGCAAGTGTTTGATAAAAATACAAATTGATCATCCGTTTTCTAAGAATAGTTATTTACGTACCTACAGTCGAAAGTAGTCTATTGCTGATAGCGTGTGCAGATGTTTACTGCTGCCAAGTTGTACACATTATTTTTTCTACGATCATTTAAAATTCCTTCAATAGAATTTAATAGTTATTTTAATAATTATATTTTAAAATAATGAATCTGTGTAAAAAAATATATATCATTAAATAGTATGTTATGCTTCAAGGGAGGGAAACAAGCTATTATTCCCGCGTGTGAAGTTGGCAAACCGAGATGTAAGCGAGGGCCGAAGGCTCGAGCTGAAGTCGAGGTTTCAACTTTACACAAGGGATAATCGCGCCCTCTCGTGAAGCATATTATACTTTTCGTAACAAGTGCACAAAAATACAGTCTTATCGGGACAAATGTCAAATATGGGATGCGTAACTAGTTACCTAGGAAACACCGCAAACAGCTAATAATCGTAGTCTCTAGGGAGAGAAACATCTCTCTAGGGAGAGAAACATGCTACCTGGGGAGAAAAGCAGTGTTTCTCTCTCTAAAATTAGGGAATAAGAACGTGTTTCTTGTGCATGTGTTACGAAAATAAATATTTAAGCGATTATTATATTATTGTACATTTTTATAAAAAGTTCTGTAAATAACAGTTATTGTGAGCTAACGAATTATATTTTATTAAATTTCTAAAAGTAACAAATTATGTACAAGTTGAAATGATGATCTGTCACGAATGAAGTAATAATACAAGATACGAGGAAAGATGTTTTAGCGAGTTATCTACATTGCGAACATTACAGCTATCTGTAACGGGCAACGGTGCGAAAAGCGTTAACGTAATTACTAATTACTTCACGTCGGATTCATTTGGTTCAGTGCCAACTAAATTTACAACTGCGTAATTCTTATGGAATGAAATGTTATTAAAATAGACATTTTACTTTCGCATGAGATGATACTACACTGGTTTCTTGAATGCCGTATTTAATTTTATTAAAATAACTTGAATTCTGAAACAGTTTATTGTGACAGTCAAACCTTTATTCTGTAAGATCAACTTTTCATTTATTTAAATATTAATCAACTCTTAAGAACATTATTATGTATAAATAAATAAATAAATATATCATCACACCTTTTACCCATTACTGGGTGTGGCACTCCGCCCAAGCAGATCTCGGTAAGTGATATATTTCTTCGCGTGAAGTGCCGTTACCAGTCCTCAAATCACGGCCCCCAAAGATATTAGTGGAGGGGGAGCCACAGGGGTGGATTTAAATTAGTGAAAATTGTTTGTCGGCTGTGGGATTCTCAAGATCCACAAGCCGACTCGATACCACTGAGCCACCTACCCCATATTATTATGTATAAAGTATTTAATTTTGATTACTTGAAAATAATGAGGATAAGGGTAAGGACATTTTTAATTTGGTTAATATTCTATACCCTGTTAGAATGTAAATTTCATTTAATATCATTTATGTTCATGTTTACACAGGGTTCGTAAATATCATGATATTTATAATAAATATCAAAATATCTGATATATAAGATATATATCAGATAAATATCACTTTTTGGATATTTATTTTTTAATTTAGAAAAACTGAAAAATTCGAAAAATTTCACTTTTCCGGAGGCTATATCTCAAAAACTAAACAAGATATGGAAATGCGCTCAACGGCGTTGAATTCCCCGTGTCCGAATTGACTTATAAGCAAATTTTCATACAATTTTAAGCAATTTAATATTTTTAATTATTTCCTAAGGGGTACCCCTTTGGTTTTTTCAGATTTTAATTAAATTTTCCCAAAAATCCTTAATCGTAGGATTATTAAAACGAAAATTTACATACATATGTATTTTGACCCACTGAATCCAGTGGTGCAATCTTCAAATGCATATGACTTCTGGTTTTCGAGAAAATGTTAAAAAACCGCTTTTTGCGATTTTTTTGGCGGAAAATTGAAAAAAAATAAAAATCGCTGAAACTATGTTTATAAGTTAACTGAAGCACGAGAAAATTAATGCCGTTGACCGCGTTTTCATATCACATTTAGTTTTCGAGATATAGCCTCGTAAAAGTAGAAAAACTGAAAAATTCGAAAAATTTCACTTTTCCGGAGGCTATATCTCAAAAACTAAACAAGATATGGAAATGCGCTCAACGGCGTTGAATTCCCCGAGTCCGAATTGACTTATAAGCAAATTTGAGGCTATATCTCAAAAACTATTTGATATTTTTATATAATGGATATATATCATTGCAAAAATATGACGATATATATCAAAATAAATATCATGATATATATATCGATCGATATACATCTTCGAACCCTGTGTTTACAGTACTGATTTTAGTTCAGAAAGTGAGACTTTACAGTACTAATAGTGTAATAAATATTACAATATTGTTATCATGTAGTTGCTAGGTAACAAACAATTTTTGACATTTAATCATTTTTAAGATTAGGATAATAAATAAATAAACTGGGTGTGGCTATGCCATAGCATATCTCGGTAAGTAATATATTTTTTCGCGTGACGTTCGGTTTCCAGCCGTCAAATCACGGCCCCCAAAGATGTTAGTAAAGGAGAAGCCACAGGGGTATATTTAATTTGTTGAAAATTGTTTGTCGGTTGTGACCACCGAACAAGGGTTCTCAAGATCCACAGGCCGACTCGATACCACTGAGCCACCTACCCCATAAGATTAGGATAATAATATTTAATAATTAAATGCGATAAAGTATGAAATAAAATGTAGGTTAATAATTTTTTGTTAATGTGACATTTATTTTATTTTTAGTCACGGCTTGAGATATTAAGCACGGGGTGAAGTTAGTTTCATGCATCAGTCATTGTAACTTTGTGCTAGTTTTAAAATAATTCATAAAATTTCAATAAATTGTAATAACTTACTTTTATATAACTTTATTTGAATTTTAATATCACAAAATAAAGGCTGAAATAGTTCAAAGTTTAATTCATAAAACTTTATATTTTATGTTGTCTTAATTTGCAATCGTAGAAAAAGTATAGTATGTGACACGTTTTATAAACTCTATAGATACTTGTTTTTTATAAACTCGTAACTAAAGAGACGTTTATAAAATTTATTACATAATATATTATTAAATATCTAATTTATTTCTACAAATGTTACTTTCTGATAGAAACGTATAAAAAATACATATGTATATCTCATTTATTTATTTATGTTACGCTGTACAACAGGAACTTAATCCCAATTACAGTGCAGGGTCCGCACTCACCGAGCCGCAGTGTAGTAGTTTATATAATTTTTAGCTTGAGTGTGATTCGAACTCGGGATCTCTGGATTCGACTTCCGTATCGCTATCCACACCACCGTACTGACGGAAGAAATAATAATTCCGTATTTCATTTATATTTCAAGGTAATACAGGAAACTAAAAGCATATCAACTTGCAAGCAGTTTTCTTCCTTGTTTATTCTTCAATGCCAAACTGACAAAAATGACGTTTCCATATCGAGTTTTTATATATGAAGTAAATGTTCGGAAAAAAAATAAAATTTCGTACATAAAGTTATGTCAGATCAGCCACGATGAATTAGAGCATTGGATCGTAACTTGACGCAGCCAAAAATTCTCTGTTCGCTGGTCCATTGTATGAAAATACCAGCGCATGGCTAAGTTTGCAATAGGTTCTTTGTTTCCTAACATTCTTTCTTTTTTCAACTGTCTTATTTTTTATACTTCAATGATAAATGTTGTAGTACAATTTGCAAAGGAAATGTTTGATTTGTACTGAATACAATTCAGTTCACTATATTCCTGCTTCTCATTTATGCATTAGTTTAAAGAACAGTCGATTTTTGAACTTATTTTAAACAGTTATGCCTGGTTTTGTAAAAGATAGAATATATTTACTCTCATAGTAAATGTATGTAAAATAACAATTTGGAATTGATTTTATTTTAGTTTATGGCATTTATTGTTAAAAGTTTGACTGTCATTTAAATGTAATTTTGGAAAAAATTTGGAAAAAAAAATTAAATATAAAATAAATATATCATCACGCCTTTTATCCATTACTGGGTGTCGCACTCTGTTGTAGCAGATTTCGGTAAGTAAAATATTTCTTGGCGTGAAATGCGGTTACCAGCCGTCAAATCACGGTCTCCAAAGATGTTAGTAGAAGGGAAGCCACATGGGTAGATTTAATTTGGTGAAAATTAAAATAACTTTAAATATGTTTGGAAGTTAATTGAAGTAAGAGAAATTCAATGCCGTTGAGTGTATCTACATATCTCGTTTAGTTTTTGAAGTAGAGCCTCGGGAAAGTACTAAATTTGAAGAATAAGAAGAATTTCACTTTTCCGGAGGCTATATCTTAAAAACCAAACAAGATATGAAAATGAGCTCAACGGCATTGAATTCCTCGTGTCCGAATTAACTTATAAGCAAATTTTTAGCTAATTTAAAACAATTTAATTTTTTTAATTATTTCCCTTGGGATTTTTTCGATTTTAGGTCCATTTCAGACTATTTTCTTTACATTTATTATCCGTATGAATATTGCAACGAAAATTTACATACATATGTATTTTGACCTGCTGAATCCAATGGTAAAGTCGTCAAGTGCATATGTCGTCCAGTTTTTGAGATATTGGTCAAAAGCTATTTTGTGAGAAAATTTTGGCGGAAATTTTGAACAAATTAAAAATGGCTGTAAATAAGTTAATTGAAGCACGAGAAATTCAATGCCGTTGAGTGCATCTTCATACCTCGTTTAGTTTTTAAGATATAGCCTCGGGAAAGTTCCAAATTTGAAGAATAAGAAAAATTTAACTTTTTCGGAAGCTAATCTTTAAAACTAAACAAGATATGAAAATGAATTCATTGGCACTGAATACCTCGTGTCCTGATTTAAGAATATATCTAAAATAAAAAAAACAGTCATTATCCCAAAATTGCAAACGAAGAACATTACTTTCATTTTTAACAAAATTGTGTTTGTTTCACCCTACCTACACCAAGAGGCCACGTTATCTCAAGTCCGAAGAAATAAATGAGCCACAAATAAAAGATAAAGCCCGAGAGGAACTTGTTGCATAAAATATTCAGTAAATCACTTGTCGGCCGCTGTAAACCGTGGGCGCTGCAGTTTGCAGAAGAACAGATCTACACATCGCCGGGTTATTAATTCTAATGTGCCGCTAAAATGGTGTCCAGCCCGTTTCGCATCCTCTGTTGGCGGTTGTTCGTTCGTTGCTTGGCAACTGAATGTTTCGTTGTTTATTTGTTTGTTTGTACTGATGGTTTATTGATTGTTTCCAGTAACTTAATGGCGGGAATTTGAATTGTTGAGTGCTGTTTTGTTATGGAAATTTATTCTTTTGTTAATTAAATGTTTACATTTGCTTCAAAGATGCGATGAAAGACATGAAATATTAATACGAAGACGTGTTTCATCGTCTTCACAGCGCAAGCAAACAAAGTTAAATAGTGGAGAATTTTTTTTCAGATTACAAAATTATAAAATAGGATCAACATATGGACATTCATACGGTGGGTTATTCTGTTATTTATTAATATAACTGATTGAAAGTTTAGTAGAAAGCAAAAATATGAAGAACATATCGTCACGTTGCATTTTATAACCTCAATAATAAAGACGCATCTTGGTCGCGATATACCGATAAGGGCATCAGATTGTCACTTGTCTGAAACTAGCGTGCGTCTCGACACTGAAGGAGACAAAAGTCAGTCGCGGAATGCGAGTCGCGGTCGCGATCTGCAATTATCTCGCTGTTCGATTGTTTCGTCCGTCGTCTGCGATCGCGATCCGGAGCTGTGATCGCATTCCGGACTCCGGTGTCGATGTAAAAACCCGGCGGGCGAGATCTGAACGCCGACACGTTTGACTTGAGACTCATCGCGAATTATAATGAACAATTAGTCTGGTTGGATATAAATCAGGACAAGCCTTCGACGCCAAATACATTATTATTTCTTTTCGAAAATATTTTTTTTTTTAGTTCCAGCGCATTACAGGTAAGTCGCAGTTCAGCGGATACAATGTTTACCTCATAAGCGATAGTTCGCAGAGGATTAAATCTCTTATATAAATCAAAACGAGACTTCGACGGCAAACAGATAGAATATCATAATGGCTGGTAGCACAAGCTTTGTTTTTGCCTGTTTTAAGAGCAGTGTTTTAGTTATCTTTAACATGTTAAAACCGTACTCTTAAAACACCCAAAAACAGAACTTGTGCTATACTATGTTCAAAGATACTCCGTTATGGCCCTCTCAGCGCATTACAGGTAAGTCGCAGTTCAGCGGATACAACGTTTACCTCATAAGCGATAGTTCGCAGAGGATTAAATCTCTTATATAAATCAAAACGAGGCTTCGATGGCAAAGAGATAGAATGTCACAATGGCTGGTAGCACAAGCTCTGTTTTTGGCTGTTTTAAGAGCAGTGTTTTAGTTATCTTTAACATGTTAAAACCGTACTCTTAAAACACCCAAAAACAGAACTTGTGCTATACTATGTTCAAAGATACTCCGTTATGGCCCTCTCAGCGGGTCTATTGTTAGGGATTTAAGCTTGATTTATAGGGGTGCAAGGACAGGTATGTATTCAGTATTTCCCAATTTAATTTTATTTTTATATATATTATAATAATGAAACAGAGAATTTTTTACAAATATTATTATTGATACTGAAGAAAAAAAAAATGTTACATAAAAGTATCATTGTATAACAATTCGTCATTTAGTTAAGTAATGCAAATAAACAACTATTTTTTTCGCTTCTTGCGGCAAAAATGTCCGTTTAATTTTATCACAATTTTCAACTGGTAAAACATCAGTATTGTCTTCTTCAAATGGTCGCCACATATTAAATACGTTTATTGTTGACCTCAGTACGAAAGTTAGTATTACTACTGATTTTAAATTTTTGAAAACTCATTTATATACCTACTCAGTAAGAATGCCTTTGTTATCTTATTTTCCCTAATATGTAATAATACCGGTTTAATTTTGCGAATTCATTATTATTTCAAGTAAATCTTAAATACGTAATCCGCACAGAGATTAGAGATTTCCGAATTTAAATATTTTGCAATCCTACCCTGAGCGCCAACAGGTAGAATCTCTTACTGTGTGCGGTTCAACACAGGCTTAGTAAGTTAAAGCCATAACGGAGTATCTTTGAACATTCTATACCAGCCTATATTTTTAAAATTGGTACATGACCACAATTTTTTTAAACAAGATATTGATATGATTAATAAAATATGTCACCAATCCATATTTTTTTAGTTAACACACATAACATCACGCTATATCCCATTAAATGGGGTAGCAAGAACTCCTGAAACATTCACACAACATCCATTAACAGATTCATCAAAATATCACATTCTCATCCTGACACACGATACGCACTTCAACCACACTAACATACAAGCTCATTCATTCCTCACACCAGAAATCCACCTATCACGCAACAAATCCTCAATTACATCCATCCATTCACTACTGTACTCCTGTTTCATATATCGTTCATTTACGCCCACTTCTCTAACAACTAATCTATAAAGACATGAAGGAAGTATTGACCTTCGTTTGTTTTAAAAATAAATTCTACACAATTGCAGTTAGACACTCCATAGTAAGAACTGAAAATGAGTCAGAAAGATTAGAAAGGAAGGGAGTGTCTCTCTGCTCTTGTATTTGAATGTGAATGCCACACAATTGCAGTGCAATAATCTATGTGAATTTTACCCAATTTTAGGTAAACAATTGAAAAATCTAACCAATTAATCTAAAATCAAGAATAATGTACTTTTCCTTGTTCATCACATCACTTTCATTTCGACCACATTCTTAATTACTTTCATATAAACTCGTTTGTTCTTCACATCCCTTCATCTCATTTATCCATTTGTTCAACACCCTTAATTTCACCAACATACACCTGTTTAGGGTTGTGCCGTGGTCAATTGACCAAAAATATTTGACGGCCAAATAATACGGTCAAATAATCTAAATGGAACCGCCACGACATCTGTTGTTCAATAGAAATAGCTACTTACTATTATTACATGAATATATCTAGTTTAGTATTCTGGAGAATTTGCTTACTTTACTTTACAAATAAAATAAATACATATTATTTCATTTCATTAAGTCTTTTACTTTATTTTCCCCTTTATTTTGAATTTGATGTGGTTTTGTTTATTAGTTGTTGTTGATTTTTCATTTTCAGTAATATTGGATGTAGCAAACAGTACTATATAAATAAATTACAATTTTAATTGTGATTTTTATTAAATGTTTCTTGGTCAATTGACCGAAAAATATTTGACTGGTCAAATGCACAACCCTACACCTGTTTCATCAATCTTCATTCGATATTAGAAAGAAAGTGAAATTAAAAAGAGATTTGGGATTGGATCCCAAAGAAAATACAAAAGATCTGTCAAATTTCAAAAATCGGTTAAAAGGCGTGACAATATATCAATGTTTCATTTTTAATAATGCCACCGCATGTCACAGACAATATATTATCTAAATAAATAAATTACCGGCATGGAAACTACAAAATACGAACAATATAAAAAGTTATTTTTATCAACTTATAAATTGACCATGGTAATGGTACATAACAACAATATATCAATTTAAAAAATGATATTGAATCATTAACATTAGTTTATGTTGAACTGTTTACACCTCGTTTTAGTAAAAAAAAAATTAACAACAAAATTAATCATATTATAATGTATGATAACAAATTAAATAATTCCCAAGTCGTCAGGAAAACCCAGTAATAACTTCACAAGATAAAAAGTCATGGAAATTATCAACCTCGAAGATCTTCAAGTAAAATACGAGCTCACTGGAGTAAAATATTTTCAAAATACAAAAACCTATCCATATATATCAGTATTATGAGACAATATATCAACCGAAAAAAATGAAAAAATCTTACTTGCAGCGAAGAAATTCCTAAAATAACCACACGACACTAAAAATATTTGATGGGTGAGCGTTGTAATAATATACGCAGGGCCGGATTGAAGTCGTTAATTTAATTAAAAAGAAAACTGGTTATTAATAGCGTCGCGCGACACGGAGGGGCGCAGCCCTGGCCACCCGCAGGGCCCCAATGCGCAGACTTCATGGTCAGAGTTGATGGCTGAAGGATGATGGAACGGCTTTAATTCTGTGATTTGAGGTATGAATAATGAACTATTAGTTTTCTACTAACATAAATCTTCAATTAAATTTTTGGCTCAGAAATTTTTTTGTTTTATATAATGTATAAATATAAATATCATCACGCCTTTTACCCATCACTGGGTGTGGCACTCTGCCTAAACAGATCTCGGTAAGTGATATATTTTTTCGCGTGAAGTGCGGTTACCAGCCGTCAAATCACGGCCTCCAAAGATATTAGTGGTAGAGGAGCCACAGGGGTAGATTTTTTAAATTGGTGAAAATTGTTTGTCGGCTGTGGGGATTGAACCAGGGTTCTCAAGATCCACAGGCCGACTCGATACCACTGAGCCACCTACCCCATATAATATATATAATGTAATTGTTTTAATAGTTATTTACATATTTATTTATGGGGTAGATGGCTCAGTGGTGGATATTGAGAACTCTGGTTCGATCTCCACAGCCGACAAACAATTTTCACCAATTTATATTTACCCCTGTGGCGCCCCTACCACTAACATCTTTGGGGGCTGTGATTTGACGGCTGATAACCGCATTTCACGCAAAGAAATATATCAATTACCGAAATCTGCTACTGCAGAGTGCCACATCCAGTAATGGGTAAAAGGCGTGATGATATATTTATTTATTTATTTATATTTATATACCAAGTGCGGGAACGATTGGTTCCCTGGATAGAACGAATCCGGGAATTTAGTTCACGTAAGAGGTTTGTACAATATTTTTTGTACGAAAAGTGTAAAACTATATAATCATCATCATGTGCAAATACTTCAACAGAAACTGCTGCTGCTGCTATAAATGTTCATGTGCCGCCAGCTTTACAAACGAAGTTGTGCCAGGAGTTAGTATTTCAAATTGCCAAAGTTGTACTATAAATATAAATATTCATAATAACATTCCACAAAACAATAATTAACATAATAGTTAAGTGCGGGAAGACGATGTTCCCGCATGAGCGCATTTTTAAAGCACGAGCGACTGCAAAAAGCGAGTGTCTTTAATAGCGCGAATGAGCGGAAGACGTCTTCACGCACGTAGTTTGTATAATATTTTTTGTTCGAGTACTGGTATTTTAAAAAAATACATCTTTAATTTCAACTTGTGTGAGTACACCAGAATCTGCAAATTATACAAGCTGCTCCAGGAATTTCGATTTCTAATTGTCAAAATTTTACTACAAATGTTTATAATTGTAACAATTGTGACTCTTCCCAATCTAAAAATATAGTTTTTCTATAATTACTATGAAAAGTTGACAATTACGCTCTCATTTGTCATTCCAATGGCAACGCGCGAAAAAGATATTAAATGCGCGCTTATTTCAATAGTTACCAGGAATACAAACAAATCAGAAACTTGTCATATTGAGAGTTGACAGAACGAATTTATTTTTAGTACGTATACGTTTTTTTAATAATTTAAGATGCAATCGTAGAAAAATTATGTGTGCATCACGAGCGTAAAGTGTCTTTGTTCCTCTTACACTATTGCAGCTCTCGCCTTCGGCTCACAATTACCGTGTTCGAGTAACAAAGGATCAGTTTACGCTCTTAATACACAAATAACTATTTTTAGTTCATATATCAAAGCTAACCTAAAATAGATTAATTAATTTAAGCATTTTATGTTGTTATAATCTTACTTTTCCATTAAACTAAGTTGTTATATTCCACAATGTGTTTTTTCTTATTATTTATATAGTATCAGTTGCGATTTTTGTTTGATTACAATCTACAAGAAGTTGTATCAATGACGTCTTTAGTTTAGAGGTTGTCAAATAGATCGTACTGATGCTGACAAATGTTGAAAAAATTTTAACAAATTACTCTGATTTCCCAAACTTTGAATAAAGGAAAATTCAGGGAAGTTGTATTTTATAAACTAGATTTGATTATTATCAAGACAGATTTATTTTAGACTGTTCCAAAGGGCCAGTGTTTTTTGCAATTTTGACAGTCGAGTCGATCGGGAAGCACTTGTTTTTAGGGGGTACACTTGAATCTTGTGGTAGACAAGTGTTACTTCTTTCAGTAACAAGTATCGTAAAGCAGTTGATCTGAGTTCTCACTCATCCCGAACGTTACCGCATCTCGTCGTCTTCACCCAACATATAATTAGTGTTTTGTAGCGATTGCCGCGAGGCTGCGCGCGCGTCACAGCGCTTAAAGACAACAGCGATTACTATCATCGCCCACGAGATGCAGCAATGACCACGGGGTCCAAGTTGACGGGTAAACGCCGACTAATAACGGTTATCCACAGCCCCAGCCGCAGTCCTTCACCCATTGTTTGTTTAAGCGTTCACCCGCGGCTAAAACTCACTGCGCATACGAATTTCCGATCACGCATGATTTATTGCTTTCTACAGAGACGGATCAGCTAAAGAATTTTCGCGAAGAATGTGGAATTATAACGAATGCCATTGCAAAGTTGCTTCTCTTTATTTAAGGGGTAAGGCCACTCTAAAAAATTTTTTAAATGCATTTTTTTTTATTTGTTTAAATTATAGTTTAAACCCTTAGGAATAAGGAACAATTAATTGAAATGCCGCGCGGAAGTATTTCAGAGGGAAAAAGCATATATCTATTAGTACTAGTATATATATGTATATATATGACTCGAAACTTTAAACGCGTTTTTCTCGAAATCATATTTTCAAAATCGGGCGAAAAGAAATCTTTTTATTTCTTATTCTAGATATAAAATACTAACAAACTACGGAGGCTTTTTTTTAAGTGCTTCATTCGATTTTTATGGTCGTTTTTATACAGAAATTTAGTCCCGAATAATGAATTTTTTTTTCAAACGTGCGCCAATTTGTTAAAAATCAAAATTTTCAAAATTTAGAGTATACATCAGAGATTAAGAAAACATGTCCCTTTTTGATCCAGGTCTATTGCTGTTCCCGGAATGTTTTCGCCCGATTTGCCCTACGCGCCGAGAGGAGTCGCCATTTTTTTAAATTTCTGACGACAATTTTGAATGTTTTCTTTTAATAAAATTTTTAAATAAAGTTTAAAGAGCACTAAGTAAAGATCCAAAAACAGTTATTAAGCAGCACGTTTAGATTTCGTTAAAAAAAATCTTGAAAATTACCCTTTTTTTCCTTGTCTAGAGTGGCCTTACCCCTTAAGTACATAATTTTGTGTCTTATTTATTTTTACAAAAAAAATTGTTGTAGTTTGTGCCAAAACTTATAGGACATACGTTAATATAAATTCGCCCTAAATTGTAGGTGTTTTTACTGCCGTAGACGTATAGTATATTTTTAAAAAGTGCACATTGCGTAACAATTGTTGGTGTTGATATATACTCAAGTTGTATGAGTATTTGTAACGGTTTAAATCAATAGTAAACATTCTCTTTTTATAGAACAACCTGTAAATAATAAAGTTTTGTACAGTTGTACAAAAAGTGTAAAACATTATAGACGGTTATAAATTATTGTAGACTTGACAGGTTCGAATAAAATGAGCTATAAATTAGAGCGGTTTTTACCGTTTTTTATTCAGAAGTATTATTGTTAAATATGATAAAATGTTTACTGAAATAATGAATTATTTATGCAAAATTTGATATTCACTTTACGTAGGAATATAGGTACGTTGTTTTTTTGTATTTGTGAATTTTTCTGACAGGCTACAAGACTATTATTATGATTGATAGAGGCACATTCAATGCAGTCCTCATTTTCAAATTATTCATATTTGGTGAACATATACACAATATAAAATACAGATAATTACATCAATTTTAACACTATGACACCTATAAATAACAGTATTATTGCGGACGACGAAATAGGAACAATTTTTTTTTCTATAACTGTCAAAAAAATTATTACTTTTTTTTACTAATATCAATTTGAATTACCATGACAAGGCGTATTTTATGCACTACTGCGCAAAATAAGTATTTTGCGCACTATTTCGCATCCTAGTGCGCAAAAAAGGTATTTCGCGTAGCGATTTTTAAAGCTCAACTTTGCGACGCCATAACTCAAAAACTAAAAGAGGTATTGAAATGCGGTTTGAACGAGTGTATTTCTCGTGCGCTACTTAACTTGTACCGGTATTTTGAAAATTTTGAAAATTTTTCAATTTTTTTCGAAATTTTCTTTTGTCGATAATTTAAAAAGTTGAAGAGATAATGGAAATCTGAAAACACCAGTGAATTCCTTGCGTAAAAATACATAGGTATGCAAATTTTCAGAAGAAAATTCGAACAGATACATTTTTTATTACAAAAAATCGAAAATTGCCGTTTTTTGTAAATTTGTTAAGGGGTACCCCTTGGTGTTTTTACGGATTTTGGTCATTTTTCGTTTTTTGTAATAAAAAATTCATTCGTGCGAATTTTATTGTGAAAATTTGCATACTTATGTATTTTGACGAGAGAAATTCACTGGTGTTTTCAGATTATCATTATCTTTTAAAGTTTTTGAAATATTGAGGAAGAAAAATTATGAAAAAAATGGAAAATTTTTCAATATTTTCAACATACCTGTACATGTTAAGTAGCGCACGAGAAATACACTCGTTCAAACCGCATTTCAATATCTCTTTTAGTTTTTGAGTTATGGGCTTTCAAAGTTGAGCTTAAAAAAAAGTCAAAAATCGCTGTAACTCAAAAACTAAAAAAGATATGAAGATGCGCCTTGCGCCATTTGATTTCTCGTGGTCTGAATTATATAGAACCACATTTTAATAATTTTTGATTTTTGAACTGGTTCAACCCAAAATTCTCATTATTTGTATGTACGAGCTCTTAAACGAAGAATTTGCGAACAAACCGCTACACAAAAGAACTTTTGGATTGTTTTTAAGTTCTTAATTTATACCTAACGTTTAGTTAATATAATTGAAAGTAATTCAAATTCATTTAATTTGTTTAAACTTAAAATGTTTCTTTTAGACTATAGACTATTACACTTCAATGCATTAAAATAAACGCTCTAATGTATTGCTGTCAAACTTTTTAACTGTAACTATGGTAATGATATATCCCTATGTTTACTGATAAGAAAAACTCCCGGTATATGTTTTTTTAATCATTTAAGACAGTGGTTTCCAAACTTTTTCTCTCAGCGGCCCCTTTTTTCCGTAAAAAAATTTCGCGCCCCCCTGATTTTTTATAACAGCCTAACTTCAAAAATCGTAAATAATTTATTTTATAGAATACAAAAAAAATAAGTACTATAAACAAATATTGTTATTATATAAGATATTTGTTATAACAAATCTTTTTATTAACTTAAAATTATGTTTATTGCAACATAATAATAGAACAAAATAATGTAACAACATTTATAAACATAAAACTGTAATAAGATTGAAAATTATATTTAATTTAAATTGTGCTGAATGGGCGCTTGTTTTTCAGTTTCTCGAACCGGGGAGTCATTGAAGATATCGCCACTCGCAATTCTTTTTCAACGAATAATCGAGTTCGATATTTTGTCTTTAAAAGAGCTACAGCGGAAAAGCCTGTTTCACACAAATAAGATGTTACGAAACGTAATAAAATTTCTAAGGCTTTGTTTGTTAAACTAGGGAAATTTTACTGCGAACGCGAGTTAGAAACACGTGTGTGCTATGATGTAAATGAAGAATGTGTTCATAAGCCTCAATTATATTTTTATATAGCGCGCCCCCCTCGAAACAGTTTGGAAACCACTGATTTAAGATGCAATCGTAGAAAAAAATTATGTGTGTATCACGAGCATTAAGTGTCTTTGTTCCTCTTGCACTATTTTCATGTAATATTAAAATATAATGTATCATATTTTTAACCATTTATTAATTTTTAAATTATTAGTGGTCTTTGACATGGAAATTAAATTCCTTGACAACATCTACAATTGTTAATGCAACTTATGCAGTAGTTTTTATTTATTTCATTGTACTTTCTCCCGATATTTGGTTCATAGAAACGGTCAAATACTCCCGGACGTAAATAAATAAATAAACAAAATGAATAATCAGCATGAATTTCAACAATATAGTGTTGTTGTTAAATTCCCGTTGTGTCGTTTAGAATATTTGAATTGCGTTCCGACCCTGTGTCTCGGTCGTCTCATTCAATTAGCCGGTTGCTGGCGGCTGTAGTCCGTGGTCCGCGAAGCTAAACGGCTATCGACATAATTTATAACATAATTACAGGTGGCTGCGGCCGAGGACAGGGTGCGATACCACGGTAGTGTGTGATGGCCGGGACCACCGAGTGCACGTCCACGCTAATTGTAGTGATTACACGCCGCGCCACTGATTGATGTGCGCTGGTTATTTACGGCGTAACTGTGGCAACGCCCGCGACTCCATGCATCACTTTCCAGAGTACACGGCGCGGCGCCACTAACTACACACAGATTCTCAAAGAGTTTCATTATTTACTTCTTATTTTTATTATTTGGTTTTAAAATATTGATTGCTTGTAAGACCACGACCAACTTTATTCAATTGCGTTACGGTTATTATGGCCGTTTCATATGTCATAAAAATTCCTAATTTCAAATTTACAAAGCGGGTACGTCAACTAGCGCCTCTGATGAGATACGTCGTAACTAACATAACCTAACCTAACAAAATAATATTGAATGTATAAATTAAATACCCAATTCCATTATATATACAGGCTGCTTTACAACTAAGATAAAAAAATTAAAGGGTATATTCTGTACGACGTGCTGATCATGAAACAAAAAGAATTTTTTTTAAATTCGAAAAATTACGGGTTGTTAACCTAAAACATTTTTTGTAGTACTGCACTGGATTCGCTTTCCTATTAAACACAAACAATGAAGTAGGTATCAACTACGAAAGAATAATTACACAATTCAATTATTAGCAGTTAATTATAATAGAATTTTATTTAATTAATAACTTTAACATAATCATCCACCCAGTGGCAGTGGCAACGAAATATTTTGGACTGGGTAACATGGAAAATAGTTTTGCGATTTAAAAAAAATCTTTTTGTTTCATGATCAGCAAGTCGTACAGAATATACCCTTTAATTTTTTGCTCTAAGTTGTGAAACACCCTGTATATTTCGTTTCATCATATAAACTTAGGTTGAGGAATATAGCATGATGTTAAATATGTATGTATTTTTACCTCTACTTTTTAGCATATAATTAAGTGGTTTAAAACAATAGAACATATGATTTCACTATTTAAAAGATAGTTAATAAAAATAAAATATATCAACATTTGCTGTTTCCAACTTTGTCTAGGTTACTTATTATCATTGGTTAAATTTGACATATTTTATAAAGATTCAGACGAAATTATACTTTAGTTAACTTTTTATTTCTGTTGCCTACGCTACTGTAATTACTATTTTTTGATCAATTTTGAAATACTTTGTAGAAATTAGAATGAAATAAATAAATAAATATATAATATAAATAATAAATAGCAAATCTCAGTAAGTGATATATTTTACGCGTGAAGTGCGGTTACCAGTCATCAAATTATGGCTCCAAAGTAGGTACCACAAGAGTAGTTTTATCGTGGTGAAAATTGTTTATCGGTTGTGGAGATCGAACCAAGGTTCTCAAGATCCACAGGCCGACTCGATACCACTGAACCACCTACCCCATAGACGAATGAGGGTTTGTAATTTAGTTAACACATTTTCCGCTGTTCATTTCTCGAGTACAAATAGAAAAAATTAAAGTAGAAACAAATTTATCTGGTTCAGTCTGAATTGTATTCGTCTTTGAATTCGGAACTAATAAAAATATGAACCCTTTATTTGTAATTGAAATAAAAGAACGAAACCCAAACGAGTATAAAATTTAAGTCTCTGGAATGCCAACAATCAACAATCGATCAAACAGTATAGTCAGTTGAATCGTGCAGTGTTTAAGACAAAGCCGTGGCGCGGCGCACGGATGTTGTCTCCCGGCGGGGGGCTCCCCGTCCAGTGCTGCAGTGATTGAGTGCCGCCGCCCCCTGTCCGCGTTGCCCGAGCCGTCGCCCCAACGTGATTGATTAAACAGCTTGCTGTTGTTGCGCTTTTCACTGGGAGTCAAGAAACCGTGCAAATTTAATTTCTCGCTTGTTGCGGACATTATGAAATTATTTTGTTATGTTTACAAAACATAAACAAAAAGACATGGATTGCTATCTACATAAAATTTTAAACTGAATCAATAAATATTGTATCCAAGTTCAGAAGCGAATTAAAACAAAACATAAAAAAAACATGATTAAAATAAAAATCCACAAAATATCACAGATCGCGTGCTACTTGCTAAGATCCTAAAACAAAATAATATTATGTCAAACGGGCAGCATAAAATAAAAATAAATTAATTTGGTAACGGGATTTTACCCTAGTAACAGAATAAAACTATGCTTACTGGTTGAATTTTCAAATGTTTTGCATTATAATTGGTTGAAAACAGATCAAGGAAAATTATCATGTCAATTGTTTTCGTTAGCTGTTACCAATCAACCACGTTCTTGTAAAATAAATATTTGATGAAAATGAAGGGTGAAATTATTTTTAAATTCATAACTTTTGAAGATTCGTAAATTTGTAAATAATAAAAAATATCGCAATAAAATTTAAGGGACGTTATGAAATATTTTCTATTTATCAATGAATATTGATGTGATTTTGTTTATTATATTATACCCCTGTGGCACCCCCTCCACTAATATCTTTGAGGGCTGTGATTTGACGGCTGATAACCGCACTTCACGCGAAAAAATATATCACTTACCGAGAACTGCTTAGGCAGAGTGCCACACCCAGTAATGGGTAAAAAGCGTGATGATATATATTTTTTTATATATACAGTTGTATAAACTCATAGATTTATCACAGAATTTAATTATTAACCCGGACTCTAACATCACAAGCCATCACGTCAATATTACAAATTTCACATAATCTATGTATTGACTACCGTTACAGTGCCAAAATAAAAATAATAATAAACCAGTTTCAAATATTTCATCTTGAATTTAAGACATAAACTAAGTATGGCAATAAGTATATTCTTTAACGATGTCTGTTAACTTTTACCTTTGAGAATCTTACCAAGAACACATCAATAAATTAACTAAAAACACAGAAAAATTTAAGTAATCTCAGTGGGAAATCTGTGTTTGTCACAAACCACCAAAAATACTGCGTTTCTGCTGTTCTCGAATAAGATTTAAAGCTACCGAACAGAAATTCGTGAAATGACCACAACACAAATAAAACAACAACCAGATTTGAAGAGAGATATTCGTAGGCACGCAATGGGAACTTGAAAACACTAAACGACTAAACGGTCCAGGGTACCCAACATCCCAGGTCTGTAGACGCATGGGCACGAGCACGAGCTCAAACCGAATATTGAAATAAATGGTAATCAGAAGGAATAATGAAGAGCGACTAGAACTACAAACAATCATGGAAACCATTATTTCTACAGGGACGTATCGGGTAGAATTCCTTACAAATATTTCTGGAATTCAAAGACACAGATTTAAACGACATTTTATAATAGTTTCATCTAAAAAAACTAAATTGTTTTTCAAATTAGAATTTCTCACCTTACGGCTTAAATATAAATCGCATCTTAAGTTTAGTTATAAGAAACCAAAATTAAAGATGAAATAGATATTTGTATAATGTGGGAGGAAAGTGTATTATTTCCTCCCGCAAGAAATAGATTAGGGCAGTAATCACACAAGGGAGGAAATGACAGTTTACATAAATCTTGTTCTACGACCATTCTTTTGTGTTATTTAAATAAAAATTAAAAATATTTCCAATATATGAAAAGATAGATTGTGCTATGAAACCAACTATAAATAAGTGAGGAAACAGATACTTTCCACCCTAATGAAAGAATAGCCAATTTTAGAATTTCGCATGTGAGGAAAGATACGCCTACTTTCGATTATGGTGAAATGAAAGTAATACACCCAATTTTGTACGTATGCGCCTCATGTAATTTGTATTACTAGCTGGGTTTAATATGTCACAATATAGTTGCCAAATAACTGTTTTATTTACAAATTTATAAATCTATTACTGCAGTAATGAAGTACTTTCTAACGATACTAAAAAATAAAAGTCTAACAATTTTATATTTAGATTAAAATAAAAAAATCAAGAACTAAATGTTGATTAATTTAATTTAAGTCAAATAATAGATATAATAATGTTTATATTCCAAAAGAAAAAAAAATTATAAAAGAGAATTGCATTCTTAAGATGTTTTAATTTCAGTTTGATATTTTTTTCCAAGGTAAGAATTCCTTGTGAGTCCGGTTCTGTCGTGGGGCTACCTCCTCTGTCGCATTCCTGGCGGGCCCCGCCGGCGCGGAGTCGTCGCAGCGGGGGCCCGGATAATTGGCCATCCCTAAAAGAGCACCTTACCCCAGGGGGCGGCCGTTCTGTTTGTTTTAGAGGCAGTGGAGGCGGTGTACTGTGCCCGGTGCGCGGTGATCGTATCATTGATTACATGAGGTCACGTGTGACCCATGAACGGAGACACGGGGGTTTTCAACTGTTCATCCACCCGAAAAACTTAACATGTCTAAGTAACTCTCTGTGAAGAGTTTCTGACTACGTGTAGAATTAATTACTGTATAGTTTAAGACAATATTTTTAATAAAACGTTGGCTTAGATAAATACACGGATAATTTTGACTGGATTCCTGCTTATTCATATTTCCAATATTTTTAATAGTGTGCCAGTAAAAATTATTTGGGTATTAATAGTTTCATTTTTAAAAATAATTTATTAAGTTACGATCCTAGCGATTCGAATTAAAATACATAATGGTATTAAAGCTTTTTACTAAAATAAATAAGATTTAATAAGTCTACAAAGCTTATTTGTAATAAGTTTTTATAAATTAGATACGGAATTAAAATTGGAACTAAAAATGATAATAATGGTTAATCTGTTAAATGAATAATCTATTATATTAAATTTTCAAATATTAGGATGTCAAACCAGAAAAATGTCAATGAACTAAATGGAAAAGAATATACTTATTACATTGTCTTGCTTCACAAAATGCATTGAACATTCTGTACGTACGTACAATACAAACAATAAAAAAGTATTAATTTAATTTATTAATATCCTTATTGTATTCCGCCTACGTAAAATCCGCATTGTATTCCCGTCCACGTACGATACCCGATACTTGATATAAGGCTACTCGTATCGCTAACTGACCGCAGCTACGCGGGGGTCCGACTTTCCTATGTTTACACGGGGCTGTCCTCAGGCCCCGCCTGCTTCATGATTTATGTTTCCACTGATTAATATGCAATATGCGACCACAAATTTTACCGCAGCGAGACAGGATCGATGATTTATCGTTCCCGGCAACGCGAAGGTTACTATAAATGTTACTATTCGCCCCCGACTGTTTAAATTTAAATAGATTGTACCCTCAACGGTATTACACATAATTTTTACTGATTTAACTATTCAATCATTTTTAAATATGAAAAAGAATATTTCAGCAACTTTGGATGTATTGTTAAAACAATCTTTGTTGATTTATAAATTACTGTCCAATTTTTTAGAGAATTATATCATCATAATATATTATGTATTTTTAATAAGTATTAATATATTAATTCATGATGTATTTACTAATTAAGTTTTTCTATAGCTTTTTAGCTAAATAAACTACATATTATAATTAATACTAATCATTCTAATTAGAAATATGCATTATACTTTGATCCAGATAAGAATGGTATAGAGTGGAACTTATGAAGATGCTACTTGTTACCATTTTTACTTTTTTATAATTAATTAACATTATATATATTTATTGATAGATTTCCTACGTTAAACGACGAATAATTATGTAGAAAGCATTTCGATAAAACTAATATAAAATAGTAGTATAAATTAATTATTTTTGCAACAGAAAATATATATTTGTAAGAAATATATCAAACCTTATCATTAATGATAACTACAAGAAAGCAATTATATATATTAATAAACGATTGTTACTTCCAATTTCATCGATAATGACAAAAATGTAACCTTAGACATCGTATAAATCTACATAAGTCAATAAAACAAAAAATAATCGTTTCGAATACAATCTAATAGTTATATATGTATCAAGTGTAAAAAGTAAATATTTATTGCACGAAATAGTGTCACTTGTTGTAGAAATAATTGTTTAATAATGGCCTACTTTTTGCATGGCCATAGAAAAAATAATAAAATCATGCTACTAACCTCAGTATCAATTTTCTTGAACTCTGGATCATCTTCGTCGACCTCGAAGTACAGCTCGGCAGACGTAATCGAAACCATTCCCGGTGCAACGATTCCCGGAGCAATCAGCTTGGCTTTCGTGCTTATATTTACAGGACCTACAAAATAAAACGATATTCATAAATTATGTATTGAAATAATATAAATAAATGTGATATTTACCGGCTAAATCGACGTCGAGATCTCTGTCATCGGAGAGCAATTCGTTGTCGTCCATTAAATCCGACGACTGAACTTGTTGCTGACTGCGAGTTGCTGCCAGTTGAGCGTGGAATTCTTCTCTTGCCTATAAAAATAAGGAAATATATTACATTGCAAATAGTTAATAATTAGTCAGGTATTTTATTTTTATTGTTCTTTATAATTTATTATCATTAATTTAATATATAATTTTGAGAATTAAATATGAAAATATATAGCAAAATAATTATGAATGATTTTTGGTCGTTATTACCTGCATGATCGCATCCTCAGGAGCACCATGTTCAAGAGCTGCTTTCAGAGTGGCTTCAGGATGACTGGATCCTAGTGGATTATGTACAAATCGTTTCCGTCTTCTGGCATCATCTTCCCAAGCATCTAGCTTCCAAAATTCGGTTAATCTGTACAAAAATCATATAAATAATTATCATTAATTAATATTTAGTCTATTGAATAATTTACTTTGCGCCAATCGGATCCATATATCCCCAGGCGCCATGTTTATTTGACATAATATTTCTAACTTTTTCTAAAAGTCTACTTGCGATGACGTTGTCTCTTCTTCTAGCTGCGGTAATTAGATGATCACACATTCTTTCTTCTTCTCTGCGGTCGAGTAATGTTTGCGCACATTGAGACTAAGAATAATAAAAGATTATGAAATGTGTTTATAGAAATATTTTCAACAATTGTACCTCAAAGTCGGCGTGCTTCAAAACATCATCAGCCCTCATCCTATTAAGAATGAATTCAGCTTCATTAGCAACTCGGACAATGTGATCCTTCATAGCATGAGACAACAATCTTCCTTCATTAATTAATTCTATAAAAGCAAGCCCAGCATGTTTTTGCAAAGAGTTCTGCCATTCTTGACTACATAACAACATTACTAATTCAACAACAGAATTGCTATTTTTAAACGTGGTAAGTCCCTTTCCTTCCATAAGTAATTCTTGGCCGTGAGATCCAACTAAAGTCTTTGAAAGGAACGGAGCAAAGTCTACCATGATTTCTCTAAGAAGTGGACAAACTGATCCTAACGCCATTTCTAGTTTTTGAGTCAACGAAGCTTCTCTTGAAGGCGTGGGAACTGGAATGTGTTCAACGAGGTTCTTGATAGGAAGTTCATCAGGTCTCGTTTGTTTCGGAGCTGAACAAAGTCCATCAGGAACTCGAACTACGGAAATTTCGCTTCTTGGTTTCTCGGTGTTAACAGTTTGAATGTTGCCCTCCATGTCTACCATTCCTCCGTGGGAGTGAGCCATATTATGAATGTTTCTTGGGTCTTCTTTTGTGGTAACTGGATCTCCTTCTTCATTTAAGTTAATATCTGTCCAACTTTCGTCATTACTAATAATTTTATTGTCATCGATCATGATTTCGCTGCTTGTTTCTACGTCTAAATTAGTTTCCGTTGAGTTCATGTTCATTGAATTTACTTCTTCTATGGAATCTACACTCTGTAATTATGATTAATAAAATTTATAATAGATTTGGAATAGTAATAATTTGTTAATATTTTGTAATGTAGTAAGAAAGAACAGTCGGCTGAACTGAACTCCGATATTTTATTCTAATTTCATTAATAAAGACATTTATTATTCAAATTATGATTTGTATAGAATGTAATAGAAGTGTGTGATCCAAATCTATGATTAAATAATGTAATGCAACTAGAAACTAAATGTGATTTCTACTACAACTAAAGACTAGAATTATGTACAAAATAAGAATAAGAAATACTTGAAATGTGAAATTTAGAAAATACTAATTGTGTTCTAAATACATGCTGTTAGTTAGCAGAGCTGTACATGATTTATTTATTAATTTTTAAATCTTCATGCAAATATTGTTTTATTTCATTAGTTAATATTAGTGATGGCACATATTTCTGGAACATTTATTCTTATGAAAACATTTGATTAAAAATGTATAATTTCATTTTATTTATTGAAATTTAAGTTTGAAATTTATTTCCAAAACTATTACAAATTTATTTATACATATTTAGCAGCTATCTAATTAAGAATTGCTTTTTAAAATGCCAACACTAGATAATATACTACTATTAAATACATTTTTGCATTTATTACAAAGCATGCCAGAAAGAAATGCTGTTTTTTTTTGCCAATACGATATTTTAAAATTCAGATATAATAAATATTGTTATTTTTTTTGAATAAATTGATTCGTCATGCTCAGCTCTGGGTGTGAGTCATCGGTATAAAAATTACCTTGTTAGAATAGGAGGATGAGCGAGCATACCGCGGTCCATCAAGAGATTTCTCTACTCTGTACCCATGTCCCAGAGACGTGGTACGCTGTTTTGCGCTAACCTGCATCAAGGGTGCGCAAGACAGCAAAGCACACAGTTAGTACAGTACAGGCATTGAGCACCCATCCAGACCTTACATAATTCATTTTATATCATCAACAGGGCCGTCTTAAGCATATTCTGTGCCGGGGTGCCGGGTGGTCAGCCTGCGCCCCGGCTCTTGTCGACCAAAAAAACGTAATGTAAACTAAACAAGATATGGAAATGCGCTCAACGGCGTTGAATTCCCCGTGTCCGAATTGACTTATAAGCAAATTTTCATACAATTTTATGCAATTTAATATTTTTAATTATTTGGTTTTTTTCAGATTTTAATTCAATTTTCCCAAAAATCCTTAATCGTAGGATTATTAAAACGAAAATTTACATACATATGTATTTTGACCCACTGAATCCAGTGGTGCAATCTTCAAATGCATATGACTTCTGGTTTTCGAGAAAATGTTAAAAAACCGCTTTTTGCGATTTTTTGGCGGAAAATTGAAAAAAATAAAAATCGCTGAAACTATGTTTATTAGTTAACTGAAGCACGAGAAAATTAATACCGCTGAGCGCGTTTTCATATCACATTTAGTTTTTGAGAGCCTCGGAAAAGTAGAAAAACTGAAAAATTCGAAAAATTTCACTTCTCCGGAGGCTATATCTCAAAAACTATTTGATATTTTTATATAATGGATATATATCATTGCAAAAATATGACGATATATATCAAAATAAATATCATGATATATATCGATCGATATATATCTTCGAACCCTTGAAACAATACATCAGTAATGTTTTATTTTATATTATTATTTAATAGGTACCATTTTATTCTGATTATTATTATTTATAATATATATTTTAAAAAGGATTCAATTATATAATATATTAAATAAAGAAAAGGTTTCAGAATCCAATGTTTTTATAAAATATTTATTTGTGGACGTTTCGAGCAAAAATATTAGCTCATCATCAGCACCTTAAAATATAAACACAATAATTATAATATAAAACTAGCAAATTAGCTTCTTGATACAAATCATAGTGTTTTAACTCGTCATCATCAGGAGACTGGACATATTTTTAATTTTTCTGAAGCCAAAATTATTGATGTTATGGAAAATAAAAAGCATAGATTTATTTTAGAAACGTTACATATAAATTTACACCATGATACCTCGATTAATTATCAAAGTGATGCGTATCATAATTTATTATGCTCAAATTTTTTTAGGGAATTTAACAATTTAATTTGTATATATTTTATTTTAATTATTTATTATTTATTGTTTTTTCTATTTTTATTTTTCATATGTATCTTTTTTCTTTTTTGTTATTATTGACATTTTACAAATATTGTTTTAAAATTTTTAAAGGTTTGACATTTTGATTAATTTGCTAGTTTTATATTATAATTATTGTATTTAAATTTAAAGGTGCTGATGATGAGCTAATATTTTTGCTCGATACGTCCACAAATAAATATTTTATAAAAACATTGGATTCTGAAACCTTTTATTTATTTAATTGATTATTATTATTATTCTGATCCATTAGGAACTCGAATCTCTCAATTAATTTCGAGATAGCCGTGTCAAGTAAATAAAATAAAAATTTATTTTAAATTTTTTCATTGGGTCTAAAATGGGCACATCTGTAGCCTCGTAATTAAAATGTCTTTTTCGGGAACGTGGACGAGCAGTTTCGGTAATTGTTAGGTGTGTAGTAATAAGAGCTATTTTAACTTGTACATTGTGAGCGGTATAACAAGTGCCGAAAGCGGTATGAGGTGTGTTTAATAACATAATTTATTATTGGTGTTCATATTTTTATTTTGTGCACGAAACGGTACAATGACGTTGTTATTGAATGACTTAGGGTTTAATGAAATATCGAAATTTCTAGCGCTCGTCTTGTGTACGCCCCTAGGACTCTGCGCCCGGGTGCGCCCGCACCCCTTGAGCCCCCGGGTAAAGACGGCCCTGATCATCAACCATCATTTACAATTATGTAAAATCTAGAATGACGGGCATTTCAAGAATTAAAACCACTAGTTGGCATTCTCTTTGACTGTTAAGTATTAAAGTAGAGTCTAGCAAGCCAATTTCAATCCAAAGATGCAGTTAGTATTGTTATATAAATACCTTGATTGATGGTGGTCCACCGGAATGCGAATCGTGATCTGCAAGAACTGAAGACCCGTTGTCATCCATCACATAAGCGGTGATGACTTCATAGTCCCCGTCATCTTGGGAAGTTAGCTGTCCGTGCATCGGTCGCGGAGTAGCTGCAAATATAATATTTTATTTACCGCAATATAATAACATATTTTTGGAAATACAGCACGCGTATATCTAGCAACCGAATACAGGCCCATGCGTGGACACATTCAATGTCAATCAGCTGAGGATAATCAAATCTCATGAAGGAGTAAAATATAGTAGCACATCAATAACAAGAACACAGAACAATTTACATAAAAATATACGAATACATGTCATGTTTAGGGTAGATTACAACAGCTTTGGCAACAATTGAAAACAACTAAAAACATAAAAATTAAATAAACAAACATATACTTGTATTATTACTCATATTTATTAGTACTATAACAAACTACAAATTTACTAAATAGAACTAGCTAGTATTTTTAAAATAAACTAAAATGCAAAATTTGTAATTTGTTGGTACGTATAAATGGTTAGGAACGAGAGTAATAAAGTAAATATTAAAGTATTAGCTAAAAAAATACATGAAATGAAAATAAATACATGAAGAGTTCTGAAATCCATTGTACATTTAGCACTCAGCTAAATAATAAAACCATCGTCATGCCGAAAGAACAACACATGCTGTTCGTATGTACGGGCAGTGTACAAAAACATGAAAATAAAAACGCCGAGAAACGAACAAAACTAAAGAAACGGAAACTGAAACTACTGGCTGGGCTGGGGTAGTCGTGCCATCGATCGCAGCAGGCGGAGGCTGGCGGGCTTGACGCCGACGGGGACGGGGCGAGGTTACCTTGGTGACTCAGCACCGAGTTGCGGTGGTGGAAGGCCCGCGGCGGCGGCGCGTGCTCGACCTTGTGGTGGTGTGTCGGATGGTGGTTGTTATTGTTGATGTTGTGGTGGTTTTTAAAGAAGGGGTGACTGCGGTGATGACGCTGTTGCAACTGGTGATGGTGATGGTGGTGGTGCACGGCGCCCTGCGAGTTGGGGTGCGACCCCGGCAGGAACTGCGGGTACACGTGGTGCGACCACTGCGGGAACAGCGGCCGTGCGCTTGTTTCTGGACCGCGACCCCACAAATCAACAACGACATCGACTACACCCTTACGTTACAGTTACACACATCAATTCTTTATTCCTTTTGTTTCATTTAAATATTTATCTCGCTATATACCTAACAATATCAATTATTTATTTTAGCATTAAGTAGTTTGTTTTCCTACCTCTATTGAATTTAAAACTTATCTCCTTCAGTTTATCATCGTTCATAAACTCTAAGCAAATTTATTTCTGTAGCTTACTAGGTGGTTTGTAATTATTTAAATAAAATTTGCTTGCTGTGCCGTTGTGAGAAATAAATATGTTGTCTACTATAAAAGTGCAAAGAAACACTCATCACACACACACGCGAACCTTATAACAAACATCCGTTTCACATCAAAACTCTAAAGTTTCTCATCAAAAAGTCAAGTTCATCGTGCAATATTCTTAAGATTCTTCAAAGAGTAAACAAACACATGAAAAGTAAGCAAGTCTTAAATTTTATGTAAAATGCACACAAGTTCTCAACAGTATAAAAAGAACCCATGCCGAATTCCATCCGATCTAGGTCTAACATTACATTTCAAGAATAAGAAGAAATCATAAACCATGCTAACACAAATAGACAATGATTCGCGATTTCAGAGTTTTGATTTCAACAGATGTTTCTTATATTTACGGAAATGGTCTGCTTGGTGAAAAATAATTATATTTGAAGATAAACGTATATAAATATATATAAAAATGCAGAAAATTTCCATAAATTAAATAGAAACCATAATTATATTACAATAAATCATTACCTGACGGACTGCCCGAATGATGACTTGACCCGTTACTTCTCAGGGCCGGAGCCGGACTGGGAACTCTCACAGACACCGGGGGCTCCAGGATATCCCGGTACTTGGACACCATCAACACAGAGATGAAGTACACAATGGCCAAGGACAAGAACTGCGCCTGCTTGGTCTCCTCCTGTTGGAACAACAACCGCTGGTGAGTTGTAAGGGTGTGAATCAACCGTTAATCCACGGAAATACTTACAACATCTCGGTAGATCACAGCGCGAAGTCGGTTCACATCCATGTCTTGTAGCAGCTTCTCAGGATCTTTCACCGGACTGGATTGGTTTGAAAGATTGTCCACGATGTTCTAGTTATGTGATGAAGGAGAATTAATGAATGAATAACAGAAAGAAATGAATTTCTGATCACTGATATCGCGAAAAGCGTGCGAACGTACCTTGGGCGAGGCTTGCACGCCACGGATCAGTGATTGCAGATGTGCGGCCTTGTTATTAGCAATGAGTGACTGAGGTGCGAGTGCAGGGTACGGGCGGCTGCGCTCTTTACACTCCAGGCAGTTGCGCACGGCACAAGTGCACACCTAACATCAATAACACACGCAATGTACAACAACATTATTTACAGCACAACCATTGAAAGAACTCAAACATCGAACTAAAACTGTCATAATCACAAAATATTTAATTTTACGACAGTTTAGTATAACATTATTTACAAAGAGCAGCAGAAAACTGAAATCACAATCAATAATTATGTACAACTCGCGATAATTTATAACACAAATTGATATAAAAAAATCACTCGCACTTACCAAGCGTAGGCACTGTCGAAGTATTCCACCACTTGACATATTTTTTTCAGCTTCAAGCTCACCAAAGTTTAACGAACTAGCGAATATTAAAATGTCTGCCATATTCACTAAGCGTTGTAAAAATGACACCGCCACTTCTATTGGCATGCCTTGAGTAGGCTCTATTACATCTAGTTCGCTCTGTGAAACAAGTTATAATTAGTTTGTAAATTCACTTCTTTTTAATACAACTTACGTTTGGAGAAGTAGCAGAAGCAAGAAGCGGTAACAATCCCCCGCAAGCAATGATTAAATTGTCGGCAAGTTGAGAAATAAGATGCACAGTATTAACTACAAATATGGCGTTTTCGCTGCTGTTGACAAAATCTAACACTGATTTAGTCGAATGACTACGCCATACTTGTATGTCGGTTTCTAACGAAAACAACACGTCTGATAAGAGGCGTTGATGAATATAAGACCACTTGAACTCGGGGATGCGGAAGGGTGGTCGCGTGGGGCCCGGGCTAAACATGGGGCGGGTTGAAGATGAGCCAGACTTCGTTCGCTTGGCACCGGCCGCTGAGAATGATATGATTAATATTACAACAATTATATTATTATAATATAATTACCGAATAAGTTCGGGTCAACCTGGGTGGAGGTGGACGCACTCCTCGGGCGCTTCTGCGGGGACATGGGGCCGCCGCCGTCGTCGTCTGCGTCACCGGGGTCCTTGTCCTGCGGTTCCGTAGAGGTGGGCAGACTTACGCGCCGCTCCTTCGCCGGAGAGGGCGTCACTTTACCACTATCACTAACTACATTAGTTTCAACAACGTCACCGCTAAGGTGACCTGGATCACAGATTGTGGAAATTGTTGGTATGGTAGCTACCGATGGCACTTCAGAGGTGTGTGTGTCTTTGTCAACAGCTTCTAGACTAGAAAGAACATTGGACGGCTCTACTGTTTCAAACACGGCACTGCTGTCGTTAATTGGCACTGAGTCTCTTTGAGACGAGTTTTCACTTTCTCCTTCAACTATTGGTTCAACACTTTCCGCGCGACTTTTCACTTCCGGAATCACTGCTTCTTCAACCGTTTCCTCCGCACTTTGCTCTATCTTATCCGAAACTTCTTCCACTACTTCTTCAGAAACAACTTCCAAAACTTCTTCAACCTCAGCAACTTCTTCAACTGCCGTCACTTCTTCAACTTCCTCTACTTCTTCAACTTCTTCTACTTCTACAACTTTCTCTACTTCTCCAACTTCTTGAGTCCCTTTCACATCTTCATCAGTTTCGTTTACAACTTCTTCAGAAACTTCAATTTGTTCCTGGTGTTGTGTATCAACCATAACTAACCTTTCTCCATCATCAGGTTTGTCTGACTGAACTTCACAAGCAACTTCATCAGTAACAGGAGACTGACTTCCTTCCTCATCTCTTTTCTCATTTACTTCTGTCGTGTCCGTTGGAGTCAAATACGGCTCCGATATATCACTATCAAATGTTTCTCTCTCATGACCAGAAGTTTCCAGTTCTAAAATTTGTAAATTTGGCTGTGAACTTGTACTATTCTCAGCAAGTTTTGACGTTTCATGAACGGGAGAGGGTTCGTAAGATTCACTTGGACTTAATTCTTCCGTTTGCTTTTCTTCAATTTCATTTTCAATAATATTATTAGTAACTTCGGTTATAGAGAACACTATTTCTTCATCCTGTACCACAGGTGATACAGTATTTACATCTGGTACAATAGTTTCTTCAGCTTCATTTTCCTCCAGCAATCTTTCACTCTTAGCTAAGATTTCTTGTACAATTTTCTCGACAATTTCGGTCTTATCTAAGTCTGTGGTGTCATCATTTGCGATCATTCCAATACTGTCAGGTGTGGCGTCTCCGTGGATTCCGTTGCACAAAGTTTCCACGGGAACAATGCCGGAATTTTCTTCATCTGTCGAGGGAACGATTTCGGTATCATTCGGAGGTACTTGAACTTTAACCACTTCACTGTACATATCACTAGTCCTTGAATCCAGAGACACTGCCTCACTATCCGCATCATGTTTCGCTGCGCAAGACGATGGACTTGCCGGTGAATCAGGAGATGTTGTATTTAAATCACAGCTGCAGACGGGTTCTTGTTGCTGCTTGTCAGCATCGTCGATGGCTGGCACGTCACTTCCGTTCCATTCTCCACCAGAAGCTTGTCGCTCCCAACCAGAAATCGTGCTGATGGGTCGTTGTTGTCTCACTGCCGGGTCGGTGATATTATCGGAACGCTGTCTTTCGTAGTGTTCGTACATTTGAGCGAACTGTAGTTTGAATTCCTCGTAGGATACCTTCGAGTGGACGATGGCAAGTGTGTCGACCCAAACACGCCATCCACCGTATTCATGTTTAACAGCATGATGAAGCAACATGCGGAATAAGGAGTAAACCATATCGGAAATCTTCTGTTCTTCTGCGTTCTTTGGGTGAATGTACGCCATGGCGATCAGCCATTCTTGCCACACAGACATTTGAAGGACAGTGCGTCTATTTTCTCTGTTGTTGTTGCACAACAGCGTCATGTCTGATAAAAATAGTTTTTTCACGTCAAGCAATTGTTCGTTTTGTTTTGATTGTCTGACGAGCGTTGCTACTACCTTCAGTATCACTGTAAAATTATATAGTTAGTAAAAAGTTAAAGAATAAAAACATTTGTGTCATACTCATACTTGGATTTTCAAGTCTAAAGTGTGATTCAGGTTCAGGGTGTCGTGTGTATAAAATCTGTTGACTGATGTGTTCCGTCATAATTTCATACAGCACGTTGTAAGTGGGTAAGGAGAGGGTCTCTTCATTTAACAGAAGTCTCTCCGCGAGTAATGTATACAGATTATGCGGACTCATCACATCGTATTTCCTCCTAAATCAAAACAAAATTACAGTTAAACAAGTGATTTAAACTGAAAGTATAGAAACATAGTACTTATGTGTACTGCGACTTAAAAAGAATCCCAATAATTTGAGAGCTTGTAAACGAATCAGTTGACTCTCAGCTGCCAATAATTTGAAAATTGTTCTGACGCCGTGTTTGACATCGAACGCTGGAACCATCGACGATGGATGTTCAGACATTAATGATATTAACATCTGAAGAACGTCGTGGAGGTTTTCATCCTAAAATTAAAATCGGAGAAGTTATGATTGTGATGAAAGCAGGGTGTTTCATTCAAGCGCATGTGAAGAGAAAGTTCGCAAACACACCTCATGCATTGTTGTTAAGTAGTTGAGGATGCTCTGCAGTTCATCATCTTTTACTCCGTTTCCAATCATAATTAGCTGCTTCAGAAATAACAGTATGTAAGCGCGTATCGCAAGAATATCCTTCTGAGCGGGTCTTGGACCATCTAGAAGAAACAACAGAATCCTGCTTATAAACTTGGAAAGGCACAGCATTCCATAGCTCGTAGCTCAATGCAATGTTAATTGCACACAGTCAAGTACATTCAAATTAAGCAGCAAATCATGCAAAAGAAAACTTTTTCTCACCAAGTCCTTTTGGTGTGATGCCACTTTTAGCTCTTGGGTTCGTCACCCAGTAGTAATACTTCAAGGTGTGTACAGTCTGAAGAACTGTCGACACCCGACGAACATTGGAGTAGATTTGTGTGTCTGATAGGAATTCTGTGGCCAAGTAGGAATAGAGTCGAGACTGTACAGGGGCTGGGGTGTAGATCCATAGCGCAGGATTGAACAGAACATGGTCCAGCAGCTGCCAGGTCAGGAACGAGAAGCAAAATAACTGTATCACAATGGATCTACCTGCCCGTGGTCTTACCCGTGCTCGCACATAGTTACATTTACACAACTAAATACAACAAGTGCGAGATCACTTTTTTGATCAACAGAAAAAACGGGTAAGTAAATTAATTTTAGGATGAATTAAAATAATGTAAACCAAACAGTTAATTATGACAAATCAAAAACTTAAAAATTCGAAACAATAACTAACTCCTAAGGAGAAATACTCGTACGATTAGAATGTAAGTAATGAGTAATTAAAGTATTTCTCACCTGTTTAAGCAGAAGCTCGCTATTGGCGCTGAGACACGTGACAAGGTATTTGGTTAAACTAAGAAACGAACACAAAACTTCGGTTGTTAAATGATCTCTCGATGATCGTTGTAACATGAAACTGATGACCAGAAATCCTCGATTCTGGATCATGTGCTGCTGCACTGTTTGCGATGTTTCTACCAGCTCACAAATGAAGCCAAGCAATTTTGAGCTAGAAATGAAAACAAATATGTTAATATTTCCAAATAGAGTTTTCACAAATTCTCTTACCAAAGAGCGGGATCGCGCTTAGCCTCTGTGTTGCCAGCGCTATCGGAGGGCATGTCCAGCTGAGAGAATAAGGGAAAGAGCACCTGGATGCCGCCGATGGAATTGAGCGTGCTGTGGATGGAATGCGTGATCACGGCTTTCACGTCTTGCAACATGAGCGCGTGGGGCGTGTGCACAAAGTAAGACACATTGCCTTTCGGCGCTGACTGCAAGCAGAGTTGGCTGTCCGTTGCCACTGGATTGTACATGAAGACGATTGCACTTGAGAGCTTGCCATCGTACAGAACCTGTACCATACGGCAACAATTTAATTATAATTATAATTTTAAATTAATACTCAAAGAACCAAACTATTCCGGTAAATAAGAACAAATTAATCTACTGGCTAATATGTCGTAACACTGTGCATTAAACAATAAAGTAATAATCATAACTCTACAATGTTTCTAAAACTTAAAAATGATCAATATCCATGCTAAACAAAACACAATAAAATACAAGAAATTCTGCAACACAACAACAAATTACAATACACTTACAGTACATTATCTCTTAATGGTAATACGGGAAATGATAACAAATGGTTGACAGCGCAATGTTTGCACCGAAACTAGAACAAACTATAATAAAACAAAATAAAATCATAAATAAAAAGTGCTTACGGATGCAGAGGACTGATCGACCATGCAGGGCTGCGTTTCACCATACTCACTCACCCGTTTGTGGTTGTCGGGCAGATTCAAGTGGCATTCATTGTCAAAGCGGAATTGGCTCTAGTGGAAACAGAACACACCGTGGTATTAGTTATCAAATGTAGCGTAACTGATGCGCGGTGTCACGGTGTCAGCTTGTGGGAGAAATGCGAGCTCGCCCAGCATACCACCGGAAATTGAAACCCTTACTTTAACTTCCGATTATTACATTGCTTTGTATACATTCTATGTGTAATTGCGTTTCTACTAACTGGAATGTTCATTTTGCTTTCTATTCGTAATTACATTAATATACACATTCGTTACTATATACACTTACTAACAAAGAATTTAACTCCTAAACCTTAAGGGGTAAGGCCACTCTAAAAATTTTTTAAAATTAATTTTTTTTATTTGCTTAAATTATAGTTTAAACCCTTAGGAATAAGGGACAACTAATTTAAATGCCGCGCGGAAGTATTTCAGAGGGAAAAAAGCATATATCTATTAGTACTAGTATTTTTATAAATATATGACTCGAAACTTTAAACGCGTTTTTCTCGAAATCATATTTTCAAAATCGGGCGAAAAGAAATCTGAAATACTAATTGATGGATCGTGCTGAATCTTTTTATTTCTTATTCTAGATATAAAATACTCAAAAACTACGGGGGCTTTTTTTTTAAAGTGCTTCATTCGTTTTTTATGGTCGTTTTTATACAGAAATTTAGTCCAGAATAATGAACTTTTTTTTCAAACGTGCGCCATTTTGTTAAAAATAAAATTTTCAAAATCCAGCCCGTAGTTTTTTAGAGTATACATCAGAGATTAATAAAACATATCCCTTTTTGATCCAGGCCTATTGCTGTTCCCGGAATGTTTTCGCCGGATTTGCCCTACGCGCCGAGAGGAGTCGCCATTTTTTTTAATTTCTGACGACAATTTTGAATATTTTCTTAAAAAAAAATTTTTAAATAAAGTTTAAAGAGCACTAAATAAAGATCGAAAAACAGTTCTTAAGCAGCACGTTTAGATTACGTTAAAAAAATCTTGAAAATAACCCTTTTTTCCTTGTCTAGAGTGGCCTTACCCCTTAATAAAAGAATCAAATGTATATACGTATTTCGAGAACTAAGTTTTCATCCTCAGTAGAAAGAAAAAAAACGAAATTACACCACTTGTGAACCAAGCCAGTGGTCAAGATACAATCCAACGTGCCCAAACGGGACATACCCATTTGAATTAAAACGAAGCAGTGAGCCGTGTCCAATAAACAGGAAAGGCAATAACACCGATAGATTAATTACTTCAGACTCTAACCACCACTGGCAACATAAAACAGCAGCACTTAATTTCCTCCTTAATCGATTAATAAACTTTCCTTTAAATAAAACCAGATTTAATATAGAATTTATTCTTCAAAATAAATAAATCTTGGTCCTTTTCCCAATGTATTGGTTCACAAGTTATGTAACCTCGGTTTTTTTTTCGCCTTAGATTTTTGAGATTTATTGTATATTCACTTACTTTGTACCCAGGCCCAAGTCGATGCATCGCGCAAATCTGGTGCGTGGTTAAAGCTTCACTAAACAAATAAATCGCAGACATTTGTCCACAAAATACTCGTTCTTCGTCCAGTTCAGGTGTAGCACCGATGTAACATTTGTCAAACGGCTAAATAGTACAATTTAGTTAGAAACATAACAATTTAATTAATGTTAAAATTATGAAATACTTACATCGCTAGTAGAAACAAACCAAGCCATTTCTGTACTAGATGCAAGTTGCCCATTGACCAAACATTTTATTTCGCTTTTTGTCCATCGATTGTATATGTACACAACAGCCAGCATATACCACTGCAAAATATTACTTTAATTACGACAATATTCAAACAAACATATACATACATACATGCATACATAACATCACGCTATATCCCATTAAATGGGGTAGCACGAACCCATCAACATTCTCATCCTGACACACGATACTCGATTCGACCACATTAACACTTCCTCCATACAAACTCTTTCTTTTCTCACAACCAAAATCCATCAACACACAACAAACATTCATCCATTCGCTCCTTTACACTGCGCTTGTTTCTGAAGATGGTCTTCACACAATTGCAGATAAACACTCGAAACATCTAACCAATGAATCTAAAATCAAGAATCATACGCTTGTCTTCATTCATCATATTTATCCCGCAAAAAAACAGTGAATAATATTTCAAAGCTGGTATATTTTTTGTCGTAAACGTCAAGCATACAAAAGGCTTAAAATAAACAGAAATACCTTTCTCGGTTGGAATTCATATTTAACGCAGTGCTGGAAGCCTTTTCCTTTAATTTTCATTGACGTGAGTACAAGGCAATTGCCCACGAAGTGCGCTGAATAACCGACACCTTTGCTCGTTTTGAAACTAAAACAACATTCGACCCGATTAACATCGATTTAAATTCACGGGTCCTGGTCTTATTGTTCGCATTTAACTTACCAATACAAATATGGTTTCTCTCGTTCGATGTTAACTGAGTTGATTGGGTCCAACCGAAACCATGTTGTGAAGGTGAAACCATTCTCGTACGGCCAGCGCGCCAGCGGCGGTAACACTACAGCCTGGAACATTCACAAGAACTTTAGAACTTTGAATCCATACATGATAATATTGTATTACTGTATCCCTATTGTATGCAGACACCAAATTTTGCAGAACTATATCAAATGTATCTTATAAGAAAGTAGGGCTTCAAATGTACCGCAACGATATTTAGACACAAAATTTTGCAGAACTATATCAAATTTATCTTATAATAAAGTAGGGCTTCAAATGTACCGCAACGATATTTCGATTCGTGACATTTTGATAAATATTGTTACAGTTCGTGAAATTATTAAAATTATTCTTTAGGTTCTTTATTGACCCGGTTGCATTAAACGTTGTCAGTTAACCATATTGTTTACGCGGAACAGTTGAATAACAATAAAAAAAGCGCATCTAGGAAATGTCAAAATTTTTAACAGTTCATTATTAAAAATGTTATAATTTCTATAGAACGTATTAAAATAATAATTACTTGTTACAAATATTATTTTACCATTGCTATTTAATTAACAATTAACATTTTACTGCTGATATTAATTAATTAAAACATATAAATTAGAAAATATGTAAAATGTGGTATCAGCCATCTTGGATTTATTAAACCGGGTCTTTTGTGTACCTATATTAGGTATATTTTATTATTAATTTGATTGAAAATAAATAAATTATAATTAATAGAAAATTTCTAAATATAATAAATATATCATCACGCCTTTTACTCATCACTGGGTGTGGCACTCTGCCTAAGCAGATCTCGGTAATTGATATATTTTTTCGCGTGAAGTGCGGTTGCCAGCCGTCAAATCACGGCCTCCAAAGATATTAGTGGTGGAGGAGCCACAGGGATAGATTTTTTAAATTGGTGAAAATTGTTTGTCGGCTGTGGGGATCGAACCAGGGTTCTCAAGATCCACATGCCGACTCGATACAACTGAGCCAACTACCCCATAAAATTTCTGACATTATAATTAAACAAATTAAATTTAAATTTTTGTCGCTAAAACCTGAAATCCATTTATCAATTATTAAAAAAAATAGTCGAACGAATAAAAAAAGATGTAAATAATCACTTTGATGTAGATTTTTGGATTTTTTTAAATCAATTATCAGCTGTTTAGTTTAATTAGTAAATAAGTGAAATAGAACAGTGAAAAGCTGTTCTGGAAGCAGACCCATTTGATTTGATGAAAAGTGGATTTATTTATGCTCAGTCTGGCTGTGAAAATCTTGGCAAAAAGAGTAAAAGACTGTAATTGAAGTGGTAGATATCAATGAAATTCGAATTATCAAACTTGAATTGAAATTCCACAAACGGCAAAAAAGTTTCATTCACTTAATCGAATTCAGAGAGGTATTGATTCAAAGATTAATCAAGCGATAGTTTACAGTGAGCGAAACGGAAACGGAAACCTGAAACGTTATTACTGTAAGTGTGAGGCTTTGAAGGGCTGAAGGTAATCAAGATCCCGCTTACGTCACGTGTTAGCATTTGAAAAGTAATTTTCTATTCGTTCTGTCGAATGAAGAATTCAAATAAGATTTATGAATAAAATATGAGGCGTATTTTAGAAGAAGAATGTTCATTACCGCGTCGTATTGCGCAAACGATAACGACGCTCATAATTAAACAAGCGAGCTCTGGAAAGTGGTGCGAGTGACTATATGTATGCACCCGGACTACGAAACTACGAATTGCGGATTACGAATTACAAGCTACGATTTGTGATGCACCGATGTTTCTCAGAACTACTTCACCACTAATTTATTTTAACTGAATTTAAATTAAAATTACATGCCTTCTCATCTTTGTTTTGCATTCATCAACAACTTAAATTTATTCGATTTTTATTTATTTATTTATTTATGTTGCGCTGTACAACAGGAACTTAATCCCAATTAAAGTACAGGGTCCTCACGCACCGAGCCGCAGTGTAGTAGTTCATATAATTTTTAGCTTGAGTGCGATTCGAACTCGGGATCTCCGGATTTGAATTCCGTAACGATATCTACACCACCGTACTGACGGATGGACGGATTTATGGAGGAATTCTGTGATGAATCTGTAACTTTATAGATTCATAAATCTGTAAATAATGATCAAAATCGCATCAATATTTGTTTATAAATAGAGAATATATCATACAATTATACGTTTCGTTGCCATTTTGTTCATTATTTACAGATTTACGAATCTATAAAACTTATGGATTTATATAGAATTCCATCATTAGTTGCATTCTTAAAACGAAAATATTAAGAGCCAAATAATCACTGTTCGGATAAATCATGTCCCTATTTGAAAGTTGTATATTAGTTATTTACATTACTAGTGGAATATAAGCCTTATTACAGCACTACTAATATGACGAACTGCGTAGGACGAGAACGTAGCTCAATTGTGTACTCACTCAAATTTGCTCTAAATTAATAAAAACAATTTTTTTTTTGATAAAATATTGCATTTGGAATAAATCTGTTAAAATGCACGAAATGTGTGATCAATATCTACCTATACAGGGTGTTTCAAATCACCCGTACCCCCCGATTATTTCGCGGACAACAAAACGGATTGAGAAACAAAAAAATACGTCCAAAATATTTTTAAATGTTCTATTAAATGACACCAAATGAGAGTTCCCCCCACCCCCCCGGGGGGGTCACTTCGAAATTTTAAATGGGAACCCCCAGTTTTTATTGCAGATTCGGATTCAGTGATGCAAAAAGGCATAGCTTTGAAGTTTTTTTAATAAAAAGTAGTTCAAAATTATTTTTTGTTTATTATTTCAAACTTTTATTTCAGTTACTGTGGTTGTTTTGCTTTATCGTATTCTATTGAATAAATTTCGATTTAATCAGAAATTGATTCTTTCTTTAACCTCCGATTAATGTTGGGGAGGTGGGGGTTGATCAATGCGGTCAACCCTAAATTAACAAATTTACAAAAGGTTAACTCGCTTTTATTTTATTTTACGAATCTGATCTTGAAAATCCTGACGTAGAAAAAAACGGTTTTTTGCGATTGAAGCGCCATCTGTCGCGGACCGAAATTTTTTTTGGATAAAAGCTTGATTTTGTACATCACTGAATCCGAATCTGCAATAAAAACTGGGGGTTCCCATTTAAAATTTCGAAGTGACCCCCCTCCCCCCAACGGGTGAAGGGGGAACTCTCATTTGGTGTTATTCAATAAAACTTTTTAAAATATTTTGGACGTATTTTTTTGTGTCTCAATCCGTTTTGTTGTTCGCGAGATATTCGAGGGGTACGGGTGGTCTGAAACACCCTGTATAATAAATGGGTTATTTTATTGATATTGTTTCATGTTTTAATATGTTGACTACTTTTTATTTATATTTTTTGTATGTGAAAATGCATTAGATAATGAATTAATTACATAATAAGTATGGTAATAAACTGCATAACGTAACTCAAATAATTTGTAAATATAAATAAATATATCATCACACCTTTTACCAATTACTGGGTGTGGCACTCTGCCTAAACATATCTCAGTAAGTGATATATTTTCCCACAGCCGACAAACAATTTTCACCAATTTAAATCTACCCCTGTGGCTCTCCCTCCACTAATTGTACATCAATGATGTAATAAGTTGTTGATGAAAATATTTATTTACGTATCTAGTGAGTAAAATAGAGATTTTAAAATAAATGAATAAATGAATATATCACCAGGCTTTTTACTCATCACTGGGTGTGGCCCTCTACAGTAGCAGATCTCGGTAAATGATATAAAAGGTATGGAACATTGATGGATGAATTCCATTCACAAGGGGAACAATTCATTCTTTCCAAGTGTATAATTTGCGATCTCAGGTCACATGTGATAGTTTCATTACTCACCGAGCCTTTCCTGCCCGGGAAGCTGAAGAACACGTCGGGGCCGTTCCTCTGGGGCATCTGGCGCAGCACGTTCAACAGCTTGGTCGAGTGACGTGGCTGGAACATGGAACAGTTACTGATAACGTGATCGTGTGAATACAAACGCGCTAGAACTACTGCTACTGCTAGCGTTAGATCTCGAGATTATGTTAGCACCTATCTGGAAAACTGTACAGGAAATGTGCTTGTTGAGATTTTCATAAAATAAAACAAACTTGTTTTACCTTCTAATTTTTTTATATTCAAAGTAAAATTAGTTTGAAACAAATTAATCTCAAAAGTTTTCTTCGTTTCTAACAATTCTAACTGAAAATAAACATTACACGGATAGGTTATACTATTTTCATTTTAAACTGGAAGGATTGGCATAAAACGATTAAACGTCCCTGTCCCATATAACTACAATGAAATCTATTAGTGCGGCTACCACAAATCGCTTAACAATTAGTCACAACAGGTACATTTTTAAGGGTTATATTCAGCCTAAAATTATTCTTGTTTTTTCCTATGATTGACCATTTAAAAATTACTAATTCGGATTAAATTATCCAATTAGCAGTTATGTTACTCAATAGGAAGATTAAATATCCTGTACTGAATCAGACTGAGTAATGTAGGTAAATGTTTAGACTATGTTTCTTTATAATATATTATACTTGAATCGTATGAATAAGGAAATATATTTATTTAAAGATTGTATTTTTGTTTTGTTTTTATTATACACGTACAACCCTGTGCGAATCTTGTGACATCAGTTATAACGGGTCATATTTTAAGTCTCTTTGTAAACGTAATTGCGGTGCATTTAATCATTTTATGCCGATCCCTCCAGTTTAAAATGAAAATAGGATACTAGTGCAGAATTAAACTAGCAACTGAAAAAGTATATTTTAGTAGCACGTAAGTTTCCAAGAAGATATTGGGCCATAAAATTCGGCGATCCCAAACTAAAGTACCAGTTAAATATTACACGATATTTTTACGACTTAGGATCCACTAAAATATTTAACTTGTCAATATTTTATTATATTTGCGACCTACATCTCCTGCGAAAATATATTTTCTACGATTGCTATGAAAAGTTAACAATTACGCTCTTATTTGTCATCGAAAAGTTGACGTTTACTGTGGAACAGTAGAAAAATATCTTTTTTGCGAGTCTCCAATGGCAACGCGCGAAAAAGATATTAAATGCGCGCTTATTTAAATAGTTATCAGGGATACAAACAAAACAGAAACTTGTCATATTCACAGTTGACAGAATGAATTTATTTTCAGTGTATACGTTTTTAATAATATTAAGATGCAATCGTAGAAAAAATGATGTGTGTATCACGAGCGTAAAGTGTCTTTGTTTCTTCTTAAACTATTGCAACTCTCGCCTTCGGCTCGCGCTGCAATTACCGTGTTCGAGTAACAAAGAATCACTTTACGCTCTTAATACACAAATAACTATTTTTGCGCGTCTCCAATGGCAATGCGCGAAAAAGATGTTAAATGCGCGTGTTTCCAATGGCAACGCGCGAAAAAGATATTAAATGCGCGCTTATTTCAATAGTTACCAGGGATACAAACAAAACAGAAACTTGTCATATTGACAGTTGACAGAATGAATTTATTTTCAGTGTATACGTTTTAATAATTTTAAAATGCAATTGTAGAAAAAATGATGTGTGTATCACGAGCGTAAAGTGTCTTTGTTTTTCTTACACTATTGCAGCTCTCATCTTCGGCTCGCGCTGCAGTTACCGTGTTCGAGTAACAAAGAATCACTTTACGCTCTTAATGCACAAATAACTATTTTCTAAATTTGTTGTAGGTAATACCACAAGAGGTTAAGTTTTTTACCGATTAAAAACGAATGTATCTTTTATGACGTGGTATAATCACTTTCGTATATTCACTTGCTCAAATCTACCATAAGATGAATACTTTATTCGGAATTTAGTACATTTTGTTTTTAATATTTACAATAGGTACATTAACAATTTTTTACTAGAATCAAAATTAACTAAATTTTTGAATAAGTACCACATACGAAAGAAATTATCCTTATTGCCAATTGCACAATAAAACTTAAATATTATTCTTATCCTATATGACATGTAACATCGATATGCTTTTAGTAATTAAACAAAGTTTAAAATTTAAGTTTTTTGTAAAATACCGTTAGCAAATATATCTTTACAGTAAGTCCTCGTGGACAGTCAACAACACTATCTCCAATTATCAAACTACAAACTTGCAAATATGATCCCTTCGACAAGCGATGATGTTTGTCTAGCGACAGTAGAATGTTTGTGGTTGTTTACAATCCGTTGCATATCTTACCCATCTTCCATTAATTGCCTTCATCGCTCCAAAGAGCAGCTTGAGCTCCTTCACGGTGATGCTGTAGCTGGCCAGAACGCCCAACATCTCGATCAGAAGGTCTGTAACAACGGATTACAGTATTTACTTATTGTTTGATTGTTTGTGCCATCTTCAAGCTACGGCGGGATCTTCAAGAGTAGGAAGGATAATTCTGAGGAAGTGGTCACAATAATATTGGGAAGATTGAATTTGTTTATTTTATTTTTATTTGATAGTTCTTGAAGTATTGTTGTCTTTCTTGGTACAGTTTGACCTAATTGTGATCTTTATAAAAATATCTACAAAAATGTTTATATTTTTACCAAAGAGCAAATCTCAATCGCTGGTAGCACAAGCTCTGTTTTTGCCTGTTTTAAGAGCAGTGTGTTTGGGTGTTTTAGCTATCTCTAACATGTTAAAACCGTGCTCTTAGAACACCCAAAAACAGAGCTTGTGCTACCAACCAATGAGTTTTGTATATCATTACTACTTGAATGTTTGAATAATTTTGATTCTTTAAATATATTTTTTGCATCATAAATAAATTAACTGGAGGTAATGTTTCATTATTCAATTTTGATATAGATATGAACTTCTTAAACCACGTTCAAAATTTGAACTGTTTATACAGTATGTTTCACAACTAAGAGCAAAAAATTAAAGGGTATATTCTGTACGACGTGCTGATCATGAAACAAAAAGAATTTTTTTTAAAATCGCAAACTATTTTCCATCTTTCCCAGCCCAAAATTTTTCGTTGCCACTGCCACTGGGTGGATGATTATATTAAAGTTATTAATTAAATAAAATTCTATTATAATTAACTGCTAATAATTGAATTGTGTAATTATTCTTTCGTAGTTGATACCTACTTTATTGTTTGTGTTTAATAGGAAAGCGAATCCAGTGCAGTACTACAAAAAATGTTTTAGGTTAACAACCCTTAATTTTTCGAATTTAAAAAAAATTCTTTTTGTTTCATGATCAGCACGTCGTACATAATATACCCTTTAATTTTTTGCTCTAAGTTGTGAAACAATCTGTATATTAATAGTCCTTAACATATACTATTGTTAAACGTGAATTTTCAACGAAATAATGCATTTATTTATAATTGTTATTTATAAAATAACACTGAAAATTGTTTGCTTCCTATTACGGCAAGAAGAAAGTTAAGGTTTCCGCGCATGTCATGAAAAATATATTACATTTCATTGATTTTAAATTCCAAAAATAAGACGTATACTCGTATTCGTATTTATCTATTTAGTTTAGTGAAATATAAGCGAAAAAGTAGGGAGAAAATGGACAAAGAATACATGTCTCAGACCTTGCTGCATCTGCAAAAATTTGCATGTTAAACACTTGCAGTAAGATTGTGTTTCTTTGCCGCATTCACAAGACGTAAATCCGGTTAACATATGTAATATCTTCAAGTATATAAACGATACAAGTACAACACACTCGACGTGCAGTGTGCAGGTCGGTTCTGAAACGCAGTTCGTACCTTGATGGGCGCCAAGATTTCATGCATTCTATTAACCAAATTCATAATAAAATGCAAATTAGGCCGAGACGAAATATGCAAATGTCGGCGGAGACAACATCTCAGCGCTGTCCATAAGTACGTACGAAATTTTAATGTTGTAACTTCAAACAAAACTAATAAAAAGCAATGAAAGATAAAATTCAAATTCGCAGACAATGACGACAATTTAATTACGTCGTCTCTTTGTGTATTTGGATAATGAAAAACATAAAAAGAAAGGACTGGTAAATTAAACAAAAGTACTTAAGGTAGGTGGAAAAATAGGTAGGTAGAGAGATGGAACTATTCTCTATTTTCTCATTATCTTTTGCTTTTTGATATGTTTCCCATTTACAAAAATTCTTTCATTCTTTTAATAAAGCTGTTTGTTTCAAGCTTCAAAACGCACTAGAATAGAAATGTCCGTTGAAAGACCGATCTTAATTTTGATCTAAAAAAAAATTGTGTCGGCCACTGGCACTAGAAATGTATACTTGAAGAACTAACTTTTTTTAAAAAATATTAAATAAAACTCTAGGCAAAGTCTCACAAAATTCAGCCTCCGAGTCACCTTATGAGGGCATCGTCGGAGGCCGGCCAGCACAGTTAGTAACCATGGACGCGTTTCGCTCTTGTTAGAGCTCATCAGCATGGGATAACTCACTTCTTCACCTAGAACAAAGTTCATGTGAAGAAGCTGGTGACGAAGAACTGTGCCAGCAGAGAATAAGATCTCTAACAAACGGTAAGATGACATGAGAAGTTCTGTCGAACCATTAATGCCATCTACCGAAAAAAATCAAAAGCTACGCAATAGCAATTTAATAACAACAAAGACAAAATTAATTGTCATTCATGCACTTGGTGAGACTAGGTATAATAAAAAATATTAAATAAAACTCTAGGCAAAGTCTCACAAAATTCAATGAATGACAATTAATTTTGTCTTTGTTGTTAACTTTTTTTAATTGATAAAATCAACAAATCAGAATGTATCTAGGATATTTCAAAATTATTGCAAAATATTAAAGGATATATATTATTTGATCTACTGAATACAGCGCAATTTTTTTCAGAAATTCGAAAATAAATGGACATTACTTGAAGCAAACATTTATCGAGCCACTGGATTGATAGTTTACAATAATGAATTAAAATGAGTAAACATGATATTAATTATTTAAAGTTTAAAAGTTAACTTAACATTTATTTAATTTAATTGAGGTTGTGTAATAGTTTTTTCAGACCAGTGGCGCGAAAAATGTTTATTTCTTCAAGGAATGTGCAATTATCTTTATTTTTTAAAATAAAATATAAAACTAAACACTTGTCTAAGTCTCACAAAATTCAGCCTCCAAATCAACTTATGAGAGCATCGTCAGAGGCTGGCCAGTACAGTTAGTAACCATAGACGCGTTTCGCTCTTATTAGAGCTCATCAGTATGGTATAACCCACTTCTTCACCTAGAACAAAGTTCACATGAAGGAGCTGTGTGACGAAGAACTGTGCCAGCAGAGAATAAGATCTCTAACAAACAGTAAAATGACATGAGAAGTTCTGTCGAACCAGCAATGTCATCTAATAATAATAATTTTGAAACAGCCTTTGTAACATAAAAATTATTTACTCTTTTTTTAACAACCTGTATAAACAAAAAATGCATGGGTCTTATCCGATAAAGTCATATAATTTGTACGTAAATTAAAATGACATTTTCTATACACTCAAGAAATTAACAATAATATAATTCGTTTATTACGGTGTTGCCTGAGTTAAAAAATAACGATATCCTACCTATAGAGTTAAACCGCTTTGTCAAGGTATAGCGGTAATTATAAAATGAGAAATTAATTAAAAAGTTATAGAAATTAATTTTAAATATTTCTTGCACGCAGCATCAACATTTAAAAGTAATTCACCCTTAAACAATGATAATAAAGTTGAACAATGTTCATACTTCAAGGCAAAATTAGTTTCCTAAGTATCCAACAATCCTACTTCATTAAGAGTTAATTTTAAACAATGACGGGACAACATCGCATGTAGAACTTTAAAGCCCTACATCGAAAACGATTTTCAACATGAAGGTTTATACTCATAACGATTATTAAACTTAATCTTGAATCACGGTTTAGATCTATTTCAGAATAAAAGTTTCCTCACATCAAACTAGTTTAACCTCTTAACTACAAACAACGAAATTGTTGAATCAACTTAATATTATGCCAAGTCTTTCTATATTTCTGGAAATAATATTTATATATTTATATGTTACTTAAAATACAAGTTGTTTAAAATAATACAAGTAACAAAATGGGCAATGATATTTTTCGGTATTATCTACTATATCTCTTATTGTTTCTCTGGGTATATTATAGGAAAAACTCCCAATACAGGGTGTTTATATATTTTGGAAAAAAAATTAAGAGCATATATATACAGAGTGTATCTGTACTTCAGGAAAAAAATTAAAGGGTATATACTATAAGACGTACTGATCATGGAACAAAAATATTTTTTTAATATTCGCTAAATTAAAGGTTGGTTTACTTGAAATTAAAATTTTTAGGGTCACTGGATTAGCGTACTTTATTGCTTGACCTGCTGCATTTAACTAAATTAAATTACTAATTACACAACTTCAGACATTTATTAGGTGTTGTGTAAACAATTACTTGTAAGTGATTTAAATAAAATTATTTAAAATAGCTAGCAACCAGAAGCTAACAAAATGTTGCCATCATATACGATGTAATTTTTTTTTGCGATATATATATATACATACATAACATCACGCTATATCCCATTAAATGGGGTAGCACGAACCCGTCAACATTCTCATCCTGTCACACGATACTCGTTTCGACCACATTAACACTTCCTCCATACGAAATAAAACAAATTAGATAACTTAATAATAGGTATTTATTTGTCTAGATTATGTAGAAAAAAGAAAATAATAGTTGCTATAATTAATTTTATTATTAAATTAAATGCTCGAATAAATAAATAAATTAGAGTAAGCTTCCAATTCTGGTCCAATATGTCAAATAATGTCAGACACATCAAACAAATTATTGTTTTATTTCTCATGGCCTGATAATTGCTTTAAAGCGTGTATTTTCTTTTGCTTCTAACTCGGACATAAGAAACTATTGAACAACAAACTTACACTCTATGGATGCAGTTTTTCATTCTGAACATTTTTCTTTAGTACAATTTTGTTCTAAAATTAATAGGTAAAGAGATATCGGTAAATCTAAATTTTAACATTGAATTTCCTGTTCGGAAAAAAAAAAGTAGACACCCGGTATATATATATATATATATATATATATATATATATATATATATATATATATATATATATATATATATATATATATATATATATATAAATAATTCATCACGCCTTTTACTCATTACTGGGTGTGGCACTTTGCCTAAGTAGATCTCGGTAAGTGATATATTTTTTCGCGTGAAGTGCGGTAATCAGCCGTCATATCATGGCCTCCAAAGATATTAATATACGTGTTTCCGTAGCGCTAAATAATATTTTAATCACATGTTGCTAAACTGTGGCATCGAACGTTTTACTAACAAGTGTCAAAAACAGTAATTCACATCAAAGATCAAAACAATTTGAAAATCCTCGCCAGGGGCGGATCCAGGGGGAGGGTCATGGGGGTCATGACCCCCCCTAAGCATGGACTTTTTTTTAAATGTTGGCCCTAATACATAATAATGATGTCATTATTTACGATAACTCAATTTGTTAAACAAATTAAATAGAAAATATTATGTAAGAACTTAAAATTCTAATATAATTAAGAACTATTGTTAAAAATTCTTAATGTGCTAGACGCAGAATTTAATTCTCTAAAACTTTTATTTGCAGCATTTATTTCTAAAATTAAAATAATACCATTTTTTTCAAGGAAATGTAATGTGCCACTTCCGGTTAGTCTATTTTAACCAAAATCTATTACATTATTTCCATTGATATAGTAGTATTATATACCAAATTTGGAAAGTTTATATTCAAATATAATTTAAAACTAGAATAATAAATCAAATATTTTGTGAGGATATTATTTCGACCCGCAGATGGAAGAGGTATTCTATTTAAGACCTAGTCAAGTATGTGACTACCGACATTTGCACTTAGAAAATCAACTTCTAATTCAATAATTTTTGTATTCTATCGAAGAACCGTTTATGATTTAATGCGATTCCAAAGACGATTTAATGTGATTCAAAGTGATTGTAAAAATTATTTAAAGCAGGAATATATTACGAGCAAATACAAATGTTTTTATATTTAGAAGATGGGCCATCTCCCCCCCCCCTCCCGAGAAAAAATTCACTCCATAACCCCCCTCTAATTCTAAGTCTGGATTCGCCCCTGATCCTCGCCGCAGTAAAACCAACATTTCGTGCAATTTCCATTAGAATTATGAGTATGTAGTAATTTCAGTAATATTATATAGAGAGAAATTCTCCAAAGCAATCAACCCAATTACAGTGCAGCAAAATTCCAGAATCCGCTAGCCACTAAAACAACTAACATATCACTGCGCAATCACCATTCCGCGCAGGAACTGAGCACGAAGGCAATTTGTAATCAGCCCAACGCGAATACTCCCACTCGCTACCAGCCAGCATCACGCGTTCTACCAGCAAAATCCGGATATGGATATCGCCATTTTTATTACGTTACGACCGGAAATAAAAATAATATACCCGCTGGAAATAAAAATGTGAACCAAAGCGAATATTAGGAAAGCGCGGGCGTACTGCGTACGCGTAAAAGAAAATCGACACGAATTTATTTTCTATATTCGAGCATGAAAAGTGATATTTATAGCTGGGGGCAAAGTACTGCCAACTCAGGACCGTATTCTCACTTTTGAATTAGTGATGCAGTCTGAATTATTTATGTAAGGCTAAAAGGAACGCATGATTGGGTTAATGTAAATTCATGAATTTTCTTCTGAAAGCCGAAGAGAAAAAAGCAATAACATATTTTTGATTAGACATTCTAATTTATTATTAATAAATCCTCTTTTAAAACTCGAAAAATACTTTACAGTAAGCCATTTTCATTTAAAATGTTTCTTTTTCAATATAAATACTAAACTTTTTGAAATAAAATTATTGTTGTTACAGGGTGTTTCAGGACTAGGGTAACAAACTTTAACAGCTTATTCCTGAGGTCATTTTGAGCCAAAAATGTCATATGAACATAGGTCCTATTCCTTCTAGTTACCAAAATACAAGAGGTTGAAGTTCTATAAATATGTAACACGAAATTTTAAAATTTTTGTAATCAAGATACTTTCGGAAAACAAGAGTTTTATTGAAAAGTCATACCTTATTTGTCTTTAATTAATTTTATTTATTAATAATAACATGCATACGAGTTCAAGAGGCTTATTTTGAACACTTTCCGTAATTTTTAAAAAAATTTGTTATCTTATTTCATATTATGTTAACCTATTCCATGTTTTTACTTCCTTGTACGAAGTAAAGGAAGTATTGTAATCGCGAAAATTTTCGGTTCTGAGATTTCAACGGAAATAGGTGTTTTGGCCCTCCCTGAATCCATTTTGACTAATTTCGTCATGCCGTCTGTACGTACGTACGTACGTATCTCGCATAACTCAAAAACGGTAAGCCGTAGAAAATTGAAACTTTATATTTAGGACTGTTATAACATCTAGTTGTGCACCTCCCTTTTTGATCATTATACAACTACCGGAAGTGGTACTTTACTTGAAGCCTATAATAGATTTTCATGAAAAACTATATTCAAATATAATTTAAAACTTTCCAAATTTGGTATATAAGACTACTATATCAATGGAAATAACATAATAAATTTTGGTTAAAATAGACTAACCGGAAGTGGCACATTACATGAAGCTGCTAACAGTTTTCCTTGAAAAAAATGGTATTATTTTAATTTTAGAAAGGAATGCTGCAAATAAAAGTTTTAGAGAATTAAATTCTGCGTCTAGCACATTAAGAACTTTTAAATTAGCTTTTTGCATAAACGAGATATCTAAATTTAAATATTATATATTTTTTGATTTTTTTTAAAATTAAGTTTGCTATGGATTAGAACAAAAAATAAAAGATTTAATGTCAAATATGTGCAATTAAAAAAATATCTATAGTTTAATACGTGTACAAGGAAGTCATGTGGTGTCCACATCAGATATTTTTATGTTGTATTGTGTCTATTTAATTGTGTCATTTTTTGTTTTGTTCTCTAAATCGTATTCGTTAATATTAATAAATAAAATCAATTAAGACAAATAAGGTATGACTTTTCAATAAAACTCTTGTTTTCCGAAAGTATCTTGATTACAAAAATTTGAAAATTTCGTGTTATTTATAGAACTTCAACCTCTTGTATATTGGTAACTAGAAAGAATAGGACCTATGTTCATATGACATTTTTGGTTCAAAATGACCTCAGGAATAAGCTGTTAAAGTTTGTTACACTAGTCCTGAAACACCCTGTATATCAAATGTGATATATGTGTATATATTTTTAAAATTAAAAATGTATCTCTATTTAAATATTGTAATAATTGAAATTAATTTTAAAATGTAGAATTAAGGTCTCAGAAATGGTAAGGAAATAAAAATCTACTGATGCTTATAAGTTGATTCGGATATAAGGTATACAATTGTGTTGAACACATTTTTATATCTTGTTTAGTAGCAGATCTCGGTAAGTTATATATTTTTGCGCGTAAGGAACGGTTATTATGACCCCGAAAGATGTTAAGGAAGGGTGAGCCACAAGAGTAGTTTTAATGATTTTTGCCCGGCAAGCGGAGGATCCCTGGTTCGAATCCTGGTGTTACCCGAATTTTTCTGTCATAAATTTAACTTTAGTAGTTTTAATGTTGTCAACATTGTTAGGTGTGGAAATCGAACCCGAATTCTCAAATTCACAGTCCGACTCGATACCACTGAACCATCTACTCCATTAATTAATTATTTGTTATAAATTGTGTCTCACAGGAATATTAATTAATTATAACATATAAAGAACATTTTTCAAATCTTGTGACAGCTATCTTGGCCATTGGCTGTTAGTTTACAAAATAAAATTTCGTGCAACATCTACTCGGATCTGCAAATACCGAGCTACCAAATGAAAAACTGTTTCAAATACCAGACATATTTATAGCAAATATCTTCACACATAAGTAAAGAAAAGTCGTTGAGTCCTGGCCTGGACATATCCACATTCTCATATCTCCCATTCCCAGAGGTAATTTATGGGTAACATTACTGACGCAGTGGCATCGTGCCGGCAAGTGCACATAATCCCCTCCGTTCTACTGTCATCAAACATCTCCGAATACCAATTTCCATCCGATACTAACACCACGTTGCTCTGGGAGACGAAGAGACGGAGACGACACCCACAATTCCAGGGAGAGAAACTCTTAACGCACGAATCACGTTCGCATGTTCGTAACGTATACATTTGATGTGTGCTGCGTGACATACCAGCTCAACTAGTGGAGGAGACAGAATTGGATGGAGATGAGATTGAGAAGAATACTGTTGGAAAAGATGGTTTTGACATGTGGAAAGTATGAAGAATGTATATTGGTGAAATTGTGGGTGAAAGAATGCGTGGACAACTTAGGAATAAATGGATTAATTTAATGCATGAACGAAAGATGAGACAAGCTTGAATGAAAAGTATTATTAATGTAGGTGAAGTTGAAGTAATGGGTCAAGATAGGAATGTTTGGAGAAGTACAGGAGGAATAAATGAGATTATAATATATGTTAACACCACCAGTATAGTAAATATATCATTACATTACTGTTACCAAAGATGTAATGAGTCGTTTACTGCTTCAGGAAAGTTAAGAAAATTTGTACATTATTGTTATGGTAACAATTAGGGTTGTGCATTTGACCAGTCAAATATTTTTCGGTCAATTGACCGACTATTTGACCGGTCAATTGACCAAGAAACATTTAATATAAATCACAATTCAAATAGTAATTTATTTATATAGTACTGTTTACTACATCCAATATTACTGAAAATGAAAAACCAACAACAACTAATAAACAAAACCACATCAAATTCAAAGTAAAGGGGAAAATAAAGTAAAAGACGTAATGAAATGAAATAATATGTATTTATTTTATTTGTAAAGTAAAGTAAGCAAATTCTCCAGAATCCAGAATACCAAACTAGATATATTCATGTAATAATAGTAAGTAGCTATTTCTATTTAACAACAGATGTCATTTAGATTATTTGACCGTTTTATTTGGCTGTCAAATATTTTTAGTCAATTGACCACGGCACAACCCTAGTAACAATACATTAATTATGGCAAATAAAAACTTGAATTTATTTTTTATATGTCCATGACGGAAAGTAGACATTTCTACATTTATTTTATATATGGAAAGTAGAGTCATGTGAAAACTACTACTATTCGCGAATGTGCGCAAAGTAAGTTTCTCTGATCGAGTAGATGAAAATTGCTAATTTGAAAATAGAAATACTGTCAAAAATTATTTATTAATTCTTTTTTATACGACCATAACGGAAACAACAATTTTCACCAAATTAAATCTATCTCTGTGGCTCCCCCTCCACTAACATCTTTAGGGCCGTGGCTTGACGTCTGGTAACCGCACTTCACGCGAAGAAATATATCACTTATCGATATCTGCTTCGACAGAGTGCCACACCCAGAAATGGGTAAAAGGCGTGATGATATATACAGTGTTTCACAACTTAGAGCAAAAAATTAAAGGGTATATTCTGTACGACGTGCTGATCATGAAACAAACAGAATTTCTTTTTAAATTCGAAAAATTAAGGGTTGTTAACCTAAAACATTTTTTGTAGTACTGCACTGGATTCGCTTTCCTATTAAACACAAACAATGAAGTAGGTATCAACTACGAAAGAATAATTACACAATTCAATTATTAGCAGTTATTTATAATAGAATTTAATTTAATTAATAACTTTAACATAATCATCCACCCAGTGGCAGTGGCAATGAAAAATTTTAGACTGGGAAACATGGAAAATAGTTTTGCGATTTAAAAAAAAATCTTTTTGTTTCATGATCAGCACGTCGTACAGAATATACCCTTTAATTTTTTGCTCCAAGTTGTGAAACACCCCGTATATATATAAATTTAATGTATTTTTGTTTTAGATTTCAATGCTTTCAACCAATAACTACCACGGAAATCAAATTATACATAAAATATATAAATATATGATCATGTCTTTTACCCATTACTGGGTGTGGCACTCTGCCGTGACAGATTTTTACACCCTCCCTCAAAGACGTTAGTAGGTGTAATGTTAATGTAAAGTTTGTCGGCTTCGACAAAGTGCCACACCCAGTAATGGATAAAAGGCGTGATGATATATTTACTTATAACAGAAAGTATGCCATTTCAGGATTATTTTCCGGACAAGCGTTTATTTAACTTTCCTAATTATCTCCAACACAAACAAAGAGGAAAGTAACATTTTCGCTTGTTTAAAAATTATTGCCCTTGATACATAAATATTTTTAAATTACCTGCTTATATTTCTTTGGCATTTATAAATAAATAAATATATCATCACACCTTTTACCCATTACTGGGTGTGGCACTCTGCCAAAGCAGATCTCAGTAAGTGATATATTTGACATTTATAAAGTAGTTTAACTCTAAATAGTATAGAAGGCGTGATAAATAAAATAGGTAATATCCTTTTAGAAAGGTTCGCATTACTAGCAGCTAAAATCTAGATTCTGCATATAAAACACAGTTTACTGGTGTTTCTGGTCAATATCAGCATACGTCGATGGCAGCAATGGCTCCCTAACGTAAAACGAAACATCAATACGCGGCAAAATGTCAAGCCATCAAACTGATAGGTCGCGGGCCATAGTCACACACTTCCCAACCATCCTATCTCGCCAAACGCCTCGCTCCAAGGCCTATATCTGTTTACATCGTTTCCAAACCGTTTGTGTCAAACGAAACCGTTGTCTTTCTCCATCGTAAAAAATAAATCACGTTGCATTTTCCGCATCGTTATTTCCATCAGCAACGGACGAACTGAACGAGAGAACGGCCGCCGGAAAAACAAAGCAGAGGATCGTAAATTACTTTTCATAAACATCTAGCACGCAGCAAAGCAGTGAGAAGTGAATTGATCAGCTGAAAAGCTGAAATGTTTGGCTTTGTTTCGTTTGTAATGTTCGCTTACACGCTACGACTGTCATACTGGTTTAGTTTTTTTGTTTTTTGTTTCAGTTGCGTTTGAACTACAATCAAGTTAGATGCTTTTGTCACGTTCACGCGCGATTATTAAATATTTGATATTAGACTGACAATTCAAAATTTGAAATTAATAAACTGTTGAAACTTTTATTTTTCACTTGACCATTATCAGTAAAGCCCGGATTTTTAGGCAATTGCCTAGATTCAAATTTTAATATACTTCAGGCAATTTCGTTTTTCTATACATAGGTAATATGTTTGCGTGTAATGGAAGGTTTTTTTTTCGTGCCTTAGAGCCTATTTTTTCTATATTTTGGTCATTGTGCCTATTTTACCTTATACAGCCTATTTTGCCTATTTTTGTTGCCTATTCTAACTTTTATTGAGCAGACAAGGTTTATCATTTACTTCGTTGACCAATTCAGCACTCGACAAAGTGTTTCAACCTAACCTATAATATTTAAAGTACTTACTTTAATCAGTTTTTGTGTGTGAATTTAAAATGTCGAAAGAAAAAACGTTTTTTAGTCAAAATTTGACGTGGCTATTCAATTGTGTCAATGGAGCTGGGGTAACTTTAGACGATATGGCTAAATATAAGATTTTGTGATGTCGAACAAAATTTTTCAACTTACAAGCAAGTTCTGACAGTCCGAAGACAGTCCCTTTCCAAAAATTTCATAGAGCTATTGCTCGTAATATTTTGTGAATTAAAGTATACTACATAATTTGAATTTGTATAATAGTTAGTAAAATGAGAACCCTACATTATTATTTTTCAGATTGCGTTAATTTTTGTTTAAAATTATTATTTTTTTCTAACGAAGAGTAGATACGAGTACCAATATTAGAAAAAAGATTCGTTTATATTTTTTAAAACAAATTATTTACATTTAGCCTGCCTAAAATCCCGCCTATTTTAGAGTAATTACCGGCCTATATGCCTGCTTATTTGGGTGTTTTTAAGAGCCTAAATATCCGGGCTTTAATTATCAGTTACGCTGATACGAAGTATACAGGGTGTATCACAACTTATGGCATTTATTTTAATCCAATATAGATACTGATTATTAAACACAAAAAAAATTAACAAAACTCGCAAAATTAATTGCACTTTACATGAAGTACATATTTTTAGAACTTCTAGTTTGAGAGTCCTGGTTCGATCCCCACAGGCCACAAACAACTTTCACCAAAATTAAATCTACCCCTGTGGTTCTCTCCCTCCACTAACATCTTTGGGGGACGTGATTTTATCACTTACCTAGATCCGCTGCGGCAGAATGCCACACCCAGTAATGATATTTTTATTTTATAGTTTGAGAGTTGTTTCTAATATAGTAATAATTAAATTATAATTATAACACTACCAATAGGCATTTATCTGATGTTCTATAATGAAAAAATAGACTATTGTAGTATTTATAATAATAATTTAATGGACGTTACTATATAATAATAACCTAGGACTTAATGCCGTTGTTCTTTATGTATTATTATCTACCTAACGCACTTGATGCATAAATTACTATAATAATTTAATTGCCAAAATATTAATTAATAATTATTTTTGAATCCCCTAAATCCCTCAAGACAAAGATTTTCTTACATCAAACTGAAAAATAATAAATAAATATATCATCACGCCTTTTATACCTATTACTAGGTGTATCACTTTGCAGTAGCAGATCTCGGTAAGTGATATATTTATACGCGTAAAGTGTGGTTAATAGACGTCAAATTATGGCCCCCAAAGATGTTAGTAGAGGGAGAACCTTACGAGGACAATTTTAATATAGTGAAAATTGTTTGTCAGTTATGAGAATCGAACCTGGGTTCTCAAATCCACAAACCGATTTGATACCACTGAGATTGAGCTCATAAATTCTTGACAGATATTAATGATCTGTCCATGTTAGAATTTATTGTACTACTGCATACAAAATTATTTGCAATGAATAAAAATTAATAATCATGAATAAAATATAAATGTCAAATACTTTTTGTTCATTGTAATATTTTTGAAATTAATCACTGAACTTTCAACTTTGTCAAACTATCAAAAATACATTAATCATGAACTGTCACTGAGGTTTAAAACACAAAATAAAACAAATATAATCGATAATTCCTTCAAAATAAATAGGTACAGTACAACCAATGGGAAATGAAATTATGTAAATTTTGACAGATAATTATCTAATTAATTTCAGACATACGTGTTTTCTACTTCCGTTAGAAAATAGACGTTTTATTTCACTTATTTGAGTTAGGTAATGAACTGCATTATTTAACTAGTGAAATAATGAGGTAACATAGCAACAGATAAAAATTAAGATATCTTGGTAGACGAATTCTGATATGTTATTCTTTTATTTTTTGAATTTATAACTGTCATTAATATGTCAAAATTTCATAATTTCAAAATCGCTCTTTTGTATTTATTAGAACGGAAGTAGAAAAAATATTGTATGAAACTAGTAAGGAAATAAGGTTATTACCTTACTAGTTTCATAAATAGCTATTTTTTTATGGCTCGATTTGATGGCATTTTTTTAAATCACTCGATATCTTTCAAGAGTTTTCTTAGATTTGTTAATTTTGTAAATAAAGTAAGAACAAAAAACAAATAATTTATTTCCTGTTGGTCTATGGAATTTTATTTATTTTTAAAAATGCATAACATTATTACGCATAAAATAAGGTTAAAAACTATTAAATTATTAATTATAATTAATGGAGGGAGAAAAGCCACAGAGGTAATTTTAAAGTAGAAAAAATAGTAATCTAGAGCAGGAATTAAATTCAGGTAAGCAGGATTTAAACTGCATAATCTAAAAAGCTTATAACTATAAAGATAATATAAACACCTGGTGCACTACCTGCCACGACGGTGTCGGCCATACGGAGTCGGTGAAGAACGTGTTCGATGAGACCGACGTCGGTACATGCCTGTAGATTGCGAACGCTCTTGCGTAAGATTGCTATGAAGACGCTCCATATTTCTGCCTGTAACATAAATACAAAAGAAAACCTTAGTAAACATATTGACAATAGAATACATACAGGATATTAATAATTGTTACTTCCTTGTACGAAGTAAAGGAAGTATTGTAATCGCGAAAATATTCGGTTCTCAGATTTCAACGGAAATAGGTGTTTTGGCCCTCCCTGAATCCATTTTGACTAATTTCGTCATGCCGTCTGTACGTACGTATCTCGCATAACTCAAAAACGGTAAGCCGTAGAAAATTGAAACTTTATATTTAGGACTGTTATAACATCTAGTTGTGCACCTCCCTTTTTGGTCATTATACAACTACCGGAAGTGGTACTTTACTTGAAGCCTATAATAGATTTTCATGAAAAACTATATTCAAATATAATTTAAAACTTTCCAAAGTTGGTATATAAGACTACTATATCAATGGAAATAACATAATAGATTTTGGTTAAAATAGACTAACCGGAAGTGACACATTACATGAAGCTGCTAACAGTTTTCCTTGAAAAAAATGGTATTATTTTAATTTTAGAAATAAATGCTGCAAATAAAAGTTTTAGAGAATTAAATTCTGCGTCTAGCACATTAAGAATTTTTAAATTAGCTTTTTGCATAAACGAGATATTTAAATTTAAATATTATATATTTTTTGATTTAAAAAAAAATTAAGTTTGCTATGGATTAGAACAAAAAATAAAAGATTTAATGTCAAATATGTGCAATTAAAAAAATATCTATAGTTTAATACGGTGTCATGTGGTGTCCACATCAGATATTTTTTATTTTAGTTTATTGTTTAATTTTGTTATAGAGAAAGAAATTAAGATATCGAAATGGGACCTTTAAATTAATTGAGGTACGGTTTTCATAGAATTCTAATCTGATGTTATTACAACTTTTCTTTCTAGTTTTATTATGTTTTAAAGGAGGACTCAATTGTTTTATTATAAAATATTAATTGAATTAGTTAATTATGTTTGTCTATTAGTTGGTAGAGATTTTTATTTCGGTAAAAATAATAAATATGTAATTAATAATTTTCAAAGTATATTAATAATTTATAGGTAATACATCAACTCTATGTTTAATCAAGTTCATTAATAATATAAATTTATTGAATGTGTTTCAAACCAATAAATATAATATGTAAAACGTACATAATTAAATTTTTATTTGCAAAAACATGATTATGAAAAATAAGGCTGTTAAGCTTGTAAATTAATGAAATGATAAACAAATAAAATATAATTTATGTGCATTCCAAGTAACAATGTTTTTGATTATTTAATTTGAATTTTAAATTACTTGCATACTGTTTTATTGTAAAAAAATCCATTAAATAAAATATAAAATAAATAAATATATCATCACGTCTTTTACCCATTACTGAGTGTAACACTCTGCCGGAGAAGATTTTGGTAAGTGATATATTTCTTCGCGTGAAGTATGGTTACCAGCCGTTAAATCACGACACATAAAGATTGTTAGGGGTGGGAGAGCCACAGGGGTAATTTAATGTGGTGAAAATTGTTTGTCGACTGTGGAAATCGAACCCGGGTTCTCAAATTCATAGACCGACTAGATGCCACTAAGCCACCTACCTTATTAACTTTGTGGTAATATAAATTTAACAAAATACAAATTGTCATTGTGATGAATTTTGCGTGATAAATAACATTTTCTCATAATCGAAATATAATTTGTAACTTTAATGCTTCCACTGCAAAAGAAATAAGAAAAATAATGAAAAGAAAACGTCAGTGACACTAGAAAATAAATTATCCTATTATTATATTTCAGTATTGAATTTCAGCGTCAAAACTTGACAAAAGATTTAATAAAAACATGAAAATCAATCTTCAAAAATTAAAAAAAATCAACGAAGGTAATTTTTAATCGTAAAATATGTCAGTATGCTTTTGACAAAGTATAATAACTCAATATTGAATAATGTCAGCAACAAAACACGTTGCACTTGCCCTTCCACGAATGCACGCCGCTGGATACAGTGTCGATGGAAGGGGAAGGAAGTGACGTCATGGTGTTCGCGACACACCGGAACAGGAACAGAGGGTTGCCATTAATTACCTGCGCATTGGGGGTATGGTTTGTGAGGTGTGCCCCTGCCAGTGACGTGCGGCACTGAACTATGTACGTGATATGTGTCAGGCCTGTCGTGTCGTTTGTCTACATCATGGGTGGCGGAATAGGGCCGGACTGTTAGATTTAAGACCCTCATGCAAATTAACTCACATTTTTAATATTATAACAAAATTATCAATACATTTTTATTTTGCACTATTTTTTATGGGGTAGGTAAAACCTGGGTTCGATTCCCACAACCGACAAACAATTTTCACCAAATTAAATCTACCCTTGTGCCCTCCCCCCTTCAATTCACGTATTTGGGGCCCGTGTTTTGACAGCTTCTTTTTTTTTATTCATTACTGTATTATGATAATTATTATTTTTGCGAAATTTAAGAAAAAAATATTTTTAATAATAATAATAATAACCAATAATTACCACGGAAATCAAATTATACATAAAATAAATAAATATATGATCATGCCTTTTACCCATTACTGGGTGTGGCATTCAGCCGTGAAAGATTTATATCCCTTTCCCCAAAGACGTTAGTAGATGTAATGTTAATGTAGAGTAAAGTTTGTCGGCTGTGGGATTCGAACTCGGGTTCTAAAATTCACAGGCCGACGCGTTGCTATTCAACCATCTACCTCATTATGCATGCCTCGCTAATATCAAAAAGAAATTTCTACTATCATTTTATTATGTTATTTTTATATGTAATCATTAAAGCATAAAATATAAAAATAAAAATATTGTATATTTATTTTTTAATACATTTTCAAGTCAGCTTTTTAATAATTTACGCTTGGGAAATTAATATAAAATAAAGCTATGCAAAAAATACGTAATAAATAAATATATCATCACACTTTTTACCCACGACTTTAGTAGCAAATGTATAGATATTTTTACACGCCAAGTGTGGTTACCAGCCGTTAAATCATGGCTCCCAAAAAGCTAATCCAAAGTAATTTGATCATGGAAATAGATTATTGTTTCTGGATTTTGAAGTCATATTCTCATTTTCACAAAAGTATTGATATAATATACAACGTAGTGACCGCGATACCGAAACAGATAACTTTAACTTGTAAAAATCATATTTTTATAATTTCCTGCTTCCCTTATTATTTTAGAGAAAAAAGCATCCAATAAATAACATGGGGTAGGTGGCTCAGGTGGTATCGAGTCGGCCTGTGGATTTTGAGAACCCTGGTTTGATCCCCACAGCCGACAAACAATTTTCACCAATTTAAATCTACTCCTGTGGCTAACCCTCCACTAATATCTTTGAGAGTCGTGATTTGACGGCTGGTAACCGCTCTTCACGCGAAGAAATATATCACTTACCGAGATCTGCTTAGGCAGAGTGCCACACCCAGTAATAAGTAAAAGGTGTGATATATTTATTTTATTTATTTATAAATAACATTAAAATCAACAAAAATAATTAATTTTGCATGATTTACAACGGCAGAAATTAAATAGAAAATGTTGAAAATTAGGTTAAAAATAGGGATAGCCATATACATACAATGTAGAAAATTGGTGGCAGTTGAGATGTACAAAAGAGTAAGTCTATAATTGTAATTAGTAGATTCATGCATGGAATAGCATAAATGTGTAATTATTAACAGTTTAATGCTCCAGTTTCATGAAATTATATCTAATTCAGTACCCTGAATTACTATTTTTAGAATACCTATGCAAAATGTGTAATATAATCCAATTTACAGCAATTAACAATACATGCAAACATAGAATCTCTGTTCATAATTCGGTTAATTTTGGATCGTTTTTAATCACTCTAATAATCTACCTCATTCTGTAACTCAATCTTTATCTGTACTCGTTCGATATATATATTTTTCTTATAGATTATTACAGTTTTGGTATTATGTGCATAGAATATAAAATTTTCTAAAATGTGAATAAGCTGAAAATGTTAATGTGGTAAGAAAAACAAAATTCAAATAAATCTTTTTTCTACTTCCGTTAGGAAATAGACGTTTTTATTTTATTTATTTGAGTTAGGTAATGAACTGCATTATTTAACTAGTGAAATAATGAGGTAACATAGCAACAGATATCTTGGTAGACGAATTCTTATGTGTTATTCTTTTATTTTTTGAATTTATAACTGTCATTAATATGTCAAAATTTCATAATTTCAAAAACGCTCTTTCGTATTTATTATAACGGAAGTAGAAAAAATATTGTGTGAAACTAGTAAGGAAATAAGTTATTACTTTACTAATGTGTTTACATATCTCACTACGCCTTGTTCTGCACATTTCACATGCGAAAGGTAATAACCTTCATTTCCTTACCAGTTTCATAAATAGCTATTAAAGATTGGATTTCATGATTTTAATATTAATTTTGATTTAATTTAATACGATGAAAGTGACAACGTTTCAAAACTTGGTACGATATATTTTCAAATCAGTGTACAAAATTGTTTTAAAGAATAAAAGCCATTCATCTGATGTTGTATAATAATAATAATAGTGCTTATAATTATAATTTGTCCGGCAGTCCGGTAATGTGCATAACGTTACGGAATTCTAATCCGGAGATCTCGAGTTCAAATCACACTCAAGCTAAGAATTACACTGCGGCTCTGTGAGTCCAGGCCCTGTACTGTAATTGGGATTAAGTTCCTGTTGTACAGTGTAACATACCGTTTCTAAGTTAATGAAATTTGATCAATTTTCAATCAATTAATAGTAATTTTCTTTTCTGTTTATGCGACATCAAACTGACAAAAGTGCCGATTCTATATGGAATTTATATAGTAGATTATTATCAGAAAGTCGAATATATTTTGCTCAATTTGCAAGTTTGAAAACTGTAGAGTCAGCAAATTACTAAGTCCAGCCCTGTAGTCCGAACAACATTGTCCACATGTCAATTATCGTCGTTGACGGCTGCCCGCTTTAACAATTTTAGTTTTTTCACGTTATTTCGCGTTTCTTTTGTTTCCGAACGAATTTAGCAGCGTAGAATAATGTCATTGTTAGAGAAGAGTGATTATTCTGCAATACAGGATTAATTAAAATTTTTATTTGGTGTAATAATAATTTCGCCATCACACTGGTTATTATTAAACACATATGTGTTGTAGCCGTGCTCTACTGTCAAATATTTATGCTAATATGTTGCACAATACATGTCACGTGGTAATGAAACTTGGTTAAGCTTCGTTTACACTGCATACTTTATGAACAGAAGGCTTTCGCTTCTATATTCATAAAGTTATATGGAATTTTCATTTTGCTAAAACTAGCGTCATGTAATAACTATTGTTCAATATTTTAAATTTATTTTACTATTTTTAGTTATTTGTTTGTCAATTCGATGGTGTGGTTAATGATAAGGCATTTGAAACAAAAGATCCTGAGTTAGAATCCTACTCAAGCTATATATGAACTACGCAAATTGCGGCTCGATGAGTCCGGACTCTGTACTGTTATTAAGATTATGTTCCTGTCGTACAGAGTAACATAAATAAATAAATAAATAAATAAATAAATAAAATATTAAAGGAAGAGAATGACATATTTACTCCCCAAGATGCTGTTCCGTTTTACGAGCAGAATGTAAGGAATATAAAGTATTTGGGGAAAGAATGACATATTGTTCATAAGATATACATATAATTTTTTCACTACCCTAGCATATAGTACAATTTATACAAGCTAATTTATGGGGTAGGTGGCTCAGTGGTATCGAGTCGGCCTGTGGATCTTGAGAACCTTGGTTCGATCACCACAGCTGACAAACAATTTTCACCAAATTAAATCTACCCCTGTGGCTTCCCCTTCAATAATATCTTTGGGGCCGTGATTTGACGGCTGGTAACCGTACTTCACGCGAAAAAATATATCACTTACCAAGATCTGCTTAGGCAGAGTGCCATACCCAGTAATGGGTAAAAGGCGTGATGATATATTTATTTATATTATTTTAATTTATTTGATTGAGTTGGTGGTCTAGTAGGTATGCAGTCAGCTTGCGGTTTTTAAGGACCCGAGTTCGATTCCCGCAACCGACAAACTGGCTTTCACCAATTTAATATCAACTCCTGTGGCTCCCCATCCACAACTTTGAGGGCCGTGATTTGACGACTGGTAACCCCACTTCACACGTAAAAATATATCACTTACAAGATCTGCTACGGGAATACCACACCCAGTAATGAGTAAAAGGCGTGATGATATATTTATTTATTTAATTTATTCTTTACACTCGGTACTTTTCGTTCATCCATCAAAACTTCATATTCATCATTTATTCTTAATACTTTGTTAACTCGTCCTTTCATGTACAAACGTTGTTGATCGGTAACGAATTAACTCGTTTCAAATGACAAAATAGTAGCCGGTGACATGATATAGTTTCTGTGTAAAAAGTGTTAAGTCAATCACGCAATATTTCATCTTCAGCATACACCTTTCATTCGACATGAAATTGTAGAGTCTCTAAAACATTGAAAGTTTACTACTCGTATGTATGTGACAGAAGTAAAAAATGAAGGTGATTCATAAAATTTGTAGAATTCACCCCGACAAAGAATCATATGAAAAATAGATGCGTCTCTACCCCAGTTTGAAATAATAATCAAGGTACAAAACATACGACGATCTTCTCAGAAAATACGACTCTGAACAAATGGAAGAAATACTTTTACCCGTTATGAATATTCAACGAAACGACACGTTACTATGCAACAGCAATCTCGCTGCAGTGTTTGTTTTTGTTAGGTTTTTTTGTCTGTTATTGCATGAGATGCAAAATATCACTGGACGTATTGTAGATTTTTCATGATTTGTTTATTAAATTTTTGCTGGATCTGTTTGCTATGCTCGCAAATGAAATACGAGCGTATGTTTTGATGCAAGCAAGCCGGAATGAAATTAGTAGGAAATTACGCTTTTTTTATTTATTTTGTGTTGATTAATTTTTTGTTGTTTGGTTCGACTTTGTTTTCAAATACTGCGATAAAGTGACAAATACTTGATCTGTCAGATCTATTGACAAAAATGACAGCTATCATAATTTCTACAATTATTTATTTATTTATTTATTTAGTAGTTGGCTAGAAACTATTTTTACCAAATTAAAACTACCTCTGTGGCTCCCCCACCACTAACATATTTGGGAGCAGTGATTTGACGGCTGGTTATCGTACTTAACGCGAAGAAATATATCACTTACCGAAATTTGCTACGACAGAGTTAAACGTGCAGTAATGGGCAAAATGCGTGATAATATATTATAATTTTTTTAATGAAAATAATATTTTAATATACTTCAATTTTACTTCAATTCATAACAGAAAGTCATATTTGATGCATGTTGATCATAAAAGTCTCCTTTTTTTTCAAAAAATCGTACATAAAAATAGTACAAAAAAATATATTTTACATTTTTATTGGTTTAATTTTATTTGCACTATTTTATATACTTTATACTCCTATATTTGTCTCCTCAAAAATAATGTAAAATTTGATATTTGTTAAAATAATTTTTAATAGTTTCAATTTTTAGGCGGCTCAGATTTTTTGAAATTTCACCACATTAAAATTACTCCTGTGACTTCCCTTCCACTAACATGTATAGGGCCATAATTTAACGGCTGGTAACCACACATTACGCACATAAATATATCACTTCCGGAGATATACGACGACAGAGTTTACACACCCAGTAATGGGTAAAAGGCGTGATGATATATCTTACTTACTTATGAAAAAAAATACCATTAAAGTCACTCATTGTCAATGATTGTACGATAAAAACTGCAGAAATTAATTAGAATTAATTTATGCAGTGCAATAGAAATTAGGAAAATTCATCACTCCATTCATCACGCGCCAGATAATATTTTATATTGCGCCTAAATTTCAAAATAAATACATATTGGTTCAAAAATAATTAAATTTTAACGAATTTAGTAAACTTTATAATCAACATAATTAAATTAAAATGTAATTTAGCGCAGGACTTTATGACAATGTTTCCACATTTCGTAGCTCATTAAGGAAAAATAATTAAGTTTCAGAAAGTAAGTAATTATTTAAACGATCAATTTCAGCAGCATATCATATAGAATTTATAATATCTCCGTAGATTATCAAAGCGGAATTTCAATCGAGAAATTTGGAAATTACCGGAACATCAACCAAATTTAATTGAAAGTTCTTTTACGCTTCTCCAAATACAAGTATTATTATTATTATTATTATTATTTATCTTTGTATACAATAATAATAACAATTAAAAAAAGTATTTTTTAGGCCTGTTACTTTATACTCCACCTAGACGAGTATTATACTTTTCCGAAATACGAAAAAATAATTACATATTATTTAAAGCAAACATTTTTCGTACCACTGAAAATTAGCATACATTAAAAATTATTTAATTTAATTGAAATAAAAGTGCTTTCAATGTTTAATGTTTACTAATTTTTATTCATTACTGTAACCTGTCAGTCGAGTGGCACGACAAATGTTTGCTTCAACTAATGTGCAATTATTTTTGCAAATTTTGGAAAAATTATTTTTGTTTTGTAATCAATACATCAAATAATATATATCTTTCAATGTTTTTGCAATAAGTTTGAAACATTCTGTATATATATTTTTTCATGACCTTGAAATAAAATTTATTCAAAGTTTTTGATATTTATTAAATAAAATAAATAAATAAATATATCATCACGTCTTTTACCCATTATTGGGTGTGGCACTCTGCCGTAGCAGATCTCGGTAAGTGATATATTTCTTCACGTGAAGTGCGGTTACCAGTCGTCAAATCACGGCCCATAAAGATGTTAGTGGCGAGGGAGCCACAGGGGTAGATTTAATTTGGTGAAAATTGTTTGTCGGCTATGGAAATTGAACCAGAGTTCTCAAGATCCACACGATACCACTGAACCACCTACCCCATTTATTAATTTTAAATATGTTGTGTTCAACATAAAAATAAATTTCCTAGATAACCGGGAAAATGAATGTAAATGCTTATGTCAAATTAAAATATATTTTCTAATTAGAATGTCTAGAATACAGTGAAGAATCCTCGAAAGATTCCCAAGAAATTATTGCACCTGTTCTTATTTGTTTCATTGTACTTTATTGTATTTTACATATATTTGACACCTGACCTGTCCAAATAATATAAACTCCCTAGAGGAATGAATGTGCGTATTATTTTCCTGGGAATAAAATGTTTTGCTTCTGTCCCGATTTTAGTATTACAGACAAGGTCAAATACTCCCGGTCGTCGGTCGAGAAAAACAACATAAAGTAAAAGTTGATTAGTCAATTAAAAGAAAAAATTCTACAAACGCTGATTTATTATGAATGTTTTGAAAATGTGAAAATAAGAAAATCTATGCGAGAAAACTTTTAAAATGTTTTAATGGCCAGAAGTTTTCTGTTCTGCTTTACTGTGAAAGAAAATAATTGAAGGAAGAAAAGTGTTTTTTCAACTAACATTATTAAGACTTCGTCAAGTATAAAATAGAGTAAAAATATGCAAACTTTGATGTTTTGAATAAACAGAAAAACTAGGACATTTAAAGAATAACATTTCTAAAAAGTTTTACAAATATGCTACCTTATCCTGTCGTAAGCACAAACTACATTGTTAAAATCATTTTAATAAAGTTTACTATGTAAATAGAATAATAATAGTGTCATAATGATTGATTATGCGACCAAATAAGTCTAATTAAATTCCCCTACAATTGAAATATTGACATTTAATTAATTAATGTTTATTTTAATAAGGTATTTATAATATTTGTCTGATTAACATACATTTTAATCTTGTATTGATTTGTCATTAAGCTTACAAATAACTATATTTATTAAGCTACGTTCATAGTTATCCAATTTGTAACCACAATTAATAGTTAGTGGAAGCATTCAGAACTTGTAATTAAAATTATAATTAATAGAAATATATTAGTGAATTAGTGAGAAATTACATATGCAGAGAGTTTTGAAAAGAAACAAATTATCTAAAAATAATTTTTACAAAATTTTAGTTTATATTTAAATAGCCTTTTCCTATTACTGGGTGTGGCACTCTGCCGAAGCAGATCTTGGTAAGTGATATATTACTTCACGTAAAGTGCGGTTACCAGCCGTTAAATCACGGCCCCCAAAGATGTTAGTGGAAGGGGAGCCACAGGGATAGATTTAAATTGATGAAAATTATTTGTCGGCTGTGGGGATTTAACCAAGGTTCTCAAGATTTAAATTGTCACTGTCCAAAAAAAATCTTAGGGGGACAGAGCTAGAGATAAAATAATAGATCTCTTCTATTAATTGTAATTGTAATTGAAAAGTTTGTAGTTTACTTACAATTAATATTTTACTATTGAGTAACTGTGAATGCAGCTTAAATTTTACAATTTTACTCTATACTGAATAAGTATGAATTTAAAGGCCTTAGGTTCAACCTTAAGACATCATTTACCGCTTTTGAATATAAATAATTATTATTGATCTAATGGGGTAGGTGGATCAGTGGTATCGAGTCGGCCTGTGGATCTTGAGAACCCTGGTTCAATCTCCACAGTCGACAAACAATTTTTACTAATTTTTAAAAAATCTATCCCTGTAGCTCTCTCTAAACTAACATCTTTGGGGCCACGATTTGACGGCTGGTAACCGCACTTCACGCAAAGAAATATATCACTTACCGAGATGTGCTTCGGCAGAGTGCTACACCCAGTAATATTTATGACTAGATTTAAAACTGTGTAAATGATTTTTTGTAATGTTCCTTTCAATGTGTTTTATTTGTTAACCCATTAACCGCCAACGTCCCATTTTTGGGACGCTTAAATATTTGGCTGTAATCATTTTTTTTACATTTAAAATGTATATTTTTTTTAATGAATATATTAATTAGTTATGTTATGACAGCCAGTCACAGGCAATTTTCAAATATTTGCAAAACCAATAATTTTAAAAATATTCAAAGTTACTTAATTTCGGTGTTTTTAACAATTATATTTCAAGGTCAGATATATTTTAACACTTAAGTATGTATAACTTTTATTATCAAAAACTTGTTTTTTAGAACTCAAATAAAGATATTTTTACTGAAAAGGTATTCTTTTATTGATCATTGAATTGCGGCGGGTATTGGGTTAATGTTAAGAGTTGCGTAATTTTTAAACCTTTTTAATTATTTATTTTTTTTTTTTTTAAATTTGTGACATGTTGTTTTTTTAAACATTTTGTTTATACTTATGACTGGACGTTACATATCCCTGAGGAATGCGATAGTTATCGCCGAAACGTAGGAAGTGTAACCGTTTCAAAATATATTCGACTGATATCCCGATCATCAAAGTGTTGTCAATATTTATTTATTCATTGATCTAATTTACATGATATATGTTTATTGCAGAAAATGTGTAAAAAATGTAAAAGAAATCACTACAATTTATGTCCTTACTTACGACTATCTTTACATCATAAGATTCTCCAAAAAGAAAGCTTTCTATTAGTCGTCCAACAAGAATAATAAATTTCAAGAACCCACTCTAACTATATCTCAGCTAATGTACAAAATTAATATCCATAATTACTTGACTAACAGCCCTTATCCTCATCGTCTACAAGAATTTCCTCATAACTTTCACGATCTCCTGCTGAACCCTCCTCTCCTCTCCCCACCGCCATCTTGCGGTCCTGCACTTCTGAATCATACATGAAGTCCTGCCCTCCTGCATGTAGATAATGCATTAGGCGATTAAAAATAACGACTGTCGTACGTTACAATGTAGTCCGCAATGAATTTTTAAACATGTTATTAACCCAGACTTAAAGGTACTTGGAGTGCTTCTAGACGATGGAGTCGAAGATGATAGAGGATGTGACGTCATACTGTCACGTCCAGAGGTAATGGATGGCAGGATGCTTCCAGGAAGATGCCAACGTAGATAAGAAAAGATACTTTGTGGGAATAGTTTAAATAATTTACCGTTTGTTGATGGCTTCAAATAGAAAATTCTAACTATTTTTACGATGGAGGTGAAATATAAAATTGAATATTTTACTCTCCTTAACGACTTTAAAAAATTAAGCAATATTTTTATACTTCAGGAAAAAATTTAAGGGTATAATAAGATATTTGAGTTTTTATTGTTATTAAGTCTGAAGTTTACGATCTTTCTTTAATCATCTCTCTCGTTCATCTAGCGTCTAGTCTATTTAGAATTCGTTCTACTAATCATATCTTCTGTCTTCATCTGGCAGCCAATTTTGAGGTTATTGTTATATTTACGTCGTTATATACAGAATTGTTAACTACATTTTAAATAAATATTGTAGCTGTTGGTCTCGTTAGAATATCGTCATGGATATTATTATAATTGTTATCGTTGTTATTTACACAGTTCTGACATATTTTCTCAATAAATAGTATATTACATTACAAGAGAAGAAACTAAGAATTTCGCTCATGCATGTGTCAAAGGCACATAAGTGAGCGAATTCGTTTCTTCTCGAATGATGTATAGCGTTTTGTTCAATTCTGCTATTGAAATATTTAAAAAATATTAAGATTTGTACGGCTGTTTATGTAGTATGTTTATCTCTGCATGCACACGATATAGACGTTTTTACTTTGCTGTGCGAATTTTTTCAGAATTTTGGTGATTTATATTTTGTTTATTGGTTTATAATTCATATAAGGTTGTAGATCTTTTTTTGCTCTTTTCGAGTGTGATATTGTTTTTAAGAGTTCTAATTCCTGGGGTAAGTTTTCTTCACTTTTCTGATATGTTTTATTTTTTATAAAAACGTGGTTGAATTTTTTTGTTTATGCTTGTTCATATTGGTGCGAGTTCATTCATTTCTTCTGTTACTGTCAAGTGACAAGTTATATATTGGATGTTTTGCTGAAATTACATATACGGGGTGTTTATTTTTATCACTACTATTTATTTTATTTCTTTTATTTTGTAAAATAAATATTTAAAATGAATTTATGCAGCTGCTGTAAGAAAGCAACTGATAATCATAGATTTATTTCTTGTTCAATTTGCAAATTGGGCTTTAACATAGACTGTGTTGATATTTCTGCTCCTGAAGCACGGAGAATTCAAAGTTCTAAAACTGGACTTAGATGGAATTGTCCTAGTTGCATAAATATTGCCAATGATTTAGACAGTTTAAAAGCTGTTATAATCAAATTGCAAAACGAAATTCAAGATCTTAAAAATGCTAATATGAATAATATCTCCTCCAGCACTCTGTCTCCTGTAGTCACTGAAACTATTATAAATGAAATTTCCGAACGTGAAAAACGATCTAACAATATTATGATTTTTGGTTCGGCTGAAAAACATACACTACCTAAAGATAAGCAAGCTGAATGTGATAGAAATTTGGCTAATAGTATTCTTACAGCGATGGGCGTTAATACCCCTTTTGTAAAATTAACACGAGTTGGTAAATATGATGCTACATCTCCTCGTTCACGTCCTATAAAAGTTCAATTGTCGACTGTTGAAGACTTGAATACAGCTTTTAGAAATATACATAAAATAAAAGAAAACATCTCATGGTCAAATTTGTCAATCTCTAGAGATAAAACGAATATGCAAATTGAATTTTATAAATCTGTGCGTAATGAATTAAATAATCGTAAAGCCCAGGGTGAAACTGATATTAAAATAAAATATTTCAATGGTATTCCTAAAATTATTAAAACGGAAAACTAAATATGTCCAACAGTTATCCTCTTACGTTTAATTGTTTTTATCAAAATACCAGGGGTCTCAATTCTAAAACACATTCATTTTATGTTAATTGTTGTGCTGAATTACTTGACATTATCATGATTACTGAAACTTGGCTTACTAGTTCTTGTAATAACGAGGAACTTTTTCCTTCATGTTATAACGTTATACGCTGTGACAGAAATTTTGCTCTAGTTGGTCGATCTATTGGTGGCGGTGTATTGTTAGCTCTGGAAAAAAAAATTAATTATACAATTTTAGATATTACTAGCCTTAGAGATATTAATCCGTTAATAGATATTATTGCCTGCAAATGTTATTTCAGTAACCTTTCTTTTGTTATTTGTTTAATCTACATTCCTCCTGATATTAATAGCAATGATTTAAACATTTTCACGGATGCATTACAGATTTTTCTTATCGATGAATCAGTTCTTCTTGTAGGAGATTTTAATGTACCAAATTTTAATTCGAACGTAAATTGTCCAAAATCTTCTTGTTTTCTCAATTTTTGCAACTCATTGGACTTAATTCAATACAACAATGTTAATAATATTAATCTAAATAAGTTAGATTTAGTTTTATCAAATTTAGATGCATCTCTTAAAATTGTGAAATCTGAAAGTCCTTTAGTACGTGAAGACGATTTGCATCCTGCAATTACTGTTAACATTGAATTTATCAGTACTACTAAACCTGTGAACTTTCCATCTTCCAATAATATTGCTTATCATTTTAAGAAAGCCAATTTTAATCAATTATATAATGATATCTGCAATGTTGATTGGTCATTTTTAGAAGAATATCAAAATGTTGATCACGCAATTGAAAAATTTTATGATACTCTATACTCAACTCTCGATAACTCAGTTCCAAAATATAAATATATGCAATCCAAATATCCACCCTGGTTTACAAAAGAAATTAAATATAATTTGAAATGTAAACAGTACTATAGACGAAAGTGGCTCAAATACAAAAAGATCCAGCATTTCAATGAATTTAAAAGACTTCGAATTTTAATTAAAAAACAGGTACATGATGCTTATAATTCTTACATTCGTTCTGTTGAAGAAAATATAAAATCAAATCCATCTGATCTGTGGAAATTTATTCGATTGAAACAAGGCACTACTAGAATCCCTGGAAAACTTGCGGATGACAATAATACGTATGAATCTCCACAAGAAATAGTCAATGCGTTTGCGACATATTTTTCTAATTTCTTCATTCAAAGCTCATCCTGTGATTACTCCAATGATTCTTCTAATCACTTGTCATTTGCAATGACCCCAGTTACTGAAAATATTCTTATTTCTAAAATGGCATCTTTGTCTAATAAAACTACAGCTGGAGAAGATCACATTCCTAGCTATGTTGTTAAAGATTGCAGGTTTTTTCTTGCTACACCGCTCTGCTATATTATCAATTTAGCCATTAAAACAAATACTTTCCCAGAACGCTGGAAGAGGTCTAGAGTTGTACCAGTTTTCAAGAAAGGTGATAAATTCTCTATAAAAAATTATCGACCTATTTCTATACTCAACAATTTTGCAAAAATCTTTGAAATGTTAATCTATGATACAATTTATAAGCATACTAGATCCATGATTTCACTAAATCAGCATGGTTTTATGCAAGGACGCTCAACCACAACCAATCTCGCTTGTTTCTCACAATATGTTTCTGAAGTCCTAGATGTACGCGGCCAAGTTGATGTTATTTATACAGATCTTTCGCGAGCGTTTGACTCCATTGATCATGGTCTTCTTCTGTCCAAAATAAGTACTTTCGGTGCAGCTCCAAGTTTACTAAAACTAATTAATTCTTATCTCATGGACCGCGTATGTTATCTATATTATAATGGTTTTGTCTCAAAAGAATTCATTGCATCATCAGGTGTTCCCCAGGGTTCGAACCTAGGGCCCTTATTATTCATTTTATTTATTAATGAATTATTAGATTTATTTACCTGTCCTGCATTAGCATATGCAGATGATATTAAAATACTTTGCAACATAAATTGTATTAACGACTGTCAGTTATTGCAGAAAAATATTGAGGCCATGTTAACATGGTGTGAAACTAACAAATTAACTGTTAATGTTGATAAATGCAGTGTAATCTCCTATACTCGCCGACATGTTCCGTTAACATATTCTTACAACATGAATAATACCCCAATAGTTAGAAATCGATCGGTTAAAGATTTGGGAGTCACTTTCTGCTTAAACTTTAATCACTCTGAACATATCAATAATGTTTGCACGTCTGCAAATAAAACGCTAGGCTTTTTAATGAGAACATCTAAAATGTTTAATGATATTACGTTACTAAAAACTTTATATTTTGCATATGTTGCTAGTAAATTAGAATATGCTAGTTTAATTTGGTATCCATACTATGAATACCAACGTTTAGCTTTGGATCGAATTCACCGTAGGTTTTTAAAATACTTATCATATAAAGAAGATAAAGTTTATCCTATTAGAGGTATCGATCAAAATTCTTTACTAGAACGTCATTGTGTAGCTTCTTTGACAGATCGAAGAGACTCATTTGCTGCTAGGTTTGCATGGATGCTGCTCCACAACAAAATTGATGCGCCGCAATTACTATCCCGTATCCCACTTCATGTACCACGATCGGGGTCGAGACAACATAGAACATTCCACCTACCAACCTCAAACACGGATGTTTTGCAACGTTCACCAATTTTTATAATGTGTCATAAAGCAGAATTTGTTTATAATGATATATTTTTGTAATTATTAGTTTGTTTTTCTTTAAATCTTACTTTAAATTGTATTTGTCCTGTAATTGGATTTTTCTGTTGGACAATAAATTACTTATTATTATTATTATTATTATTATTATTATTATTATTAGTATAAATGAACATAGATGCCATTGCGTTGCTATGGTTCGTTTGTTTAAATATAAATAAATATTTGCGAATGTCAAATAATTTACCGTTGCATTGTGAAAATATTATTAATAATTGAGAAAATGGAAGAATATGACGATGTTACTATACCAGAAATTATTTTAAAAGAAGCTGATGCCGCTACGTTTCAATTATTGCCTGAGAAATCAAAAGGAAGATATTTGAAAGAGATGAAAAAATTTCGTGAGTGGATGCAATCAAAAAATGTACATGTTGTAACTGAGATGGATCCATTTTTAGTTGCTGGCATGTCTGGCGTAAGTCACCCTGTTTTCAATAATTGCAATGTGAACTTTCATATAAATAAATAATTTTCAACTAAACTTGTAGTTTATTCCTATTTTCGGTAATGACAAGTAAGTGGCTGAAAGTACTTTCGCTCACTACTTTCACCCACCCGTTGCCATAGAAAAACCTTCAGTGGACAAAACAAAGGGTTTCAAGGTTTGTATCCAAGTTAGAAATAACATGTTTCAATAGTAGGATTGAACAAACCATATTTTCATGTGACAAAGCTATTTTTACTTTCTTAAATAAAAGCATTCTCGGTCTGCTCCGACAAGTCTCGTAATAATTGGCGCCAATTATAACAATTATAATAATATCTATGACGATACTCTAACGAGGCCAACTGCTACAATATTTAATATATATTATTTCTCAATTAAATAATAACATAAAATTAGATAAAATGGTTGTTAAATATTACCTAGTTAAAAACTTTGCTAAGGTTTACACAAATTAATAAAAGGAAAGTCAAAACAAAATGGTGTAGATCAGGAAATCCTTGGACTAAGGAAATCTTACAGTTTATTTATTTTTCTTTCTAAAATATCTGATAACAATGCATTTGCCACGAAACTTATTTAAACTTCATTTATATATTTTGCTAAATGATAAAGTAGACTACTATTATGTGTAAAATCCGTTGTTTAAGATTCATATTTTCATACGTCTAGCGTCACAAAAATTTTTAAAAATCATTATGACTTAATGAATATCAATTAAGACTTTCTAGAACTGTACATTGGTTTTAATTAAGATGAAGTTTCATAAGAATAAAAAATAATGGAGGATTCCATTAATCGATCCTTGATATATAATATTAAGTAACAAAAAAGATATATATGGGATAGGTGGCTCAGTGGTATCGAGTCGGCCTGTAGATCTTGAGAACCCCAGTAATAGGTAAAAGGCGTGATGATATATTTATTTATTTATTTTAAAAAGATATGTTAATAGTAAAACATTAAATAAAACTGTTGTTTCAATTATCTCTAATCCTCTACAAGATTGATAATTAATTAATAATGTAATTAATTTTGGAAATAAGTTGACTTCAAATTCGTGTATAAACCATAATTAAACAAATTACATTTCCATATAATCCATTTACCATTCCTACTTCCTTATTTTCCATTTTCCAACTTCAACAATTGAATAAATTACCCGACCAAGTCTATTATATTAACGGCCATATTTTACTTTAATGGCGACTACTCAAGAATTCAGGGGCTTCAAATGTAATAAAAGGAGATAACAAGTTATTAACTATGAAGAATCACGCTGACAAACAGACTGAAAATGAAGTCACGAACAAATACTAGTAGGCCATTATTGTCAACCGAGCTTCAATTGTTTATAGTAGAATGGTACTGGAGTGAAACAAACAGGTATGGTTTGTCACCAAAGTGAATAATAATTAATACGACAGTTCATGTAACAGCTAGTATGTTGGCAGCCTTGCTAATAAGACAAAGTGCTCGAGATTTCAAGTAGGGTAATTAATATACTCGTATGTTTCTCCCTTGCTTGACAAGTATCTATTTGGTGTGTTTTTAATAAAGAACTATCCTGAACTAGTTTTTTTTTTGTAAGAGTTTATTTTTGTTACTTTTAGTAAAAAACAAGAATTTCATCCACAAAATACAAATCATATTTGTTCTATAACTGTTAAAAAGAATAATACAATAATTATAGATTTATTCAAGTGAATTGGAGAAAAACAATCAAAAATAATATGAATTTGGTACTATTGATGTGTTTGTAATCAAAGGGACATAATTTCGAAATTCCAGGCTCGACTCTTTTGTCGCCTCGTACATCTTACTCGTACCGTAAAAACTAATTTATCGGACTATTTATCGGTTACTAAAAATACTTTTCTATCGCTGTCAAAGTGACAATAATTATTTTTTATTCCAGATTGCGAAATGTTACTTTTGCATTCGAGAATGCAAAAGCATTTCGCAATCGAGTATCAAACAACGTTTTTTCGAAAACTATGTTCCAAAATTAGTAATAATGTAATGAGAAAATTTTGATGTTTAGGATTAATTAATGTGACATCTAATGTCTCCATGACAACAATGTATGTAATATAATTGCTATTAAATCTGGTATTCTCTGACCAGCAATTGACAGCTGGTTGGCAATAAAAACCAAACAAACGTTCTAATTTTTTTCTGCGATTTAATGGGATTCGCATTGCATTTCGCATTGCATTTCTCAAGAAACTATTCCAGTACACCAGTTAGCTTCCTCAAGCGGGATAAATATGAATAATTGCTCAATTGGAACATTAAATATAAATTTTGTTAAAGAATAGAAGTATTGTTTCTAAGCAAAAAAATAAAGTGATAAATTTTATTAAATTGTGAGCCTTTCTTCTATCAAAAAATTGCAGGATGCAAAACACTTTTGCATCCTGCATGCAAAAGTCTTTTGCGTTCTGTAGACAAAAAACACTCATTTCGCGTGTTGATAGTTGTCATGTAAATTTTAACTTTATATGACAGTTTTCGAAAAAAACTTATTTATCGGACTATTTATCGGTTACAAAAAATACTTTTCTATCGCTGTTAAAGTGACAAAATAGTTTTTTGTTTAAAGCTTACTTTAAATTGAAGTGAAATTACCGATACGCTCTTGTTCGACAATTTGTAATAATTTCAAATTAAATGTTTAATTTGATGTTCTTGTTCTAAACATTTGCAATCTACATTCGTATGTGCTGCTCAGTTTCGTATCCACAAAACCACAATCCACAATTCGATCGCTAGTGTAACCGTAACCACTGAAACCATACATGAAGTATGTCCTCAACGTTGATGAACCATCAGCTAGACTGTTAATAATGTCGCCCTCTTGCACAGCATGTTTAATGCATAATGAATAATTTATTTTACAACGAGTGCTATGCGCGACAGTTAATTGTTAATAATGATGCACATGTGTTATATGTCGCATGTGCCGATCATCATTTTAAGTAGTGCTGTCCTTGTCTGATTAATTACAGAGATATGTGTTTGTCTTTGTTGAGGGTGGAAATGGATGTAATATGTAGATTTAGGGGCCTGGTTTGAATGTTGAATGGGCTGCATTATCCTACTCGTAATTATTCAAAAATATTTGATAACCTTGATGTTTTGGTATCTATAGTATATTTCAAATGTTTTTAAATTATTTTAGAGTAAATGTTTCAAATTCAATTCAAATTTGGTAAACAATGTTTTTTTCGCAACATACGCAAAAAATTCAAGTGTTAAAAGTGTTACTTCACAAAAAAATAAATTATAAAAATACTTATTTGATAATAAAAGATTTATTCCTGAATTTTTTTTTCAACATTATTCTTAAAAATGACGTTTCCCTCACTCAATTTAGTTGTGATACTAATCGTTTCCCTCACTAGTGAGGAATAGCTATTTATGAAACTAGTAAGGAAATGAAAGTTATTACCTTACGCCTCGTTCTGTAAACACATAAGTAAGGTAATAACCTATTTCCTTACTAGTTTCATACAATATTTTTTCTACTTCCGTTCTAATAAATACGAAAGAGTGTTTTTTGTAATTATGAAATTTTGGCATATTAATGACAGTTATAAATTCAAAAAATAAAAGAATAACACATCAGAATTCGTCTACCAAGATATAATAATTTTTTGTGTTGCTATGTTACCTCATTATTTCACTAGTTAAATAATGCAGTTCATTACCTAACTCAAATAAGTGAAATAAAACGTATATTTCTTAACGGAAGTAGAAAAATGACGTTTCTCTCACTCAATTTAGTTGTGATACTAACCGTTTCCCTCACTAGTGAGGAAAGTTATTTACTTTATTTTATATTTTTTATTTAAATAACATGGTCGTACAAAAAATCATATGTATCTCTCCCGAGTAAAGTTCCCTTTTCTTTCTTGTATTATTATTGACCTCAATTATGCTTCGGGTATTAAACAAATATACTTTCTGTAATTTTATTCAAATTCGATTTTGCGACGAAAAAAAAAAATATTAAATAAACCAATCGTAACTATAAATAAGTAACTTAGTAACAAATAACAAATAAATAAGAAATTAGATTTTTTTGATCAATATTTTAATTATTAAATGTGCGTTTTTCATATTACAGTTTAGTATCACGCAAAATTTTCCTGATCAAAATGCCTTAAAAAAATATTCAAAATATTTAAAAAATGTGGCTTATGAATATCGCTGATGACTTTATTATAATAACAAAAATTAATTAGTAAGCTACGCTGTCGAAAAATTTAATTAAAAAGAAAATATGTGTGATATTTAATAATTCCAAAATATATATATATATTTATAAAATTATAATGAATATTAAATATTAATTAAAAGCGTAGACTTCCACGGTCTGAGTCATTAAAATTAAACGAGTTCCGGGTTTGGACCGTGTCAAAATTTTACATCTCGGAAACTGCTTTCACTACATCTTGAACTTGCGTCCATATTTTCATTAGATGATTGGTGCCATTTTGATCAAATAACCGCCCAGCAATCGGATACTACCTTTGCAATAACTACTCTTAATCATCAACGTAAATATGATAAACTTTTCCCTAAAGACAAACCTTGTAAGAAACTAGTCAAAAATACCGTTATCAATATCTCGTCCCATCAACTTTCAGACGCGGAAAAAACAGTTTTAGCTAAAGGTCTTAACTTTGCTCTTGCTCCTAAGAAATTACCGATTGAAACGATTATTAGTTCTGTTGAATCTTCATTACGTAACATTTCCAAAGAAACTTCTGATAGCATACGTCTCCAGACTGCTAGCTTTCTTCAAAAATGCACAGCACCCAAACCTAACATCACCAGGGACGAGAAATTAGCACTTAAAGACCTTAAATCCAACCCTGATATCGTCATCACTTCTGCTGATAAAGGTAATGCGACCGTAGTTATGAACCAAGAACAGTACACTAATAAGATTAACTTACTTCTTCAAGATGGCTCCTACACACCCTTAAAACGCGATCCAACTGCCAAATTTGAACGTGAAGTTTCTGCTCTTATTAAATCCTCAGATATTCCTACAGCGATTCAAAAACAACTTATTCCCAAATCTTCTAAAACACCCCGCATTTATGGTTTACCTAAGCTACACAAACCTGATATTCCTCTCAGGCCCATAGTCAGTACCATAGATTCTCCCACTTATCAACTTGCTAAATACCTCTCTAAAATACTTAAACCGTATACAGGCAACTCTATATCTTTTATTCGTAACTCGGCCGATTTTGTTAAAAAGATTTCTGATATTAATATTACACCACAAGATATTTTAGTTAGCTTTGATGTCACCTCTCTATTTACCAAGGTTCCCATCCCAGATTCGGTAGATATTATCCGCCAACTACTTCATGAAGACAAACAACCCACGAGTATAGCCACCCTTATAGAGAAATGCCTCACTTCCACTTATTTTGTTTTCCAAAATAAATTCTATAAACAAACAACGGGCGCAGCGATGGGTTCACCACTTTCACCAGTTGTCGCTAACATCTTCATGGAATCCTTTGAGAAACAGGCCTTGCAAACTGCTATCCTCAAACCTAAGGTATGGTTTCGTTATGTTGATGACACTTTCGTTGTTTGGTCACATGGTAGAGATACACTGAACGACTTCTTAGAACATTTAAATAACCAACATTCCAACATTTCTTTCACTATGGAAATCGAAAATAAAGGTACTCTTCCTTTCCTCGATGTGCTCGTTTCTCGTAAATCTAACGGTAGTCTTGGCCATGCAGTTTACCGTAAACCTACGCACACTGATAGATACTTACATGCCAACTCACATCACCATCCGTCCCAAAAGAATTCTGTTATTAACTCTCTTGTTCACCGTGCTTTCATTATCTCAGAACCAGATAATTTAGAGTCCGAACTACAGCACGTGCGGTGTAGCCTTATGAACAATGGGTACAGCAAACGCTCAATTGATTATAGCATCAAACGTTTCCAACAACCCCGGCCCCAGAACATAGCTGATTATGATTCATCCTTTGATTCTTTTGCCGTACTACCATTTATTGAGGGTGTTACTGATCGGATTGGTAGAATTCTTAGTAAGAGTAACATTAAAGTCATTTTCAAACCTTCCCAAAAAATTTCTCAATCCCTTCCATCTCTTAAGGATAAAAGACCACCGCTATCCTCAGCAGGAATATACAGTATCCCTTGCTCGTGCGGTTCAGTATACATTGGTGAAACTGGTCGTACCGTTCAAACACGTATCACCGAACATAAGCGATGTTTAAAATCTGGGCAAGTTCTCAATTCCGCCGTGGCTGAACATCAACATAATACTGGTCACAGTATTATGTTTGATGAATCTTCCATCATCGTATCCGCTCCCAAGTTCTATGATAGGAAAATTCGTGAAGCTATTGAGATACATAAACATCCAAACAATTTCAACCGTGACACAGGTTACTACCTGCCACCTGTCTGGAAACCTTTATTGCGCAGTGAACCATCTTTACCTGACTCTAACCAATGAACCTTCCTAACCAATCATCCGACACGTCTTTCTCTATATAAACTCTTTTTTCCTTCTACTTTTCGAAGATCGCTCTTGGCCTCTAGCGTGGTTTACACGTCGGGTAACCTTGATCTTTCTTCCTTTCCTCCTGAAGAAGCTCCCTACGATGGCGAGCGAAACGTCGAGCCCTCACTCGAATTTTGACACGGTCCAAACCCGGAACTCGTTTAATTTTAAATATTAATATTAAAAGGGTTAATATTTAAATTACAGGAGAATTAAATTCAATAAATATTGAGATTAAATTATATATGTACCTGCAAAAATATACATTAAAAATTAATATAATGGATAATTTCACACATTTCATAAATATTTAATAACTCAAATATATGCAAAACAAAATCAATACAGCTACGTAATTTAATTATTCCCGGGATAAAAATAAATACATGATGATACAAGATCTCCGTAACGCCCTTAATACATAATTACTAGATCTAGTTTAGCTCGAGTAGGATTAGAACACAGAATTTCCGAATTCGAATAGATTCACACAAATAATAGCTGTTTCTATTAAATTGCAAGAGCACATGCCGCAATGAATATGTGGTAAATTTCCCTGACGAGTCGTCGGTACAATGTTCATCATTTCGCGTGATTGGTGGATGATAATTGCAATGTGGTCACCCTGTAACAACGCTGAGCCCCTGTCAGATATTGAGGTTGGACGCTTGTTGGAAAACGAGTTTATGTTGGCCAGGGAAATTAGTAGGCTTTTGATCATGTCATGGATTACTTTGATGAATGGTAATTACTGAATTATTAATTATTGATTGTGTAAATTGTTGTTGAGGTTATTATAGTAAGCTCAAGATTATTTAGATTTTGAAAATAAAAAATAAATATATCATCACGCCTTTTACCCATTACTGAGTGTGGTACTCTGCCGAATTAGATCTCGGTACGTGATATATTTTTTCGCGTGAAGTGCGGTTACCAGCTGTCAAATCACGGCCCACAAAGATATTAGTGCAGTGGGAGCCACAAGGGTAGATTTAAATTGGTGAAAATTGTTTGTCGGCTGTGGGGATCTAATCAAGCTTCTCAAGATTCACAGGCCGACTCGATACCACTGAGCCACCTACCACATTTTATTATAACAGTCAAAATCTATTTTTTTAAGACTTTTCAATTAACAGCAAAATATAAAGTTTTCTTTCAAATTAATTTAAGATTTGTATTTAAATCATGTGCATATTTCTTCCAAGATTGGATAAAATTATTGAAATGATATGGGGTAGGTGGCTCAGTGGTATCGAGTCGGCCTGTGGATCTTGAGAACCTTGGTTTGATTCCCACAGCCGACAAACAATTTTCACCAATTTAAATCTACCCCTGTGGCTCCCCTTCCACTAATATCTTTGGGGGCCGTGATTTGACGACTGGTAACTGTACTTCAAACGAAAAAATATACCACTTATCGAAATCTGCTTAGGCAAAGTGCCACATCCAGTAATGGGTAAAAGGCGTGATGATATATTTATATTTATTTATTTTTATTGAAATGATATTAACTAGTATAACAGACAGACTGTAATTTGGACATGTCTGCTCAAACAGTCATTTGAAAATTTCTCCTGTTAACTAATCAGAGAAAAACTTATTTGTTATTTGGCTACACCGTATTTTCCGTGAGACACCCTGTATCACATAATTTGTGAAATCCATCATAAAATTAAAAATGCTAATTTTTAGCAAAACACATTTGCAATGGCGATTAATGTTCAATTTCACAGGAATTAAAAAATAATTGAAACTAATATCAGTAACAATATCGGTTATTTTGAATAAGCTAGGTTTGATTTATAATCAGATATCTAAATGTAAATGTATTTGTATAATCTATATAGAAATTGAATATAATCTCTCTTGATTTTATTCGATTTGAACAAGTGGCATCATTAGTGATTTGTTATGATCTAAATGAACTATTATTTAAATTCTGATTATATATACTATAAATTATCATTAATTTAGGATTCACAATTTTAATTTATTTACTTAAATAGAGCAAATTTAACTAACCAAATATTTACTCGTACTAAGTAAATACAAATAAATAGCCAGAAATAAATAAAATTATTTGTAGTTATAATGAAAAATATTCAATATATCAACATTTAAACAACTTGTTTTTATTTATATTATCGTTAATATAATTAAAAGCATGCGTTTAAAATGAATAAAATTTTAATTGAAATTCCTAGAATTTATAGGATTAAATATTTGTAATAAATTAATTGACTCTAAATGCAGTTTGAATTAAAATTGTTAATTTTGTATAATTATTTAAAATCAGGGTTAGCAAAAATGTGTCTTTGGGGGCCGTAATTTGACAGCACTTCACGCGACGAAATATATCTGTTACGGGAGAGTGCCACACCCAGTAATGGATAAAAAGGCGTGATGATATATTTATATATAAATCATAATTTAAAATACGAATCAAAAGCTCAAATTGTCAAAAATAATTCGTAATAAAAGCGTTGCAAATAAAACAAAACATATAACTCATAGACGAAAAAAAAATATTCAAATTTGCGCTATACGAGTAAATAATAATTTATTTATATATTTGTGGTAGTGAACATGGAATATATCAAATAACATTGCATGTTGCAATAGTATGAATAAATTTTATTAATATTCTGTCACATATTATTTTTAACTGTAAATTATAAAATATTGGCGAGTTTGTGTTGTTTTATAAAAGATTAATCTTGATTAACAAGAAACATTTCATTAGCAAAAGTTTTAAATTTTTAATAGGTTTCCAACTTCCTACATGAAAGCAAAGTTTTCTAATTTTCTCAGAAATAGTGTTTGCAAATAAGCAAATTTCAATCGACAAACAGCTTCTATTTCACGAGTACTACATTATAAAAATAAACTTTCAGTGCATATAAAGTACCTCTGCCACCCATTCTACACAAGGGGAAGCGAAATCTCACGGCTGGTAATTGCACATCATAGTAAATATCGAAGTACAGAAGTGTAAACTGTAATCAATACATACAATAATATATATCCATAATTTTTTTTTTGTAACAATTTTGAAATATCTTGTATATTACAGCAATTATATTTCAAGTCAGCACTAAATATTTTTCTTTAGTCCGTCAGTACGGTGGTGTAGATAGCGATATGGAATTCGAATCCGGAGATCCCGATTTCGAATCTCACCTAAGCTAAAAATTATATAAACTACTACACTGCGGCTCGGTGAGTGCGGACCCTGTACTGTAATTGGGATTAAGTTCCAGTTGTACAGTGTAACATAAATAAATAAATCATTGGTAATAATTTCAGAGATTTGTTTCTAAAAGGAATTTTTTTTTACATTTTGCTTATACAAACTCTCATTTTTTTACGGGCGTAAGAAAAATGAAAAATTTCTCTTCCCTGAAGCAGTGAATAAAAAGATTTAAAATAAAGCAATATTTGAATATTTGTCTTTAATATTCAGTGTTATATGTTTCATCCTGCGAATTGAAATAAAATAAGAATTTTCGTAAAGTAAATCCTGCGTTTAAGTCGTCACGTGTCCTTCGTTCTGGTGTCACGAAGTAAAATTGAAAACTGTCAGTTAATATCCGTCGTAAAGCAACCATGACGTTTCGTGGATTCTTATTTTAAAATTATCAGACAATGTCAGACTGTCACGCGCCGTCAAATCTAGTAGGCGGATGCTGCGGCTCCAAACTGAGAACCGAGGACAGATCAAAGACGTCGCTAGTCTCCACAGAGCCGGAATAACATACATTTAAATAATTTTTAGCAAAATACTTAAATCCTGATAAATTGTCTGTATCATAAAAATTATACGCAGTGTCCCATGGCTATTGTTTATTTTATTCTTGTCAAATTTAAATAGTTATTTGTGTGACAACAAAGACAAAATTAATTGTCGTCCATACACTTGGTGAAACTAGGCTGGCCAGCACAGTTAGTAACCATAGACGTGTTTTGCTCTTATTAGAACTCATCAGTATGGTATAACCCACTTCTTCACTTAGAACAAAGTTCACGTGAAGAAGCTGTTATTTGTGTATTAAGAGCGTAAAGTGATTCTTTGTTACTCGAACATGGTAATTGTAGCGCGAGCCGAAGGCGAGAGCTGCAATAGTGTAAGAAGAACAAAGACATTTTACGCTCGTGATACACCTATAATTTTTTCTACGATTGCATCTTAAAATTATTAAAAAACGTATGCGTACTGAAAATAAATTCGTTCTGTCAACTGTCAATATGACAAGTTTCTGTTTTGGTTGTATCCCTGGTAACTATTGAAATAATCGCGCATATAATATATTTTTCGCGCGGTGCCATTAGAGACGCACAAAAAAGATATTTCCGATTGTTCCAGAGAAAACGTCAACTTTACGATGACAAATGAGAGCGTCATTGTAAACATATCATAGCAATCGTAGAAAAATGTAATTTTTGGCGGTGTACCTGGGCAATAAATAATTAAATATAAATGAATATTGAAATAAATTTAAATAATTCAATTGTTATTATATATTATTAGATACAAAAATAGTATCTTTCCTTTGTGAGTAGTGCGGCCCTGCAAAGAGGCAGGTTTGTTTCCATGCAAATCAGAGACCGCGGTTTTCTTTCGCGGCATTGGCCGAACTTATAATTCTGCTTTGTTTCGTTCTCCGCGCGAAATGAAATGAAAATCATTTGAGCTTTCTAATTAGTTTATGCTGATTGGATTCGTCTTTTTTATTTTGCACTGCTGGTAATTTAATGAGAAATTTTTCTGGGAGAATGGTTTCGTTTGAAAAAGGAAATATATTATTTATGTAATTAATAAAATCATATTTGACATGCAACCATTGAATTTTAATTAAAATCATCTTTCTTAATTTACTAAATTATTCCAATAAATTTAAATTAAACTCATTTTGAAAATAATAAAATTACAGCTGCTATTTTCAAGTTTTATGAAACAATTCTTAAAAGATTATTACTTCTTCAGCTTTAGCCTTCAATAGGAAAGAACAAAATTTACGAGGATAATTTTTAATTGCTTCTAGCGAACTGCCCGACAACTAAATTAAATTTTTTTCATCAATAATAATAATTGCTTTCCCAAGAAGTTTTCTGTACACGAAAAAAACAAATTAAATTTCATTAATGAAGACTTATTTTTAGTAAGACAAAAAATTATTCTGTAATTTCAGATAAAAAAATAGTTATTTTGAAAGTAATTGGTTACAGGCCGAAACCAAACACTGTAACACGAGTGTAGTAACTAGTTGATATCTGTAAAGTTACTTTCAATCAAAAGTTTATATAACATTTTTTCCACGATCAAAAATTAAGATTCCTTTTTTTTTAATTGTAATTAATTCAAATTATGAATGTAGTCATTTTTTCAATAGCACTTAGGATCTCCTGCGATATAGTTTGAATCTCTTCAACAGTCTCAAGTCTCCTACTTTTCAGTTTGGTTTTCATTTTTCAGAAGATGAAAAAGTTGCAAGGACAGGGTGGCGATTCAAGTAACATTAATAAATTCCCTGACTAAGTAAAAAAATTCCCTGACTTCTAGAATATTGACTTATTTATGAATTTATGGTAACATTTCATATATTATATCATATATTGTAATATAATTGTTTTTTTAATTAAATTTATATTAAAAGCAAAATCAATTTGTGTTTCTAAACAGGCAAAGACACAACCTTAAATATTGCATACAGAAAAAACATAGCGCGGTAGAAACGTTAGACAAAACAAAACAGTTTTCAATTAGTAAACATCCTTCGGTTATATTTTCATAGATGGCGGTTCTCACTCTTAAGAAGCAATAAAGGGTATTTGTGGCCAATAAAGGTATACTATCTATCTAATAAAGGGTATTCTGCCAATAAAATCTAAAAATAACTAAATACATTTTGAAATAAAAGTTTGTAGTTATTTTTCTAAAATTAAATTAAAAAATTTAAAGAACAAAAAACTTTTTTCCCTGACTTTTCCCTGACTTTTCCAGAAATATAAAATTCCCTGACTTTTCCCGGTTTTCCAGGTTAGTCGCCACCCTAAAGGAGCGGGGACTGGTGAGTAAGGGGGATGGGGAAGAACATTGTCAAAAATTCGCGGATAACCAGAGATGTGTGAGCCGGTGGATTGTCGTGGTGGAAATGCCATGATACATAATTTTTTTAATTAGAAAATATCGAACTTTAAGTTTATTAAAAATAGAACAGTTTTTTCTTTCAGATTTCTAATCAGAAAAAATAATTAGAATTTCAAGTAATTAATATTCCCAATTAGTTTTCCGGAATGAAAGCTTCAAAGCAACAAATAAAAAATCAGTTCCATATGTTTCTAATTTACTGCTCCAATATTCCAAAATTCGAAATCGTAATTAAAGATAAATGAAAGTCCGTAACTACGCAACAATATCGCGCAGGCTTCGACGCGTAACCCATCGAAGTGCGTAATCAAGTTACCGTAAAGACATTTTAAATTTTATCCGAAAATGAAATCGAAGCATTCTTTTATCCATCGCAGAAGATGCATTTAATTGAGACGTGATTAGTGACAATCTAAAAGTAAGAGAAGAAAAGTCGATGAAACGTGAAAATTCATTCATTTGATGGGTCGGGAAACGTTCGATTTTATGGCAACTTCCGTTTCCGTTTATTGCAATTAGAAATTTCGGAGCGCTTTGTTTGACCCGAGAGGATGAAAGAAGATTGTAAAAAGCTTTAATGGATGACGCAGCAAAAGGCTCAATGGTGAAGTATTTAAAGAGAAGATGCGAGGATTTGCTCAAAAGTTTGGAATTTTCAAAGATTTGCGTAGGGTTGTTTAAAGTGCAGTCAAGTGTTATATTCATGTTGCATTGTTAACTTCTTTCAAGCGGACTTCAAACATAAAATAAAAACAAAACTATTCTTCTATGCTATCAGTATTCTACAGGAATGTTTAAAGAACTATTTCATTCCTACAACTACAGTTCATACCCAATATAAAGGCCAACTGCACCACCAAAACTTAAACAATAAACTTGATTTATAAATAAAAATAAGCGAATAATAATTATCATTGCCGTCAAGCAATCCATTTGCTTTTATTTATTTAAACCAAATAGGCGGCTCAGAGGTACCGAGTCGGCCTGTACATATTGAGTACCCTGGTTCGATCCCCACAACCACAGTCGACAAACAATTTTCACCGAATTAAATCTACCTTTGTGCCTCTCTATCCACTAACATCTTTGTGGACCCTGATTTGACGGCCGATAACCGCACTTCACGCGAAGAAATATTTACCGAGATTTGCTACGGAAGAGTGTCACACCTAGTAATGGGTAAAAGGCGTGATGATATATTTATTAACTTTATTTATGGGGTAGGTGGCTCAGTGGTATCGAGTCGACCTGTGGATCTTGAGAACGCTGGTTCGATCTCCACAGACGACAAACATTTTTCACCAATTTAAATCTACCCCTACTACTTACCGAGATCTGCATAGGCAGAGTGTCACACCCAGTAATGGGTAAAAGGTGAGATGATATATATTTATATATATATATATATATATATATATTTTATTTATAAGTTTAAGTTTTTAAGGTACAATGGGTCATTAGGGATGTAATTTACAATTTAGTATTTAATCTGTTAGAAATAAATAAATAAATATATCAATATGACTTATTTTCCACTTTGAGATGTGGTATTGTGACAAAAAGAATTACACTAAATACGATTTCCAAAGCGCAAAAGAGGTAATTTTTATGACAATTAGTTGTCGATTATGGATATACAAATAGGGTTCTTTTCATCCAACTTAAGTCTTGAATGAATTAAGGGGTCTTAGGTTCTTTTTAAGGTTATCGGAGTTGCGCCTCGTGTGTATAGTACTCAAGTCCTTCAATGACTATTTGGATTTATTTAACAATTCTCTAAACAGTACTACGGTAGTTAACTAGCAACATCGACGCGAAACGGTTGCCAAAAACTCATTGTGCGCGAACGTTTCCGAAGGCGTCACTAACTGCTAACTGGCAGCGCGGACGTGCTTTTCCTTCTTCATGAGCTTGAACTCGTGAGAGACGAAACCGCTCGCAATTATCAACGTGCACACTGTTCTAGCCAATATAAAACCAACTATTATTACGTTTTGTTTTTTTGTTTGTTATTAGTTCACCAGGTATATACAAAGAGAGATTGTAATAAAAATGAAGTGTCTACACAGAAATGAAACAAAATGGAGGACTGTTTTGTGAAATTTCCAACAATGTTGTTCTTGGTGAAATTCGTATTAATATAAAAAGTTTAGAACTTACAAAAATTAAACTATTCTTTTTAGGTTTAAATCTGTTTTGTATTTAAGAACTGCAAACAATTCAAATATCACGTTTACTATGTTATATAACATATGTATAATCTGATACAGAGTATACACTGTTACACTTATTTTTTAACACCCTGTATAATATATGTTTTGTGCAAGATTTTATAATTAGTACCATTTATGCCCAGTTGTACGAACAAAATTTAAATAAAAAACTTAGTGTAAATAAATAAAAGTATATCGAATGTTTGACAGCAATATCAATGACTTCATATGACACGTAATTTTGATTTTACTTTATTTAACTAATTTTAAAATCTAAACTAGTTATTTTCATCACTGCTTTTGAAATTTTTCCAACCTCACAATTAGCCCTCTACACTTAGCTCTTTGCTTAAAATACGAGGTTAATTAAGGTCTTCATTTTATCGTAGAAACTATGACAAAAAAATCTAATTATAAATCCTTATTGGTCAGAAAAACACTATTTACTTTTCAGTACACATTTCTGTTTTTGATTACGGATCCAAAGCGTTCAATTCATATGCCTCTATGGAAACTAACGGATGATGAGACGAATTAAATTGTATTTTTTTTTATTTCAACACCGTTAAATTTTAACAAGTATGATGATTAATAATTTTGTAATATATAGCATACTAAAATTACCACTGTAGTTCTTCTTCTTCTAACATCTTTGGGGGTGGTGATTTGAACACAGGGCCAATCCGACTCGGTACAAAATGTGCGGAGCACACGGGTGGTAAATCAAAGGGGCGGCGATAGCCGCTCACCCTACATATTGTCTTTTTCAGAATATTTTAAAATAAAACAAATAAATAAATATATCATCACGCCTTTGATCCATTACTGGGTGTGGCACTCTGTCAAAGCAGATCTCGATAAGTGATATATTAGTTCGCGTGAAGTGCGGTTACCAGCCGTCATATCACGGCCTCCAAAGATGTTAGTGGAGAGGGAGCCACAGTGGTAGATTTAAATTGGTGAAAATTATTTGTCGGCTGTGGGGATCGAACCAGAGTTCTCAAGATACTACTGAGCCACCTACCCCATTTTAAAGAGCGTTATAAATGGGCCAATTCATTCAAAACAAAAAAAAAACGCAAGATGAATCAGTGTTGTTAATAGTGAGTGAAATAATGAGAACAAAAGTGTAGCCTAAAATTTGTTAAATACGAAATCTAATTTTGGTATGCGGTGCCCATGAATGTAGTCGTAAAATAATTACCATTAAAATTAATTAATGCAATATAATGAACGACCACGAATGACTCCCGGACTCGACAACGTTCGGCTCAACACATTACACCACATTACGCCACCAGCCACTTTACAAACCCATAAAACGTTCCCCGGCTACAGGCTGCTCTATTACCGATACAACATCAATGCCATGTTGAAAGACGACACGGCACGCTGGCTACAGCGCTGGGCTAGACTGGCCACTGTATGTTTCACAACGAGCTATAAGGGTCGCCATTAAAGCTTGATGTGACGCCTCCATTTGCAGGAGTGCTTCTTACTGCTCAGCAGCAAGGAAGCGATAATTTAATACGTCTTGGTCTAATCATCATTGACCAAGAGATGGATCTTGATATGAAGTGTCTTACAATGCTAAAAAAATACTTTTCAGCTGTTACAGAATGGTAGTTACAAAATTATTCACTACTAAGCGTCAATTTAAACGTAATGGCTGGTAGCACAAGCTTTGTTTTTGGGGTTTTAACATGTTAGAAATAGCTAAAACACTCAAATACACGGCTATTAAAACAGGCAAAAACAGAGCTTGTGCTACAAAAATAAAATTGTCCAGTGGGTTAAGCTTGCTTCGAACGTTCTTCAATTTTGTTCATTATTTATTCTTAACTTAGTTTTTCTTTTACACAAATAACTATTTTCTACGATTGCTATGAAAAGTTGAAAATTACGCTCTCATTAGTCGTTTTCTGTGGAACAATCGAAAAATAACTTTGTCGCACGCCTTCAATAGCAACGCGCGAAAAAGATGTTAAACGCGCGCGTTACCAATCGTAACAAGCGAAAAAAATATTAGATGTGCGCTTACTTTATTAGTAATTGTAAAAATTATGTGTGTATCACGAGTGTAAAGTGTCTTTGTTACTCGAGCACACGAGCCGCAATAGTGTAAGAATCTCTTTACGCTCTTAATACACAAACAACTATTTTCACAAGCCTATTAGAAAATCAAATTTTCAACAATAAATTAGAAGTCAGTTATGGAAAATTCTCATTTCTACAGTTAAATACAGAGCATTTACCTTGAAATTAGGAATGTTACATTTGCATATTCCTTTCAAAAATTGCAAATTTAACATAATGTCAAATATCAACAAAGACAAAATTAATTGTCATCCATACACTTGGTGAAACCAGGTTTAATAAAATATAAACTAAACACTTGGCTAAGTCTCACAAAATTCAGCCTCCAAGTCACCTTATGAGGGCATTGTCTATGGTTATTAACTGTGCTGGCCAGCCTCTGACGATGCTCTCATAAGGTGACTTGGAGGCTGAATTTTGTGAGACTTAGCCAAGTGTTTAGTTTATATTTTATTATGTCAAATATGAATACATCCACAAAGCTTCATGATTCAAATTGTAATGAAAAAATCCATAGATTATCTCGCCTGAGTAGATACATACGAGTATATATGTGGAAACAAATTCGATTTCATATGTTGATGATTTTATTGTCCTTGTTTCTCATTCATTCATTTGTTCGTTGAATGAAAATAATTATCAGCGTTGTCGAGAGAATCATACCATGTTCTTTTTCATTATTTAATTCTACATTATATGTTCAATTTAAATTGTAATTTGTACATTGAAAGTACTAAATTACGAATTAAATAGTAAACATTAATGGCTGGTTTTATAAATGACAAACTAATTTACTTCCGAAGTAAATAAAATTTATTTACATTGGAAGTAAAAAATGACAGTCGAACTTTTGGCAGTTTCCGTTTCTATGCAAGACTTATTCAAAATTAACAATAAAAAAATCATGGCTGTCGATTTTAATTAGGATTACATCTAAATTTAAATTTCCATATCTCTGAAACGGTTCATTTTGTTTTCGACTTATTTTGACTCCTACTTATTTTTTTCAGTCATTATTTGTAGATAAAACTACATTGTTTATTCTCAACAGGATGGAGGAGAAAGGGGTTGAATTGAACGCTATATTACTTGCCTTGTAGGTGGCTTAGTGGTATCAAGTTGGATTTGAGAACCCGGGTTTGATTCCCACAGTCGACAAACAATTTTCATTAAAACTACCCCTGTGACTTCTCCTTCACTAACATCTTTGGTGGTCGTGATTTGACGACTGGTAACCGCACTTCATGCGAACAAATATATAAGTTACTAAGATTTGCTACGGCAGGGTGTCACACTCAATAATGGGTACAAGGCGTGATGATATATTTATTTTCGTAACACATACACAAGAAACACGTTCTTATTCCCTAATATTAGTGAGAGAAACACTGCTTTTCTCCCCTAGGGAGAGAAACATTATGTTTATCTCCCTAGGTAGGATGTCAAGAAACACGTTGTTATTCCGTAATATTAGTGAGAGAAACACTGCTTTTTTCCCCTAGGGAGAGAAACATTATGTTTATCTCCCTAGGTAGGATGTCAAGAAACACGTTCTTATTCCCTAATATTAGTGAGAGAAACACTGCTTTTCTCCCGTAGGTAGCATGTTTCTCTCCCTAGGGAGATGTTTCTCTCCCTAGAGTCTACGATTATTAGCTGTTTGCAGCGTTTCCTAGGTAACTAGTTACGCAACCCATATTTGATTGTCCCGATAAGACAATAATTTTTGTGCACTTGTTACGAAAAGTATAATATGCTTCACGGGAGGGCGCGATTATCCCTTGTGTGAAGTTGGCAAACCTCGACTTCACACGCGAGAATAATCGCTTGTTTCCTTCCCTTGATGCATAACATTTATTTTTCAACTAGTAGAAAATATTGCAATTAATATGAATTAGAAAGCTACAATAAAAAAAAATCATGTATCCAATAATAACCCAATAACGTGCTGTCACTATAAGTCCTTCTCCATGCATTGCAACTGAGGTAAACCCGATATGCGTCATAAACGTAACGGCGTCGGCGTCGGCGTCGCACTTGCTGACGTCACAAGCTGCAACTGTCGTTGCCAGACACGTCCCGCTGAGAAATAAATAAAGATACAAGCCAACCCGTCGCATCCGGCCACTGGACATAAGTCCTGACGTCTTCAACATGCAGGGGTTGAAAAACTTCACAAACAACAATATTATTTTCTAGGATTGCTTCTAAGTATACCCCCACAAAAAAAATATTTGATGTGGACACCACATGACTTCCTTGTACACGTATTAAACTATAGATATTTTTTTAATTGCACATATTTGACATTAAATCTTTTATTTTTTGTTCTAATCCATAGCAAACTTAATTTAAAAAAAAAATCAAAAAATATATAATATTTAAATTTAGATATCTCGTTTATGCAAAAAGCTAATTTAAAAATTCTTAATGTGCTAGACGAAGAATTTAATTCTTTAAAACTTTTATTTGCAGCATTTATTTCTAAAATTAAAATAATACCATTTTTTACAAGGAAAACTGTTAGCAGCTTCATGTAATGTGTCACTTCCGGTTAGTCTATTTTAACCAAAATCTATAATGTTATTTCCATTGATATAATAGTCTTATATACCAAATTTGGAAAGTTTTAAATTATATTTGAATATAGTTTTTCATGAAAATCTATTATAGGCTCCAAGTAAAGTACCACTTCCGGTAGTTGTATAATGACAAAAAAGGAAGGTGCACAACTAGATGTTATAACAGTCCTAAATATAAAGTTTCAATTTTCTACGGCTTACCGTTTTTGAGTTATGCGAGATACGTACGTACAGACGGCACGACGAAATTAATCAAAATGGATTCAGGTAGGGCCAAAATACCTATTTCCGTTGAAATCTGAGAACCGAAAATTTTCGCGATTACAATACTTCCTTTACTTCGTACAAGGAAGTAAAAATATATTTTCGGTGCACAGGAGCGAAGGGATGAATGTTTGTTGCATGTTGATGGATTTTGGTTGTGAGAAAAGAAAGAGTTCGTATGGAGGAAGTGTTAATGTGGTCGAAACGAGTATCGTGTGTCAGGATGAGAATGTTAACGGGTTCGTGCTACCCCATTTAATGGGATATAGCGTGATGTTATGTATGAATGTATGTATATTTTCGGTGTAACCGAAGGTAACCCCAACTTTTTTTGGGACACTCGATATTGTTGTATATGACATGTAAGTTCGATATACTTTTGTTAATTTAAACAAAGTTAAAACGGTCTAGCAACAACAAATAGTATATTGTGTGGCAAGGGGTGAAACAAGACGATTTCTGACGACGGCGAGAGTTGGCTGTCATCGCCCTGGTCTAAAATCGTCTTTGTTTCATCCCGTGCCACACACTATATTTTTCATATCACATAACTCAACAACACATCCTCTGACCACGATGTAGCTTCTTCTGCTTCTTTCCATTTCACAAATTTATCGTAACAAGATAAATATTTTTCCTTAGATTTTGTGGCCTTATAAATCAAGGGAAGCTGCTAGGGCTTTTTCGGTAAGATGTTTTGGGGTACTCATTTTATTTGTAATTTATTAAAATCTTTGACAACGATTTGACGACAGCTGTCAGACGATTATGATTTTATTCGCTTTTGTTTATTACAAATGCGATTCTGACAGACTTGAAATAAAGACATAAATAATAAATAAATGAATGTGCCGGGCAGAAACAATGTTGTTTCTGACTGACACAGTCGCATTGGTCTGAAATTGTCTTATTTCGACTGGCAAAACAGAGATCAAAACTCGCTGTTTCAATGCATGTGATATGAAAAAGTATATTTCCTATAGTAGTGAAAAATGTTGGTCATCCCTGTTGAAGATGGCCAGAACGTTTGGTATGTCATAAGATAATTTACTGCAAGTGGTTTCGTTTCGAAAAGATGCTATCAAAAGTTTCGCTTCATGTGCACTTTGCAACCATTTTATAGTTGAGATTGTGTGAAAGGTGCTGCGTCGTAAGAAAATAGAAGATTTACTTCAGGACTATAAGAAATTCTTAGCAACGAAGAATTTATAACGATTTTACATCCGCGAATACGGGTAATAAAGAATATAAAAATGATATAAAACCGACAATTGCATTGGCATATAAGAGTAGATATCTGATATAAATCATGTTCAGGTTGATGTGAAACAATCCCGAACGGATTTTGAAAGGAACTTGCTAGTATGTTTTGAACAACAATTCTCGAACGTGTTTATATTCAGATACATATTTTAGTTGTTAACTATAGTCTCATAGGTATTGTGTTGTAGTGTCAATATTGCCAGCAGGTCCGTATTGTCATAAATTTATACAACAAGAAATTAATTACTTTTGTGTTACGTGTGTGAAATGAGTATTATTTTGTTGTTGTTGTCAGTGAGAGTGTCATTTGAGCGAGCCAAAAAAACAACATTTTTGTTCAAGAAATATAAAAATCGACAATGTCAAAAATAAATAATTATTTATTTATTTAAGTAAATTTAAGGAAAATAATCTGAATTTGGTACTATTGATGTATTGTAACCAATGGAATGTGGCAAAAAATAATTTAAGAGCGTGCGCGAAATATTTATTTTGCACACTAGAATGCGAAACAGTGCGCAAAAAAAAACGTACTTCACGTATTGAAATATTTATTGGTAATTTTCTTAATTAATAAAAGAAATGTACCAATTAAAAATTAATGTTTTTATCTGTCATTATTATAATAAACAACTTTTTCATTTATTAAATAAAATTATCTGTTAATTAATATTTCATTTGTTTTGTTATTTCAAGGAACTAATAATTTAAAAAAAATTATCAATAAACATTTCCGCATTTTTTGAGATAAACATTTATAATTTTACTCTATTTGGAACTGAAAAATGACGAAAATGTTATTAGTAATTTTCTTAAAAACATCAGTGCTATAAAATAACGAAACAAATGTGATATTAATTAAGAGTTTATTTTATTGGACACATGAAAAAGTTAGACAGATTAAAACCAATAATTTTTAATTGGTTCATTTGTTTTGTTCATCCCTGCTCTAAACATTCATTTGAATATTGTTCCTGCAAAGTAATCAGGAAAATAAGAGTACCGAAAAAATAATTTCTGTTGTTATTTATCTATAGCATAATTTTCGTCAGACACTTTGTATATACTCGTATTACCGGCTTCAAGTAGTTTGAAATAACTGTAGTTTCATACAATAAATGCAATTAAAGTCTTAATTCAACAAACTTTAACAGAACTCTCATGGAATAAAAGTGACATTTGAAAATCCTTGTCAGCTTCCATATTTCATATGGAAACTCAACAACAACATATCATATTGACGCGACATTGGCACAATCCGTTCCTACATTCACAGCTTACTAATTTAGCGGCATGCCAAAGGCGGGACAAATTCACAATTCACTGTAATGTCAAATATAGCTGCAGGGCTGTACTTTGTGCAGTGATGAACAAACGACTGTTCAGTCATTGTAATTGTTTCCACGAATCAGCTGCTCGCACACATGAACACCAATCACAACAGGGGTGGATTAAGCACGAGTATTAATAGTGTTAACTATGCTCATGTAAAATAAATAACTGCCGTTGCAGATCTCAGTAAGTAATATAGTTCTTCGCGGGAAGTGCGGTTACCAGCCATGTTAGTGTTAAATAGTTTTTCTACTTCCGTTAGGAAATAGACGTTTTATTTCACTTATTTGAATTAGGTAATGAACTGCATTATTTAACTAGTGAAATAATAAGGTAACATAGCAACAGATATCTTGGTAGACGAATTCTGATGTGTTATTCTTTTATTTATTGAATTTATAACTGTCATTAATATGTCAAAATTTCATAATTTCAAAAACGCTGTTTCGTATTTATTAGAACGGAAGTAGAAAAAATATTGTATGAAACTAGTAAGGAAATAAGGTTATTACCTTACTTATATGTTTACATAACTCGACTACGCCTCGTTCTGCAAATTTCACATGCGTAAGGTAATAACCTTAATTTCTTTACTAGTTTCATAAATAGCTAATATATTTCATTGATAATTTTCATTTATTTTATTACAAAACATTTGAAAATTCGGCCAATGAGCTTATTTTTGCACGGATAAAATATCGTTAGCAAGTAAATATGTTTATATTCCATGAATTTAATAGAAAAATATTATTTTTAAGATCTGAATCGAAAGCAGGTTTTTCTTGCCACATATGCAGGTCGAAAATTGGCTATTCTCTCTCTAGAAAGGAGAGCAATAATTTTCCTCTATTATTTATTTATTCAAATATCACAAGTATTTTTTTTCTACTTCCGTTAAGAAATAGACGTATTATTTAACTAGTGAAATAATGAGGTAACATAGCAATAGATATCTTGGTAGACGAATTCTGATGTGTTATTCTTTTATTTTTTGAATTTATAACTGTCATTAATATGTCAAAATTTCATAATTTCAAAAACGCTCTTTCGTATTTATTAGAACAGATGTAGAAAAAATATTGTATGAAACTAGTAAGGAAATAATACCTTACTTATGTGTTTACATAACTCGATTATGCCTCGTTCTGCAAATTTCACATGCGTAAGGTAATAACCGTCATTTCCTTACTAGTTTCATAAATAGCTATTATATTATTCATCAAAAGTATATCTCCGTTTAAAGTATAAACACTAAAACCACACTTGTTAGCCAGAATATTTTTTACTCAAACAAAACTTCTACAAAAAAAAAAATAATAAAAAGAATTTAAAGTGTTATATATATACTACACTCTCTTTCATTTCCACACATATACAATAACTCATGCATATTCTACTGTCCGAGCCAACTATAAATATTTTCCGCGGGTCCCTAATGAGTCGCTTGTTCCGGACGCACACATGTTAATTGCCGCTTGCATTGTAGCAGAATACAGCCCCCAGGCAAAATGGACTAATCCAATATGGCGCGGAATTTGAACGCAGGTGTGGTGGATAATTTTCAGCGACTTGTTGTTGAATTATTGAATTGGATTTAGTTGGAGAGGATTAGAAAATATTTATTTTATTGTTGCACCTCCACCAATTTTCGCGATAATAAATTTGTATATTTAAAGTTACAAAAATTAGAGCTGTCAACATCTGAAAAATTTTAATCCGGATTTATATTTATCCGATACCTAGATATTAAACCGATATTCGAAGAATCCGGTTTTAACAAACCGGTATTTCGGGATCCTTCAATACTTTGTGCGTACATATATGGGAGAGTAATTATTTTCCAGATAATCCAATATTCGGAAAAACTGGATTCCGGATATGCCAATATTTAAATAAATTGGCCTTTTTGGGGTAGGTGGCTTCGAGTGCTATCGACTCGGTTTTGATTCTCACAGTCGACAAACAATTTTCACCACATAAAAATTAGCCCTGTGGCTCATCCTCTACTAACATCTTAGGAAGGCGTGATTTGACGGTTGGTACCGCACTTCATGCGAAGAAATATATCACATACCGAGATCTGCTACGGCAGACTGATACACCTAGTAATAGGTAAAAAGCTTGATGATATATTTATTTATTTTTATTATTGTTATGTTTTTAAGATACTAATTTAGAATTGTTGAAAGAATAATTAAATAGGCACAAACTTCAAATATAAGTTAATATGACAACATTATCAAAGTTGTAGAAAAAGAATATTGTACAACGCATTGGAATTTTTCTACGACTGCTACGAAAAGTTGACAAGTACGCTCTCATTTATCATAGTAAAGTTGACATTTTCTGTGGAACAATCGAAAAATAATACTAAATACGCACTTACTTCAAAAGTGACCAGGGATACAAACACAACAGAAACTTGTCATATTGACAGAACGAATTTATTTTTAGTACGTATACGTTTTTTAATAATCTAAGATGCAATCGTAGAAAAAAATATATGTGCATCACGAGCGTAAAGTGTATTTGTTCCTCTTATTTATTTATTTATGTTACGCTGTACAAACAGGAACTTAATCCCAACTACAGTACAGGGTCCGCACTCACCGAGCCGCAGTATGCTAGTTCATATCATTTTTAGCTTGAGTAAGATTCGAACTCGGGATCTCCGGATTTGAATTCCGTATTGCTATCTTCACCACCGTACTGACGGATAGTATTGCAGTTCTTGCTTTCGGCTCGCGTTTTAATGCATGAGTAACAAAGAATTACTTTACTAACAAATAACTGAAATAGTAGCTTTGTTTCAAACCAAAATGCATAAAAGTACAATAAAAATAATAGAATAATTGATTTTAGTCATAGAATGTCGAGAGTTATTAATTTTTCTATAGGTAACAGATAAAGATTCCGATTGTGAATTGTTTTTTCAATTTGTGAATTGAACACAACTGAATGTAAGTTAAAGTTCTTAGGGATAGAATTAATTAAGTAAAAAGGTGAGATAATTGTGTAAAGCAATATCCAGTAAAACAAAACACCCAACAGCATTTGTAAATTGACCTAGGAAGAAACATATTCCTGCTTTTCCCGCAGGAATCTCAATCTCCTAGAAGATGTTTGTTGATGCGCAGCGATGCCGCAGTAAAGTTTTTCATCTTGGTGTAAATCTCAATTCGTACATGAAGTTGCGTGTATCTCCACACAATGGAAGGCAGCACCTGCGTCTGCGTGACACAATCACGTTCACGCTTCGCTCACGTGCTCGGCACCGGAATGCAGATGAGTTTAATCAAGATCGGATGTGTTTTATGGTGTTCATCCTCTTTTCCACTCTAAGGAAATAGAAGCGGGTTCCCAAGTCTTGCAAAGTTCAATCACAACATTTAAGTCAAGCGGAGAAAATGTTGAAGAGAAGATTTGGTTATTAATTTGGTTTAGGGAGCATTGTAAAAATGCTTTATGGTACCTCAACTTTCAGGGGAGATTTCTAGAAATATTATTTGCTTGTTTGTACACTAGGAAATGAATCTTAAATGTAAAGCTTACAGTGAACTCTGCGCTTTTTAAATTTGGAGGTTAACTAACAAACAATTTAACCCCTAAACCTTAATAAAAGAATTAAATCTATATAGGTATTTATAGAACTAAGTTCTTATCCTCAGTCCATTTTCTACTGAGGATGAGAACATAGTTCTCGAAATACGTAAACAAATTTGATTCTTTTATTAAAGCTTAGGGGTTAAATTCTTTGTTAGTTAGTTCTTAGCCTTAGGATTTTACATTTATTTTAATTTTGAGGTTATTGTTATGTTTACGTCGTAATATACAGAATTGATAACTATATTTTAAATAAATATTTAATATATATTATTCCCTAATTCATGAATATGTTATTTAGATACAATGTTTGTTAAATACTGTTTAGTTAAAAACTTTGGTTAGGTTTACAGAAATCAGTGAAGGGAAAGTCAAAACAAAATGGTGTAGATCAGGAAATCCTTTGACTAAGATAATCTTACACTTTCTGAAATTAAATCTACCCCTGTGGCTCCTCGTCCACTAACATCTTTGGAGGCCGTGATTTAACGGCTGGTAACCGCAGTTCACGCGAAGAAATATATCATTTAAGTACCGAGATCTGCTACGGCAGAGTGCCATTCCCCAATAATGGGTGAAATGCGTGATGATATATTTATTTGTAACGGAAAGTATGCCATTTCAGAATTGTTTTCCGGACAAGCGTTTATTTAACTTTCCTGATTATCTCCAATTGGAATAAAGAGGAAAGTAACATTATTATCTGAAATAACTGATAGCAATGCATATTATTTGCCACGAAAGTTATTTAAACTTTATTTATATATTTTTCGAAATGATAAAATAGACCGCTGTTCAAAATTCACATTTTTTAAGTCTGACGTCACAAAAGTCATTAGGGCTTAATAAATATCAATTAACCCTTTCAAGCTTACTGGTATAACAGCTATACCACATGTTCAAACTTCAATTCTGTTGCGGCTTGATGGTATATTGTAGTTACCACATTTTAGTTAGTATATAGTGTCGCTATCTATTGAGAAAAAAAAATTTGTTGGGTTTTGTGGCTCTATATCCGTAAAAACGAATTTAATATTGTTTAGATATGCAAGATTTTACCCTTAATTCTGCCCGGAAAGGGTTAAGACTTTTTAAAAGATACATTGTTTCAATTTAGATAAAGTTTCATACATTTTTTTTAAATAGTAAAGGACCCGATTGTATTGGCTAAAATAAATCAAATATCCCACATAACGATAGAATATTGAAACCCATGTGTAAAGAACGCTTGAAAATATTTCTAGTATCAACGTACATTTCTCATCGATTTTCCCCTCGTTTTTGTGCAGCCCTCATTATCATTACAACCCTCTCTTTTTCGTTATATCCGGTAAAATATGTACTCCAAAAATCCCTGGAAAATGTTCCTAGATTTCCAGCGAGCTTAATATCTCTCCACACCATTCGTTTTTCGCGCACAACCTTGACCCCTTCCCTATTCTACCAGAGAGGGGAGACGGAAAATGAAATTCGGTATTTCCCGGTGAAGAAGGTTAGCGGATAGCGAGCTCACGTCCAGAATATCTTAACATCGCCTCTACCGCTGCTATCTTGTTTTGACGGTAAATATTGACCGGGGTGTAGGAGAACTAGGCTTCTAATTCACCCTTAACAATAATCCGAACATTATGTGCTGCCTCGTATAAATAATTCGTGCGAACGTCATCTCCTGGGAGTTTCAATAGAGAATAGCCGATGGAACTTTCAAGTGATTCGAATTTCAATCTGCTCTATTGTTATTATGACCCTAAGAAAGCTTTATTTATACTAAGATTATGAGTTCCAATCGCACTCAAGCTAAAAATATTTTGACTCGGTGAGTCCGGATCCTATTAAGTTCCTGTTGTACAGCGAAACATAAATAAACATAACTTTCTTTACACTACGAGTATTTGATTACTACAATGGCACAAAATATTACCTGTATTTAAATTCATAATTATTTTGAAATATAATGCAGGAATATTCGTACAGCACCGAACTATAATTCTTTTAGAATGGAATTATTAAAGAGACAAAAGCAGTATTATCTTCTTTTTTTAACAATCAAATAGTAAGTAATTTTAACATATAAATTTTTATATTTACAGCGTGTAACGATACATGTGTAATAAAATTTAAGGGTAGATAGTAATGAACGCACTGATCATGAAGAATTTTGTTGAAAAATAATATTAAGCTATGCCCGTTTACTAACTTTCACCATTTTTGAACCTATTTTAGACAAAAGGTCCTCATACATTTATTTTTTGGAATATAATAATGAAACTATGCATACTTACTAACTAAGATACGCTGAATTCAGCCGTGTGAAGAGATTTGAATTATCTCTTTTTGTTTACAAGTTACATGCTTGTGAAAAACACCAATTTTCGTGATATTAATTTTTTTATAACAAAGTTAATAAAGTTTTGATCCATGAAGCAAACTTAATAAAAATATGGATATATAACAAGTAAATGACGACAAATTTGGTGGTGCAATCAGATCTTAATTATCTGTAATAGTTTTTAAGATACAGAGGTATGTAGTTAGGGCGGCAAAAATCTGAAATTTTAAATCGTCGATATTTCAAAAAGTAGGCATCGGACGCCATTTTACATAATTTTTTCGTAATCTACGGGTCAAAAATAAGGGGGCTAAGTGGAAAAAAGTCCCTTTTTTCACATTTTTTTTTGCTGAAAATTTCTTAAGGGGTACCCCTTGGTGTTTTTTCAATTTTAGGTCATTTTAAGTTTTCTTGTTCTTAAATTTTTATCCGTGAAGCAAAAACTATGAAAATTTGCATACTAATGTACTTTCATGCGAGGAATTCACTGGTGTTCATAAATTTTTAATATGTCTTCAACTTTTTGAGATATTAGCAAGAGAAATTTTTGAAAATGTCTAAAAAATTTCAAAATTTTCAAAATTTTTCAAATTTGATATTAGGTTAAGTAAGTTACTGGTTCAAACCGAATTTCAATATCTTTTTTAGTTTTTCAGATATGGGCCCTCAAATTTATAAAAATTATAATATTAACCTATGCCCGTTTACTAACATTCACCATTTTTGAACCTATTTTAGACATAAGGTCCTGATACTTTTATTTTTTGGAATATAATAATGAAACTATGCATACTTACTAACTAAGATATGCTGAATTCAGCCGTATAAAGAGATTTGAATTATCTCTTTTTGTTTACAAGTTACATGCTTGTGAAAAACACCAATTTTCGTGATTTTAATTATTTTATAAGAAAGTTAATAAAGTTTTGATCCGTAAAGAAAATTTAATAAAAATATGGATATATAACAAGTAAATGACGACAAATTTGGTGGTGTAATCAGATCTTAATTATCTGTAATAGTTTTTAAGATACAGAGGTATGTAGTTAGGGCGGCAAAAATCTGAAATTTTAAATCGTCGATATCTCAAAAAGTAGGCATCGGACGCCATTTTACATAATTTTCTCGTAATCTACGGGTCAAAAATAAGGGGGTTAAGTGGAAAAAAGTCCCTTTTTTCACATTTTTTTTTGCTGAAAATTTCTTAAGGGGTACCCCTTGGTGTTTTTTCAATTTTAGGCCATTTTCATTTTTTTTGTTCTTAAACTTTTATCCGTGAAGCAAAAATTATGAAAATTTGCATACTAATGTACTTTCATGCGAGGAATTCACTGGTGTACATAACTTTTTAATATCTCTTCAACTTTTTGAGATATTAGCAAGAGAAATTTTTGAAAAGGACTAAAAAATTCAAAATTTTAAAAATTAAAAAAATAAAAAAAATTTGGTATTAGGTTAAGTAAGTTACGAGAATTACACTGGTTCAAACCGATTTTTAATATCTCTTTTAGTTTTCGAGATATGGGCTCTCAAAGTTGAGATTTTAAAAAATTACGAAAGATAAAACAACTTGAAGAGCAGAAATACGAGCTTCAAAAGCAGATTGCTTCCCAGAAACCAGCAGATGGAAGTTGGCCAGGGCACAGTGTCGTCCACCAGATGCGACCTTTTGTAGGTTCCCACGAAGAAGAAGCTCTACTCAACGAAATGGAGGTCACCGGTCAAGCTAACTCGAGAATTAAAAGAGATATGAAGATGCGCTCATCGCGATTTCTCGTGATCTGAATTATATAGAACCGTATTTTAAAATTTAAAATCAAAAAGTCGACATTTTGTCCTGTACAATAAACCATTTTACTTTTTTGATGTACAATAATTAGGGAAGTGAATAAATGAACATTTAAAAAACACCCTCTAGTAAATGTAAATGACAGTACCAACAGCAAAGTTTGAAAGGCAAATTTGGCAACGTTGTCGACTATCAAATACACTTTATCGACCGCAACCAAGTCCATCTCTCCAGTGGTGTGGAAGCAGCTTTAGATTCAATGAATTCGTTGCTAGGAAGATGTTTGCGAAGACATTGTCGCCAATATCATTGAGGTTGAGTTTGAGAAGTGCAGTGGGCAGGCAGTAAGTTTTCCGCAAGTTCAAATCGAATGTATACCAACTTCAAAACCGTATTAACTCTGTCTTCGATGTTGTAAACGGGTTGTTGGTAAACTCGAGCTGATATGTTTGCAGAACTAACGTGTTGCTAGCAACCAATAACTCCCACCAACTAAAATATTGATTTATTTGCACAAAATGAAATTCAATTCAAAATACAGTTCACAGTAGATGAATACAATTAGGATAAGACTATTAAATAAGAGTGTCTTTCATGCTCAAATTTTACAACTATTTTTAAAATCTGGTAAATTAACGCTATAAGATGATGCCATCAACGATATAGAATTTGTGGGGCTTCAGTTAACATATAAACAGAGTTTCAGCACTTCTTATTCGTTTTTAAAATTCTCAAAAAACGGTTTTTTAACGTTATTTCAAAAACTAAAAGTTTCAGTGCCTCAAAATATTATGTAAATTTTCGTTACAATATTCCTACTATTAAGAATTTTAGAGAAAATTACCCTAAAGTATATTTTTATGGGGTAAGTGGCTCAGTGGTATCGAGTCGGCTTGTAGATCTTGAGAACACTGGTTCAATCCCCACAGCCGACAAACAATTTTCACCAAATTAAATCTATCCCTCTGGCTCGGACACCACTAACATCTTTGAGGGCTGGGATTATATCACTTACCGAAATCTGCAACGGCAGAGTGTCACATTCAGTAATGGGTAGGGTTGTGCGTTTGACCAGTCAAATATTTTTCGGTCAATTGACTGACTATTTGACCGGCAAGAAACATTTAATATAAATCACAATTCAAATTGTAATTTATTTATATAGTACTGTTTACTACATCCAATATTACTGATAATGAAAAACCAACAACAACTAATAAACAAAACCACATCAAATTCAAAATAAAGGGGAAAATAAAGTAAAAGACGTAATGAAATGAAATAATATGTATTTATTTTATTTGTAAAGTAAAGTAAGCAAATTTGTAGAATCCAGAATACCAAACTAGATATATTCATGTAATAATAGTAAGTAGCTATTTCTATTTAACAACAGATGTCATTTAGATTATTTGACCGTTTTATTTGGCTGTCAAATATTTTTAGTCAATTGACGGTCAATTGACCACGGCACAACCCTAGTAATGGGTAAAAGACGTGATGATATATTTATTTATTTTTAATATATTTTTATTTCAGTTGAAATATGAGTAAAGTAGGAGTATAATAAATTAATACTGAATAAATGTATCTTTTTGGCTAGTCACAAATGTAACATAACATAAAACATGTAATAATTTCAAATATAGAGCTTAAGCGAACAGAAAACAATTACAAATCAATGATCATCCCAACGCGGATCAAAGGAGTTCAGCTTCGAATATAAACGAGGTCGGTTGTATGAGTCAAACTCATATAAATGAATAGCCGACCCGATCAGAGCGACGTAACCGTAAATTAATTTTTGCCGGTTCAACTAACAAGAGATAACTGCAACGTATAGAAAGAAGAAAATATTACAGTATATGTCTCCCGGAAAATATTGATCGTCGTTTTATTCATTTCGTTTTTCTTTTACATGAAAATGAGTTATGTTTTACACAGAGCGAGTAAAGGCGACCTGAAAGCGTAGTATTGATGTATCATTCTTATCGCAATTAGTCAATTAGTTTCAAACAAAAAATGTAACTAGAACTCTTTCTGAGTAATTTAGCTTTAACTAGATGTTATAAGGACTGTAGTTTTCAAAGTGTGGGTCAATCATTTTGAATCACTCTGATCTTAGAACGAAAATATTATTTTTTTTCATGAAAAACAACAAAGACAAAATTAATTGTCATTGAATGCTCACTTGGTGAAACTAGGTTTAATAATAAAATATAAAACTAAACACTTGTCTAAGTCTCACAAAATTCAGCCTCCAAGTCAACTTATGAGGTCCTCGTCAGAGGCTGGCCAGCACAGTTAGTAACCATTTTTTTTTCAATAATCGGAAAATTAAGATAATTAGTGCCACTAGTCAACAATACAAATAATCATTTATCTGATGTTGTATAATAAATAAATTAACTATTGTAAAATAAATATATCATCACGCGTTTTACCCATTACTGGATGTGGCCCTCTATGATAGCAGACCTCGGTAGGTGATATATTTCTTTGCGTGAAGTGTGGTTACAAGCCGTCAAATTATCTCCTCCAAAGATGTTAGTGGAGAGGGAGGCACAGGGGTAGTTTTAATGTGGTGAAAATTGTTTGTGGGAATCGAACCTGGGTTTTGAAATCCACATGCCGACTCGATACTACTGAGCCACGTACCTCGTTAATATAATGTATATAATTATAATTTACTTAAATAAATAAATAGATAAATATATCATCACGCCTTTTACCCATTACTGGGTGTGGCACTCTGCCTAAGCAGATCTCGGTAAGTGAAATATTTTTTCGCGTGAAGTGCGGTTACCAGCCGTCAAATCACCGCCCCCAAAGATATTATTGGAAAAGGAGCCACAGGGGTAGTTTTAAATTGGTGAAAATTGTTTGTCGGCTGTGGGGAACGAACCAGGGTTCTCAAGATCCACAGGCCGACTCGATACCACTGAGCCACCTACCCCATTAATATAATGTATATAACTAAAGTTAATTTATACTATGACAGAAAAATTCTGATGACGCCTGGATTCGAACCAGGGACCTTCCGCATACCGGGCAGAGATGCTAACCGCTACACCACGTCACCTGTGTTCGAAATATGGCATCAACTGAATTTTTCTGTCACAGTGTCTAAGCGTAGCTTCGTTCCGAGAGACTCCTATATAGTTTTTCTGTCATAATATAAATTAACTTTAGTCAAAAACTACAGGTATGATTACCTTTAATAATCACACAACTTAATAATAGCTATAATATAGTTGTTAATATATTTAAATAATTATGAAACCAGAGGTTACTTAAATGAAACCGTCCATAATTTTGTGAATTTTGAAATAAATAATCTAGAAAATATTATGAATTAATAATAGCGACAAACAATTTTCACCAATTTAAACAAATCTACCCCTGTGGCTCCTCCACCACTAATATCTTTGAAGGCCGTGATTTGACGGCTGGTAACCGCACTTCACGCGAAAAAATATATCACTTACCGAGATCTGCTTAGGCAGAGTGCCACACCCAGTGATGGGTCAAAGGCGTGATGATATATTTATTTATTTATTTAATAATAGTGACAACATAATTGGAATCTTACATAATATAGCATTAAAGCAAAGCCAGACTAGAGTTACTGTTTATATACAAACTCCTCAAGTTGATATGGTAATCCCAAAGGAGTAGCTGAAGCATGAAGTTTAGAGCCTTGATCATTACATTAACCAAACCAAACTTAGTTGCTTCAACTTTTAATTTATGCTCTTCTCATTATTATTATTAGTAATAACTATGTACAGAACTTATATGTTAACTAAATTATATCTTACTGACTTATTCTATAACATACTTGTTCATTTTTAACTGTTTTAATATCAAAAGTATGAGCCGTTGGCACTTGGTGAAACAGTATGAATAAGAATAAAGAACGTAGACACTTGATGTAGTTTCACAAAATTAATTTTGTGAAACTACATCAAATGTCTACATTCTTTATTCTTATTTAACTGTTTTTTTTTAGATTTATAGATGGCACTGAAAATTTTATTAGATATTTCTGTTGATTAAAATTTTTAACTGGTCGTTGAAAATTAATAGTTTAGTTAAAGCTCAATTAAAAATTAAATAGTCACGTACAGAATACACCCATAAGTCTGCCATTTGTAGTATTTATAATAATTTAAGAAAGTTTAGTAATGGAAAATGTACAAACAATTTAGCGAGTTGATCTGTAGTTGCAGAGCTGTCGGCATTTTATCAATGAATAACAAAAGAAAAATGTCAACAACAAGTAGAGGTAAAATTCAATATTATTTAAATTCAGTGCTGCAAAAAGCAACAAAATAAAAATAATTTTACCAAAAATTTATGTAAAATAAACTTAATATATTTTCGAATGTAAATAATTGTACTCGCATAATTGGTTTCAAAATAATAAAAAAAAACCCTAAAATAATATATTAAAATTTTCCTAAACGATACATTTCGATGGATATCCTAATAGCGCAAAGAAAACTAATTTATAAAAATAAATAAAATAAAATAAATATATCATCACGTCTTATACCCATTACTGGGTGTGGCACTCTGCCGAAGCAGATCTCGGTAAGTTATATATTTCTGCGCGTGAAGTGAGGAGCCATAGAGATAGATTTAAATTGGTGAAAATTGTTTGTCAGCTGTAGGGATCGAACCAGGGTTCTCAAGATCCACTGGGCCACCTACCCCATAGAAAACTAATTTCATTTGTGAAAATTCAAACACATGTACTACTACAATTTACGAATAACTTTTATTGTTCTTCAGTTCCAATTTCGTTGTCATGGTAAACAAAGGAATAAATAAATATTGTATAGAATTAAGACAAATAGTACGCCTTATTTCCTTTTAGGACGAAAGACAATTTTATCCAGAGATACTTTAACTGGCACTCGCGACAGGAAACATTTTTATTAATTCAAGAGAGCTTTCTCGAATTCCTTGCTGGACAATTGACCAGGGACTTTCGACAGTTGTACTTACTTTGTTTTGGTAAATTCATTGAGGAACAACTAACAACAATCACAAACTATGAAGTTTAGTGTTTCGATATAATAGTATATTATGTAACAAATTTTATAAACGTCTCTTTAATTCATATCCGAGAAATCAATGCTCTAGGAAAATTACACGTGAAAATTATTTTTCATGGTAGTCAAAATTACAAGAGACGAAAACTATAGTTACGTAAATAAGTTAGGAAAGTGTTCAATTACAGGATAAGTAGATGGTTTCATGCCGAGCTTGAAACAGCTTTCGAATCCTGTACGACGCTTTACTGACGTGTTACGTATAACATTTTACCTGAAACTTAATTCATTTAAATTAAAAGAAATATTTGGCTTACATATTCAATCAGTATTTAATGACACTCACGTTTCTTTCATTATCTGCCTAGGCAAGCAATATGTTATTTTCCTGACTAGGTATGCAAAGAAAAGCTTTCCTGAGTCTTAAAGCTCAGGCAAATGTTTATTTTCCTGTCAGTTTCAGGTAAAATTATTTTAATAATTGTACAATATGTACATCCGAATAAAGTTGACATTCTTTCCTATTATGTCTCTTACTCACAGCGAAAATTTATTTTGGCCAATGAGAACGCTTTCTTCAAATTAAAGTTAAATTTTTAATCTCTTACATCTTTTGATTGGAATAGTTAATTATATGTTATTTATGTTTTTATTAATAATTTTGTTTTCTGATTACGGCGAAGGAGTTCATTAAAAACAAATTAAAAACAAAATGAAATTCAATTTACAGACGATCCGATCTTGTTCAATTAGCTCTTGTATATATTATTATCCCTCCCTGTTATACCTTAATACTAATATTACTTTGTAAAATAATCTCTTTTTCTGTGAGACAAAAACCAACGAAGAAAATCAGACTCGAAAATACTCAAGAACCCTTAAAAGATATTAGAAGAACCCTTCATGCCAGGCAAGTATATTTACCGCGTTATAATTTTACATTTAACTGTGTAATGTAGCCTGAAGTACTATTCAAAATGTTGTAATTTCTAAATTTAGAAAGTTTTGTCCGGATTTCAATTTACTCCATAAAGTAAACACCCTACAAACAAACATTGCATGTTTACCTTGTTTTTTTAATTACATCGAATAACAGAAACTCAAATAAACATTTATTTAAACAACATTTCTGGAAAAACAAGAATGTAACATTATAACAAATAAACAAAGATCCTTCATCTGTTTTAAATGCGTTTAAAAATTCAACCAATAATCAAAGTTATATACTGATTATTTTTAAAGTTTTTTTAACTCGTTTTAATGATCGTGGCTTATTTTGTATTAAAGTGAAATTATTGATAAAATCTTAAGGGTTTGTGTAATTATTTGCAAAAAAACAATCAACAAAAATATAGAATTTTTTTTTCGTTTCGTTCACAAAAAATGGTTGTTAATTAGTGTAGAAACTAACTTGTGCTTTTCCAGTTATTCAATAATATGTAACAAACACGTAAAGTTGTTTCTGAAAACTTTGTTAATTAGCAATGGCAGCTGGCACCTGATCATACTATCAACAAAGGTTAACATAAAAAGATAGGTAATTAAAAATATTCAAAGGAATATTCTACCTGATTTTGGAATTAAAATATTAAATAAACTTTACAAATAATTCCACGAAACACGTTTATTTTGCGCCATGTAATTTTTAGGATATTATTTTGGGAATAACATGCAAATTGAAGCATGGTTACCAATCTAACATAAAGCTTAATCGATAAGGGTAGTAAAGTTAACTACTTATGATCTCAAGAGACAAGACTACACATTTCCTGATTAATTACTGGTGAACTAATTAGTGTAAACTAGACTATAGAATAAATATGTTTGCATTTACTAACGATTGCGTTGTTACAGTGACAATTACTTAGTACCACAGTTTCTTAAAACGGCAAATTGTTATTTTAAAATAAAAATAAATATATCATCACGCCTTTTACCCATTATTGGGTGTGACACTCTGCCTAAGCAGATCTCGGTAAGTGATATATTTATTTAAGTTATACTTAAAATTATTTTCGTTGTACTAAATACTTTTTAAGAGTTTGAATAAATGTCAAGTGTTATTCTAATAAATAAATAAATATATCATTACGCCTTTTACCCATTACTGGGTGTAGCACTCTGTCTAAGCAGATCTCGGTAAGTGATATATTTTTTTCGCGTGAAGTGCAGTTACCAGTTGTCAAATCACGGCCCCTAAAGATATTATTGGAGGGGGAGTCTAATAATATTTAATGTATAAATTCCAGTAAATGTATTTCATTTTCAAATATTATAAGGTTGTTTTAATTTAATTTTCAAATATTTTAAGGTTTTTTCTATTCATATATTTGACATTAAAGTGTCTAAATTAGTCGATTAATTATTTCTTAGCAATACAAAAATAAGAAATACTTATTTTTAAGTAGTTAATATTTAGGAATAACGTGTACTTGATGCAATATTTAAGTATTCATTATGAGAATATATGTGTGCATGGTGCAACCGGAAATTAATCGTGAAATTAGAGTAAAAATTCTATTAAAATAAAATGAAAACTTACTTATTTATCTTAAAGATAAGTTATCTGTTACTTTCTCCATTTTAGTTTGTTTAAATTTATGCCCAATTATTTAAACTTGGGTATTATTGCATTGATATACCCCTCAAGTTTTATATATTTTGTTGCTTAACTGATCTCAAATTAGAATAAACAATTTATTAAATGTGCAACGAGATTAAAAAACAAGAAAACAAGTAATATTGTTATTATGAAGAAACTTATTTATTATATTTACTTACATGTGCATGTAGTGGAAAATAAACGATAGAAAATGGCCGCATTGCAATTCAAAGCAGTGGATAGACTCACCTGGAAAGAAAACACCAAATGTAAATGAACAGCGTGGCAACATCGCCAATGTGGTGAAACAAAATGGCGTCGCACAGTAATTAGGTGCAATGCGGTCTCCTCGGTTAAAAATTAAACCGAATGAATTATTTACTTGAAATTAAACTAGAGCCCAGCCCAACCGTGTTCGTGAATATTTTATTCCGACTAGGTGAATTCGAAACGAATGCGACATCGTTTTCTTCTTCACCTTCTGCTTCTTCTTCTTCTTCGTTTGTGTTCGTCTTTTTCTTCCTCAGGAATCAAGGACTGTTGTATTTGATGTAGTATATGAAAGACCGAACTTTTTATTGATCAGGACATTCGATGTTATTGTACTTAATTTGATTACCTTTTACAAAGCTCAAAACACGGTTAGAATTTTGCAATTTCCGTAAATTATATAACTTTAAATCATGTATGAAAACACGAAAGCAATGTTTGATTTTCTTTATTTCAAAATTTGTTTTATACTTCAATTTCGATTAAGAGTGATTAGCTATTTGTCGAATAATTTTACATACATTTTTTTTCTCTTCACGATAGAAATAAGAAAGTAAAAATTTTCAGAAATAAATTTAGATGTCATCTGGATGCCACTAATGCATAGTTAACTTGAATTGTACTACGTTTATTATGACCGTTTAATTTATCATTTAAATTCCTAGTTTCAAATTTACAGACTGGGCCGTAACTAACAATTTTCAAATATTTTGAACTTGTTCTACTGTTTACCCGGCTTCGATTACCACAATTTCTACCCCATCTTTTGGGGCTGTGATTTGACAATTGGTAACCGTGTTTTATGCGAAGAAATATATTACCTACCAAGATCTGCTACGATCTCGATAGATGTACCACCTAGTAATTGGTAAAAGGCATGATATAAATATTTATTTATTTTTCAAATATTATAATTTTCAAATATTTTAAGGTCTTTTTGTACCTTGACAGCGTGTTCACTTCGATTTAATTGAAATAAAAATCACTAGATGGTATCGAGTCGTCTTATGGATCTTGAGAACCCTGGTTCGATCCCCATAACCGACAAACAATTTTTAACAATTTAAAAATCTATTCCTGTGGCTCCCCCTCCACTAACATCTAAGGGGCCGTCATTTGACTGCTGGTAACCGCACTTCACGCAAAGAAATATATCACTTACCGATATCTGCTACAGTAGAGTGCCACACCCAGTAATGGATAAAAGGCGTGATGATATATTTATTTAGATAACATTATTTGACGTACCAAATAATTAAAAATGAAACGGACATAATAAACGTTGCCGCAGTTCAATAAAGTTTTCCAATTGTCATGGACATGGAATTACTTTACTTTTCAAGGGAAAAAACTTCACTTTCTTCTTTCAATTGGGGGAAAAAAATTGTATTTTCATACAAGGTCGTGAGAAAAGTTATTAAATATATTTGAAAAGACAAAAGTGCTACGTAATGTTTGTTAGCAATTCTAAAATACTTCATATTTTAACCTCTCTTCAGTGGATTTAAATAATCCGAATTGAAACAAGTTCACCTCTCAATAAGAGTATTACGAAATCACACAACCGAAAATCATCAAAGAAACAAAATTGTAAGACATCATTACTTGTGAACAGATCCTGTGGGCTGTTTTCTGTTTTTAATTAGAACTTTTGAGAACGGACAACAGGAGAATGACACAAAAAGCTGAAGCCGCGTGCAAATTAGAGCAATAATTACCGACAAATTACAAGAAGCGAAGGAGAAACATCAGAGGCCAGTTGGCCCGGGTGATATACATTCTCTCTTTTGGGCAACAGTTCAGTTAATTAAAGCTGTATTATTACACTTAATGTAACGGAATTTTAATATCCAAGTTGACAACAAAGATATTACTGATTCAATTATGGGGCTTTGTAAGAAACAGTAGGTGGTGTTGGTGATAAATCTTTTAATTTTCGTTTCAAGTTTTTGGCTGTAGTGCAATATCAACAAAGGAATATTTATATTTATTTACTTTTTGTTGAAGAGAAAAAAATGCTGGCACGTTAATGAATGAATAAAGTCTGTAATTGGTACAAATAATCAAAAAAATGAATCGCTAAAAATATGCTAATGTCAATTCGGACACGAGGAATAGAATGCCGTTGAGTGCATCATTATATTTTCTTTGGGTTTTAAGATACATATCTCGTGCTTCAATTAACTAAGAAATAAAATTTCAGCAATTTCAATTTTTTTAAAATTTCTTAAAAACGGTTTTTCCACATTATCTCAAAAATTAAAGGACATATGAATTTGGGATTTTATCACGGGATTCAATGGATCAAAATACATATGTATGTAAATTTTCGTTACAATATTCCTACAATTACAAATTTTAGAGAAAATTGGCATAAAATCCGACACAACCAAGGGAAATAATTTTAAAAAATAAATTGTTTAAATTTGCTACAATTCGGACACGAGGAATTCAATGCCGTTAAGTGCATTTTCATATCTTCTTTAGTTTTTAAGATAGAGCCTCTGGAAAAGTATAATTTTCTTCAAATTTTGTACTTTCCCGAGGCTATATCTGAAACAGTAAAAGCTATATTAAGATGCGATCACCGGCATTTCATTTTTCGTGTTTCAATTAATTTATAAACAATGCTTCAGCAATTTTAATTTTTCAATATTTTCACTAAAAATTTGTAGTTCATAAATTTTTGACTAATATCTTAAAAACTGGACGACATTAAATCGTCTAAATTTGCTTATAAGTCAATTCGAATACTCGGAATTTAATTTATATCTTGTTTCGTTTTTTAGATATACGAATAAGATCCGGTCAAGTTGAATTACTCCCAAAAAATTATTCGAGATCGATATTTACTATTTCTCGTTTCGCCTCGCCTTACGTTCATCACTGTATGTATCTTTAGATACTCGAACTAACAATAAAGCAATTTGCTAGGTTTATAATTATATAAATATCAAATAGACTAATATACATCAATATTCATTATGTTGTTTGTTAAAGTATAACCTAACATCTATGCACAATAATGACATGAAATAATAAATAAATAAATATATCATCACGCCTTTTACTCATTACTGGGTGTGGCACTCTGCGTAAACAGATCTCGGTAAGCGAAATAATATATCATAATAATAACTAAACAAGAAACAAATATAAATACCTTTATTTTGTTTATATTTAATCGAAAAATCCATTGAACTGGGGCACTATCACAAGCACAATTCACACAAAAAACTAAATCACAGCCAAAGTTGTCCACGATGCAACACTACTACAACTGACTGACAACTACCTGTTTTGTCGCTTATGCAAGTCTGGACTTCGCTTATTCATTAATTTGAAATATATACCGATAAATATTTACTACTGAATTGTATATTTTAAATTAACCGGCATAAAATATAATTAGAATAATACTTAGATTTTTTGACTATGTTAAATATTACTTATTTATTACAAAACTGTAAAAATTGCACATATGCGCCTATCATAAATAACGAGTGATTAACAAAAAAATGGCATGAAAAATAAAAATAGATATAATGGGCTTGTCTGAGTATACCACAATCGGTCACATTTTTCGTTGTCAAGTATGACAGATAATTAATTTCAAATTAATGATTTTAAAACTGATTGATTATCGTAACATTTAAACGACCATCTACCACCAAAAACGTTGCTTGTTAGAAATAAATAAATATACCATCACGCCTTTTACCCATTACTGGGTGTGGCACTCTACCGTAGGTAAGTGATATATTTCTTCGCGTGAAGTGCGGTTACCAGCCGTCAAATAGCTACCTCCAAAGATGTTAGTGGAAGAGGAGCCACAGGGGTAGATTTAATTGTTAATCCACAGGCCGACTCGATACCACTGAACCACCTACCCCATTAGAAATGTATTTTAAAAATGATGACAAATATGATATACCGGGTGTAACACGAAAAGTGAAACATAGGCGTTTAACATGGCAAATCAGTTTTTCCGTGCGCATTACTTCCCTAATTATTTTAGGAAAAAATGTTTCAAATAAATGTTGTAAAGCATAAAATTCTACATCCGAATAAATAAACATTTAATAATTATTATTGTTTAGCTCAAAACGGTGGACTATTTGAACATCTAATTTAACAATTTAAGAATATTTAGTTTGTTGATGTTTTTATTGAATTAAATTAACTGATTTGCCATGTTAAACGCCTATGTTTCACTTTTCGTGTTACACCCGGTATATATATAATACCATGCTATATCCCATTAAATGAAGTAACATGAACCTCTGCAATATTCACACAAAATCCACTAACAGTTTCATCAAAATATCCAACATTCTCATCTCGCCTCACGATACTCGTTTCAACCACAATAACGCTTCCTTCATATAAGCTCATTCATTCCTCACATTCAAACCCTCAATCACATCCATTCATTCAACTCTGTACACCTGATTCATAAATCTTTCACTTACGCCCACTTCTCTAACAACGTATCTATAAAGAAATAAAGGATACATCGGTCTGTGTTAATTTTGGAAGTAATTCTACACAATTGCAGTTGGACACTTTATAAGTAAGAACAGAAAATGAGCCCGAAATATTAGAAAGGAACGGGGGACGTTTCCAAGCGCTTGTTTTGAAAGTGAATTTCACACAATTGTAGATAAACACTAAAGAAAATCTATCCAATGAATCTAAAATTAAGAATTATGCATTTATCCTTATTCATCAGATTCATCCTGGTAATTAATCTTCGTCAAACATTCCTATCCTGACACATAAAATTAGTTGACATTTTTCATTGTCAATTATACCATTTTTTTAATCACCCCTTATGTGAAGTGCGAGTAAATTCATTGACTATTATATTATTTTTGCCAAACCAAATTAATTTGCACTTACTTTAAAATAATAATTAAAAGAGCATTAATTTGACTACTACAATGCAATCATTTTCTAATAAATAGTCAAAAAATTTTAATTTTCTTGTTTTAATTTCCTGAATTATGTTATTATTAATTTTATATTCTCTTGTGATATACTAAATAAGGAATAGTTACTGCAATAATTTAATATTTAACAAAAATGAAACTGTTATTTTTTGTAATGTAATTATTAAGGACCTGGGTACCAGTGCTTGCACTGTTTACAGGATCCCAAAATGAGTGAATAAAATAGAAATTAACGATTGTTATCATGCATAATATATTTCCTATAATTTGTTGAAGATCCGGTTAAGCGTTTTGTAACTATTCCACCACTACGATTATTCTTCTGCACGCTGTAAAGCTATCAAAAAGCACATAAAACTAATATATTCCAGATCAAGTTAAAAGCAAATAGATAGCGCACAAATTTGCGACAAAAACTAAATTAGGGTCTCTGAATTTTATGCTCTGTAATCCGATGTTATCACTTGAAAAGGAAATTATCAAATTTATTACAAAAGAACGGTCCTTCATTATTGGATGAAAATAGTAATTTGCATGAATCGGAGTTTTATAGTTGGTCATAAAACACAGAAATAACAAAAGGTTAAATTTATATTCAAAACCAGCAATGATGGTTTCATATTTTCATATAAATGAAATTTAAATTTGGAAATATATTGCACGCATATTTTAAATTCTATGCATGAATAGATTTCATTATTTCGTTAATTAAATATACATATTGTACATATGTTATTCTGCGATTATTTATTTAATACGTATTATTATTTTCTTTCACGTCAAACTTTGCAATATATTATTCAATTGAAAATTTATAAAAAAGTTTCAGGATTTATTTATAGCAAATGAAAACATTTATTTGATTTCTATATTCTGTCATTCAATGCATATTTTTATACTACATGTAATGTTTTTTTAGTAATAGTATTAACAGCATTGGATAAAATAGTTACTTTGACGATGAAAATGTCACAGTTAGCTTATTAAAATTAAATTGGATTTTTCAATGTTTAAGGATGACGGATAACTTTTGCATCAATAATTTGGATATTTTTACTATTTTTTTTCGGTTATAAGTAAAATATATGAAGGCAAGAACAGGAACAAAAACACGCTCATAATACGCACATATTTTTTACTACGATTGCATCTTAAAATGATTAAAAAACGTACTGAAAATAAATTCATTCTGTCAATATGACAAGTTTCTGTTTTCTATTTATCCTGGGTAACTATTGAAGTAAGTGTGCATTTAATTACTTTTTCTACTTCCGTTAGGAAATAGACGTTTTATTTGACTTAGGTTATGAACTGCATTATTTAACTAGTGAAATAATGAGGTAACATAGCAACGCAAAAAAAAAGATATCTTGGTAGACAAATTCAGATGAGTTATTCTTTTATTTTTTGAATTTATAACTGTCATTAATATGTCAAAATTTCATAATTTCAAAAACGCTCTTTCGTATTTATTAGAACGGAAGTAGAAAAAATATTGTATGAAACTAGTAAGGAAATAAGGTTATTACCTTACTTATGTGTTTACATAACTCGGTTACGCCTCGTTCTGCAAATTTCACATGCGTAAGGTAATAACCTTTTTTCCTTACTAGTTTCATAAATAGCTATTTTTGCGCATTGCCATTGGAAACGTGCGCATTTAATATCTTTTTACAAAGATATTTTTCAATTGATCCACAGAAAACGTCAACTTTACCATGACAAATGAGAGCGTAATTGTTAACTTTTAATAGCAATCGTAGAAAATTTTTTTATTCGCCATTTTCATAATAATGGTAAATAACAGTTATTTCTCAATTTATCCGCTGTCAAATATAAAAATTGACATTTCTATATGAGAGAAATTATCTATTGAAAATGTAGTTTTCTCATATTTCATTGAAATACTTTTCTTCAAAATATTTAGAAGAATTTGACATTGAGAAAATACAAATCTTTGATACCAGATCCGTTAAAATCTTTTCAATCTTTTGTTTAAATTTTTTGCGTACATTTCTACCCTTATATGCGGGTTTGGGTGTTTTAGGGGTGTATAAAAAGTGGGCAGTGACCTTGAACTCATCAGTGTCTCAATCGTCTGCGACGTAGACTGCTCTAAGTGATTCCATTTATCGTCTCTGATCAAATTGATTTGACGGAGTTTGGACTTGTGATGTTGTCGATACTTCGAGCCAGATCACATTTACTTGAACAAATATGAAAATCAGCAACTTGTGTATGCTAAAGAAGCGGTTATCAAACATTGGAGATAATTTTATACGAGAACTAATCAAAATATTGAATGAGAATATATCTAAATTGAAATTGATATTGAAAACTGTGTGTCTGCTCAAACAAGCAGCTTGTCTGTTAATTAACTTAACGATTTCAAGCACATATCATTATTTATTCGGCAGTTATTTTTTTTTTTGTTATTATATTTGTTATGGGCGTAGCTGGCTCAGTGGTATCGAGACGGCCTGTAGATTTGAGAACCCGGGTTCATCTATGGGAGCCGTGATTTTAAAGCTGGTAACCGCACTTCACGTGAAGAAATATGTATATCACTTACCGAGATCTGCTACGGTACAGTGCCGCATCCAGTAATGGCTAATAGGCGTGCCAATATATTTATTTGACATTTTGAAAAAAAATAAAATACCAGACTATTTAAATATGTAATTTGAACGCTGTAAATGAAACAATTGCTGAAAATAATCAATGCAATTTACGTTTATTATTACTATCAGTGAGATTAGTATTACTACATTTAAATGCAAAGATCCCGTGTTCGAATCTCACTCAACCGAAAAATATATGTAAAATAAATAAATAAATATATCATCACGCCTTTTACACATTACTGGGAGTGGCACTCTGCCTAAGCAGATTTCGGTAAGTGATATATTTTTTCGCGTGAAGTGAGGTTACCAGTCGTCAAATCACGGCCCCCAAAGATGTAAGTGGACGGGGATCCATAGGGGTAGATTTAAATTGATGAAAATTGTTTGTCGGCTGTGGGGATTGAACCAGGGTTCTCAAGATCCACAGGCCGATTCGATACCACTGAACCATCTACCCCAAAAAAATATATGTAATGACTTTAAGTTCTAGTTCTACCGAGTATCATAAATAAATCAGTAAAATTTTAACATTTCTAAATGTTCAGAACCTCTTTCATCCCTCTTACGTCACAGCACGTCACAGTTACGTCATTAAGTAAAGAACCCAAGCTTTTATTACATCAAAGGATATTTTTTTAATTAAGTATAGTAAGGAGTATCCCGCTAGAACCTTTTAAAAAGTTAGAGTTCTTAATAAGACATTGCATGTAACTAGAGTGATTTACAACGCGCTGAATTATTGCGGAAAATATTTAGAGCTGCCGAATAATAGGTGCGCATCTAGAACGAGACTCGGATTACGAAAGTTTATGTAAATAGTTTCTTGTGGCGTGTTGTACTTACAGAAGTAAATAATATTGTAATACACACCTAAACGTATAGATGGTATGTTTATTTCAATATAACCTAAAGCGTCTTTACTTACATATACATATTTTACTTGTATCTCCCTAGAGCAGCCATGTTCAAACTACAGTCCGAGACCGATATTTATTAATATTTTAATTCATTTCAATGAATTTAATCAAATCTTGTAAAGAAAAAATGTATACGCACATGATTTAGTTACAAATCTTAAATTAATTTGAAAGAAAAATTCACTTATTTACCAAAAATTTAAATAAGAAAAATTGTTATCGAATGTAACTAAAGAAACAAATAACTGCTACATTAGTAATTATTAAATGATTTTTATCGTAGATTTGATTGTTTTCATCTAATTGAAGACACGTAGTGCAGAGTGGATTTTTTTTGTGAAGAAGAATAATTGCAATTATTATGGAAATTTAAATAAAGATAAATATGTAAATTGACGCACACTTGCGATGAAAATGTTCGTCGTATTTGGTTCGACATATACACCTTCTCACTCATGAACTGTAATACAAGCCCAATAAGATCCAGGTTAACAGATTAACATTTAGAACCGGTTTTAAAATGGCTGCCACAAATATGGAACCCGATATTGAGACATTATTAGGAAACTACTTCATTCGTTTCATTGTATTTAATTAATTGTAATATTAACACAAGTAAATAAATATATTATCATGTCTTTACCCATTAATGGGTGTGGTACTCTTCCAAAAAAAATAATTTTGAAACTGGTGCATTATGCGAAAATCTTTTAGACGTTCTTTACATTAATTTCAATTGATGATGGATTCAATGTTTCATTTTCAAATGTTTGAAGAATTATTTGAGTTTGCAGAATGGAACCATTTTATGAAAGCTTTTTTGTTCGTTTGAGGGAATTCCATTCAACTTCAACTTTCTATCAATCTTTGTCTCGGAGCGTCTTTTCAACTTTTCCTTTCTAAGTATTCATTTTTTTTTCTAATGAACTTTATTTTTATCAATTTGTCATTCGCTATCCAAAATGCAAATAAGAATACGCCAAGTTAAATATCAAACAATAAATGAAATTATTTTTTGTTGGTTTAACAGTAAAATCCCCGATTCGTAACAAATGAAAATTCCTCATTATTTCCATTATCGTACTTTCCATTAAATAAAAAAACATCAAAAACAACATGAAAGCTTTTGAAGCTCCCACATTACCTTCATCGACACTCATATCAGCATATATCGAAACATACGTGGAACGTTGGGGTTGGCTGGCGTTTCAAAGAATAGTAGGCGAGGCGAGCTAGCGCCGTGGGACATTCGGTTCATTTCCCGGGCCCCACGTCGGACACAAAGGCACAAACACGAGATACGTCCGTTTGAAGAGTGCACTTCCGAATTTCCGACAAGCGAAACGGTAAAATCTGAAGAGCTTTTCAAACATGGGTGTAGCGATCACATGGAATTGAAACACAAGAGAGGGTACAACTATTCGAAACATAACTTACTCACATCTATAAATTTTGATATACAGAATACTAGATACGCTATAATTGTAACTTGATAATAACAACAAAGACAAAATTAATTGTCATCCAACACTTGGTGAAACAAGGTTTAATAAAAATATAAAGTAAACACTCTGACGATGCCCTCATAAGGTGACTTGGAGGCTGAATTTTGTGAAACATAGCCAAGTGTAACTTTATATTTTTATTAATTTGATAATAGTTGTACAAAATTAACTTTAAATAAAATAAATATATTATCACGCCTTTTACCCATTATTGAGTGTGGTAATCTGCCATATCAAATCTCGGTAAGTGATATATTTCTTCGCGTGAAGTGCGATTACCGGCAGTCAAATCAGGGCCTACAAAGATGTTAGTGAATGGGGAGGCAGAGAGGTAGATTTAATTTGGTGAAAATTGTTTTTCGACTGTGGGGATCGAACCAGGATTCTCAAGATTCACAAACCGACTAGGTGAAGTGCAGTTACCAGCCGTTAAATCACGGCTCCCAAAGATGTTAGTGGAGGAGGAGCCACAGGGGTTAATTTAATTGTTTGTCGGCTGTTGGGATCGAACTAGGGATCTCAAGATCCACAGGCCGAATCGATACCACTGATCCACCTACCCCAATCGCAAACTCGATATTCAATCAATAATAAATATGGGGTAGATCGAGTCGGCCTGTGGATCTTGAGAACCCTGGTTCGATCCCCACAGGCGACAAACAATATTCACCAATCTAATATATACCCCTGTGGCTCCAACTCCACTAATATCTTTGGAAAGCGTGATTTGACGGCTGGTAACCGCACTTCACGCGAAGAAATATATCACTTACCGAGATCTGCTTCGGCAGAGTGCCACATTCAATAATGGATAAAAAACGAGATGATATATATTTTTTATTTTTTTATAAATATGCTGGTTACCGCACTTCACGCGAAGAAATATACATTATACCGAGACCTGCCTAGGCAGAGTGCCACACCCAGTAATGGATAAAAGGCGTGATGATATATTTATAAATATGCTGAAACTGTAAGTTGCTTTTTCGCATTTTTATTTTTTTTTAAATGGAAATACTGACAACATTCTGTGATGTAATGTTAATTTATTTTCATTTCGAGAGGAATATTTGAATGAAGAGTAATTATACATTCCCCAATTTTTAAATGAATGTTTTGATTGCTTATAACGCACATTAATTTGAAAGTCAATCATCTCTTTTGCACTGTCAATAATTTTCCTAATTTGAATTGTTAATTATTTACAAATTTCTACAGTCCTCATTGAAATTCCTTTTTCATTTTTCGATTCTAATTTATCGGCGAGGTTATAAAAATGCAGCGCTAGGGATCTTTTTCCAATATTACAGGTGTCTGGTGGCGTTAGAGATGTCCATAATTAATAAGGGTAGGTAGAACTCTGCGTGCGTAGGGTATCGATTTCTCCCTTTCTTTACCGATAATGCAGTTTCTGGAATTACCGACTTAAACTGGGGCACGTAGTGGTTTTATTATAGCAAGCGACTTTCAACCTAATGTCACAGAAAAATAAAAACTTTATACCCTATGAAGTTTTCTTATGAGTAATGAACTTTAATACAATAGGATTTTAACGATGTTCATCCTTTTATTAATACATTGTAGTAAATACACTAAATTAATTATTTTTATAGAATAAAAATATAATAATTTAATATTTTAGTTGAGTCCAAAGTTTTTGTGTTATATCTTTGCTAGCTTCTAAATTATAATTAAAATTTTATTTATTTAGACTATTTTGTACAACAGGAACTTAATCCCAATTACAGAACAAGGGTCTAGACTAACAGAACCGCAGTGTCATCAACATATTAAATGTCAAAATTTGGTCATTGTACAATAGTTATTTTTTTATTAAGTGCGAGAAACGAGCGATTTTTATTGCGCGTGAGAATGTCACTTTTAGTTGAGACTGCAGATAAAGATAAAAAAAATCATTCGAATGTATCGAGAAAATCTTGTTACAATAATATATATCCTAGATTTTGTTTGCAATAATTTTTAAACATCCTGTATATTGTCAGTACTACAGTAACAGCACAGACTTATGATACAAATTTTTATTATGATACAGAATATTGACGAATAATCGCGCAGTATTGTCTGTTTCCATAGTTTTCATGGTTTTTATGATTTATTCAATAATAATTATTTATGTAAAAAGTCAGGAAAGCGTTCAATTACAGGATGAGTAACTAGTTTCATGCCGAGCGATAGCGAGGCTTGAAACAGCTTATGAATCCTGTACGACGCTTTACTGACGTGTTACGTATAACATTTTACCTGAAACTTATAAACAAATAATACATATTTTAAATTAAAAGAAATATTTGACTTACATATTCAGTCAGTATTTTATGTTGCTAAGTAACTAGACACTCACGTTTCTTTCATTACCTGCCTAGGCAGGCAATATGTTATTTTCCTATTTAGGCAAGTAAAGCAAAGCTTTCCTGAGTCTTAAAGGTCAGGCAAATGTTTATTTTCCTGTCAGTTTCAGGTAAAATATGTTATTAAACATAATTAAAAATTATAACATCCAGTTGAAAATTATAGTAATCGAAATACAAAAAAGTATTAATAGGTAATTTGAGAACCCGGATTCGATTCCCACAGCCGACAAACAATTTTCACCAATTTATATTTACCCCTGTGGCTCGCTCTCCACAAACATCTTTGGGGGCCGTGATTTGACGACTGGTGATCGCAATTTTCGCTAATATATCACTTACTGAGATCTGCTACGAATGAATGCTACAGTCAGTAATGGATAAAAGGCATCATGATATATCTATTTATTTAATAAAAAATATTAAATAAACACTTGGCAAAGTCTCACAAAATTTATTTAATATTTTTTATTAAACCTAGTTTCACCAAGTGTATGGATGACAATTAATTTTGTCTTTGTTGTTATCTATTTATTTATTAAATTAACAAACTCATTCGGACAGTTGAATTGTCAAATAATTATTTGTAATGTTGTTTTAGTTTCATGGCTCTCTTATTTTTTGAGTATGCTATAGTTAATAATTAAATAAATGTACCAAAGTAATTGAATTTGTATGAAGAGAAATTCGATGAATTAGAAAATGAAATTCTGTTGAAATACGAAAGAGCCAAAAGTAAAAAATCCTCTTTCTATTTACAAATAAATTTATAGTCAACCTTTTAAAGCATTGGAAGAAAAATAAAAGTTTCTTGGACTCGGGTAGAAATTGATCATCTTTGACATTTTGTATAATACAGGCAATATCATCCACTTTTAGTTCGTAAAAAAACCGGTACATTTCTTTTTTCGCTTGAACATCCATCTTCTCGGACTACGGGAATAGCCACAGCATTATAGGATTTGTTGCCACCTTTTCACATGGCAAGGTAAAAAGTATAGTGCGTGTGTTATAATCTTGCCATTTTTTTAAACAATGTTCCCATTTTTTACTGTAATATAAACACAAATTTCGCTAATGGAACATGAAAATTAAGGCCAACATTCATAAAAGTAAATTTAAAAATAAAATCATGTAAAATAAATCTCTAATAAGAGCGAAACGCGTCTATGGTTACTAACTGTGCTGGCCAGCCTCTGACGATGCCCTCATAAGGTGACTTGGAGGCTGAATTTTGTGAGACTTAGCCAAGTGTTTATTTAATATTTTGTATTAAACCTAGTTTCACCAAGTGTATGGATGACAATTAATTTTGTCTTTGTTGTTATTAAAATAAATCAGTTGAAAATGAAGGTAAAAATATATTTCGCATAAAGTCAATAAACGAAAATACAAGGAATAATGATTATTTTGTTAGTTGTACTTGTTTATTTTAATGTTTATGCACCGCCAAGTTGATAATAGGATTTATCAAATGCGATGAACAAACAATGTTTCTGTAAACAATGCCATGTTGCTAAAATCCGTTAAAACACAAATAAATTCATTTGGCGTGAATTACCCGTTGACATCCGCAAAAAAATCCCTAAATATTCATTTTAATATACTGTATTTTATTTTCATTTCATAAAATTTCGAATGAAATGCAAGGGAAAAGTGTTTTCCCTCACACTCAAAGAATTACTTGTCCAAAGAAAGCTATAAGTTTATCTATTTATTTATGTTACGCTGTACAACAGGAACTTAATTCCAAGGGTCCGCACTCACTGAGCCGCAGTGTAGTAGTTCATATAATTTTTTTAGCTTGAGTGAGATTCGAAATCGGGATCTCCGGATTCGAATTCCGTATCGCTATCCACACCACCGTACTGACGGACAAGTTATAAATAGTTGAACATATTGACTGATAGCACAAGCTCTGTTTTTGGGTGTTTTAAGAGCACGGTTTTAACATGTTAGAGATAGCTAAAACACCCTAAAACACTGCTCTTAAAACAGGAAAAATAGAGCGCGTGCTACCAGCCAATATGATGCTACGAAGCATAATATTTTGGAAAATCTCGAGTCCGTAGAAATAAAATTATATAGAATGAAGACCGCGACATCGGAATATAAGACTTTGACATGTAAAATTATATGTTTATAATTCCTGCTTCCCTTATTATTTTAGAGAAAAAATCTGATGTGGACACCACATGACTTCCTTGTACGCGAATTATACTATAGCTACATTTTTTTATTGCACATATTTGACATAAAATCATTGGACTTAAAAGATGTGTAAACAACTAACAAAACTATATATGTAAAACATAGAATGTAAATATTAAGAGGAAATTCCAGTGGGAATTATCCTCACGCATGCCTCAAACATTGTACCAGAATTGCTTGTTGGCCTCTAACTGAGGCCAGTTGTAAATTATAAATTGTTCAATAAAAAAAATAAAAAAATATTTGACGTAATTTGACATTGACATTAAATTTCTGATTTTTATCTTATTTTTTGTTTTAATCCATAGCAAACTTAATTACATGAAACAAGAAATATATAATTTTTAAATTTAGATATCTCGCTTATACAAAAGGCTAATTTAAAAATTCTTAATGTGCTAGACGCAGAATTTAATTCTTTAAAACTTTTATTTGCAGCATTTATTTCTAAAATCAAAATAATACAATAATTTCAAGAAAAGCTGTTAGCAGCTTTATGTAATGTATGTCTATTTTATCCAAAACCTACTCGTATTATGTTATTTCCATTGATACAGTAGTCTTATATACCAAATTTGAAAACATTTGAATTATATTTGAATATAGTTTTTCATTAAAATCTATTATAGGCTTCAAGTAAAGTACCACTTCCTGAAGTTATATAATGACCAAAAAGGGAGGTGCACAACTAGATGTTATAGCAGTCCTAAATACAAAATTTCAATTTTCTATGGCTTACCGTTTTTGAGTTATGCGAGATACATACGTACGTACAGACGGCACGACGAAATAAGTCAAAATGGATTCAGGAATGGTCAAAATGCGTATTTCCTCTGAAATCTGAGAACCGAAAATTTTCGCGATTACAATACTTCCTTTACTTCGTACAAGGAAGTAAAAAGCTTCAAATAAATGTTGTAGAGCATAAAATTCTACATTCACAATCAATAAACAGAAATAATTTGTATGCTTTATAACGGCAATATTTTCCTCTTTTCTTTTCGAGAGTTTCGAATGATGACGTCACACAACACTTCACATCACGTCAGGTTCACAACACTCGCAAATCCTGCGGCGCTTGTGCTGCTACCTAGTGAAAAACAGTGTGAGAGCGAACGCCTGGCGATTTATTTTGATTGAAAGCGCTCTCGAAGGGATTAATGCCTGCGAATGCGAGACCAGCAGCCCTATGTCACACTTCCTTGTGCCCTTGGACGCCCAACAAATAATAAAATAATGGGAAGTATCTGCTTCTGCATCCGACAGGTTCGGACATATTTTATCCTAACGTTGTAAATAATTTATTTCAATTCCTACTTGAATTATTTTTAATTATCTGTTCAGATTAATATTGTAGAAAATTATAAGCTGGTCTTCAATTTATAAGCTGTCACAGGATCAAGGTTGTCTTGGACACATTTATTAATATTTAATTAATCTACTCGAAGTTTCCTATTCTTAATTACATATAGATTTACTCTACAAATTAATCGTCAATCATAAATTCTGATTGAGTAGATTATCGGATACATACAAATTATTAACGTTTTCAAGTGAATTTAAATACAATTAAACTATCAAAAAAGATTCATCAATTATTTTTCAAGCGTTTTTAAATAGTATAAAAAAGTATCTTTTGTTGCTCTTGCATGGTTGTTACTCTTAAATGAGCTTTGATCAACAATCTTCATAAGAGGGTAGAAATAGACTACTTTCTACTCTAGGTACACAAATAACTGTTCATCCCTAACAATAAGAAGCATTACTTTCTTTTCTTTGTTTAGAGAAGAAAATTTAACTTTTTTATAGAGTCGTGATATTATATTTTTTTTAAGCATTTTAGTTCAAAATAATTTGAAAAAGCTTGACTGTAACTGACATACATTTTTACAAATGAAAGATTCTTTTAAATACTGTATAAATGTCTTTTACCCATTACTGGATGTGGCACTCTGCCATAATCAGATTTCGGTAAGTGATATATTTCTTCACATGAAGTGCGGTTACCAGCCGTCAAATCACGGCTCCCAAAGATATTAGTGGTGGGAGAGCCACAGGGGTAGATTTAAATTAGTGAAAATGGTTTGTCGTCTGTGGGGATCGAACCAAGGTTCTCAAGATCCACAGGCCGACTCGATACCACTGAGCCAACTACCCCATTTGAATACAATAAAACTATCAAAAAAGATTTATCAATTCTTTTTCAAGCGTTTTTAAATAGTATAAAAAAGTATCTTTTGCTGCTTTTGCATGGATGTTACTCTTAACTGAGTTTTGATCAACAATCTTCATACGCATGTAGAAATAGACTACTTTCTGCTCTAGGTACACATATAACTGTCGTTTACTCCTGTGGCTCCCCCTCCACTAATACCTTTGAAGGCCGTGCTTTGACGGCTGGTAACCGCACTTCACGCGAAAAAATCACTTACCGAGATCTGCTTAGGCAGAGTGCCACACCCAGTAATGGGTAAAAGGTGTGATGATAATTTATTTATTTTATTTGTTTAGAGACGAAAATTTTACTTTTTTATAGAGTCGTGATATTCTCTATAATTGAAGCATTTTTGTTCAAAATAATTTGAAAAACCTTGACCATACATTCTCAAAAATGACAAATTATTTTAAATACTGTATAAATGTCTCGATATTAATTGATTTGAAATTATTGTGTTTCTATTTGCATTTTTTTATATTTAGATCAGTTATGGCTGTTCTGTAAATATCAAGTGTCACTTTACTAAAAAAAAAATATCGAATCGAATTGTTGACTGTTTTACTTGGTGCAGCAGTGGCTAAGTTATAAGTGGCTCAGTAGTATCGAGTCGGCCTGTGGATCTTGAGAACCCTGGTTCGATCCGCAAAGTCGACAAACAATTTTCACCACTTTAAATCTATCCCTGTGGCTCTCCCACCACTAACATCTTTAGGGACCGTGATTTGACGGCTGGTAACCGAAGAAATATATCATTTACCGAAATTTGCTCCGGCAGAGTGCCACGCCCAATAATGGGTAAAAGGCGTGATGATATATTTATTTATTTTACTTTTAAATGATTGAAAATATTACGTCTTCTATTTATTAGAATAACAAACAATAATAATTGAATAATATTATGGCGCCACGCAATCATCAGAATCCTGGAAACATATTTCCATCAGTGTCGCTTTCCATGGACGAAGATACGCAACTGACAACTCATTTCCTGTTGGGGATCGGGCATCGCAATGGAGATCCGAATTTCCGGGAATGCCAGTGATACGGAGGGGAGAAGAACCGGCACTGCAAAGCGCCCTGGGGCAGTCGAACTGGGCTGTGGCCAGAGCGTTGGCTTTCAAAATGGGGGAAAAGAAAAGGCCATCTCGTATGACGAGAAAGTAATTTGTGCATTTCGGAATGGATGAGGAATATGAATTACTCAGAGTTCGTTTGGATGTTTTTATGTGGTTTTAATATGCTACATGTAAATGTAAACTCATTTTTAAAGAAGTTTAAATGTTCTAAATTACCATATTATATTTCAGCTTGGGAAATAAAATATGTATTTTAATTTCAACATGAAGAACGTACTGTGTAACACAAAATATACCAGCTGGTAATAAACATTTAACATGTATTTAATACTAGATTTATACAATTTCCTGCTCTTCTTTTCATTGTATTGCAAAAATTGGTCCAAAACTGCACACAAATTTTATGGCAAAAATTTGTTCAGATTTAAATATGCCACACTTATCATTACATATGGGGTAGGTGGCTTAGTGGTATCGAGTCGGCCTGTGGATCTTAAGAACCCTGGTTCGATCTCCACAGCCGACAAACAATTTTCTCCGAATTAAATCTACTCCTGTGACTCCCTCTCCACTAACAACATTGGGGGGCTGTGATTTAACGGCTGCTAACCGCACTTCACGCAAAGAAATATATCACTTACCGCGATCTGCTTAGGCAGAGTGCCACACCCATTAATGGGTAAAAGGTGTGATGATATATTTATTTATTTATATCTTTACATATTTGTTTGGGGTTTTGGTTTCTTCACAGTAACAAAAAGCTAAACTTTTGTTAAATACTAGAGAATAGTTATGACTTTTTTTTAATAATAAATATGTTAAATGACATTTAATAAGTCATGGTTATTGCCTACTATATAACATAGTTTTTTTTTTCACAATTTTTATTTATTTATCTCTTTAGTGATCAAAAAACAAACCTATTGAAATTGATATTTTCATCTGAGTAAAATCAATTTAATATCAATAAGCAAAAAATATGTATACAACACGTGCATCAACAAACAAATTTGTGAAAAATGTATTACTTTCATTACTAGTTACACAATAGCTATTTATGAAACTAGTAAGAAAATGAAGGTTATTACCTTACGCATGTGAAATTTACAGAACGAGGCGCAGCCGAGTTATGTGAACACATATAAATATAAATAAATATATCATCACGCCTTTTACCCATCACTGGGTGTGGCACTCTGCCTAAGCAAATCTCGGTAAGTGATATATTTTTTCGCGTGAAGTGCGGTTACCAGCCGTCAAATCACGGCCTCCAAAGATATTAGTGGAGGAGGAGCCACAGGGGTAGATTTTTTAAATTGGTGAAAATGTTTGTCGGCTGTGGGGATCGAACCAGGGTTCTCAAGATCCACAGGCCGACTCGATACCACTGAGCCACCTACCCCATAATGAACACATAAGTAAGGTAATAACCTTATTTCCTTACTATTTTCATACAATATTTTTTCTACTTCCGTTCTAATAAATACGAAAGAGCGTTTTTGAAATTATGAAATTTTGACAGTTATAAATTCAAAAAATAAAAGAAGAATTCGTCTATCAAGATATCTTAATTTTTTTCTGTTGCTATGTTACCTCATTATTGCACTAATTAAATAATGCAGTTCATTACCTAACTCAAATAAGTGAATTAAAACGTATATTTCCTAACGGAAGTAGAAAAAGAACTATTTTAAAAGTTCTCCGAACAAATTAAGAACAACGTAGATCACAAGAATACATTTTTAAAAACAGCAACATCTACCTAAACCATGCAAGAAAATACGCTACATCAATTTCACCCCTTAGTATATTCTCCATTCATATAGCTACACCTGTCCGTTAAAAATGTCTCATTAGTTTACCTTTCCAATATAGCTACCCGCTACTCGCTACCCGCTACCCTCTAATCCAATAATTGGGCAGCATCTGCTCCCCTTATTACCACCACAAACTTTCCTCCTGCATCTTGGCATTATGAGATTCATCCGCTCACCACCAGACGGAATATTTTATCGCCTCGGAAATTTTAAATTACACGGGGTGGAAAATTTACATCGTATCGGATGTTGGAGCCCTCGGCGATCGACACGTCGGTAACTTGCTCCGAATTTAATAAAAAACCGAAATTGGTAACCAAGGTGAGGAATAACCGAATAACGCAATCAGAACGCAAATAAACCAAGAAATTCTCTGATGAGATACGAGCATATATCCGCGGGATATAGATGATATAGACGATCCAATTATTATATGGAATATTCGCTGAATTCTAATCATTATTTCATATAATATTGCCCTAGGACTATTCGAGATTTTCACTTTGGCCCAAATTTGACTAAACAAATTTCTCTAAAAATAGTAATTAAGAAAAATATTACGATGACATAAACATTTTGATTTAAAAGATACATATTTGTTTTCAACAATTTTCACCAATTTAATTCTACCCTTGTGGCTCTTCCTTCACTAACATCTTTGATGGCCGTGATTTGACGGCTGGTAACAGACCTTCAAGTAAATATATTATTTACCGAGATTTGCTACGGCAGAGTGCCACACCTAGTAATGGGTAAAGACGTGATGATATATTTATATATATATTTTTTAATTTTCTTTTTGCACGACCATGACAGAAAGAATGCTATTTCAACAGTCATTTGATAACGGAAAGTTATTATTTAACGGGCAATAAGGGTTTATTTTACTTTACAGATTGTCTCTAGTAGCAACAAAAGGGAAAGTGATATTTCAAAATGACACAGTATAAAATTTTGTAACGTCATACATTCGTTAATAATTTTTGACGGACTCCTTTCGAAATTCTAGACTTCGTCTACGTCGCCTTAATAATTTACTTTATTAGTTTTATAAAAAGATATTTTACAAGTTTGTAATCAAAGGTTGTTGGCGGTAGGGCATTTTATAGCTAGACGTTGTCGTGGTGTTTCGTGAATTCTAGATATAAATAATTTGAAATAATGGATTTAATGCCCGACAAAGACTTCAAAATCGATTCCCTTATAGTTTAATAAAATATACAAAATATTGCAGATGCTGCAAGTAATAACTTTTCATTAGTTTATATTAGTTTTATTTTTATGAGCCTTGTAAAATTTTACAGGTCTCTTCTGTGATCCTGTATTATTTTACAAAGCTACACGCTGTATTTAATCATTTACTTATTTAGTTATCAGAAATGCCTATAAAATGTCGTTTACCAGACTTATAACGTAAATAACTATTATGGTGCTATTCTGAAATTTTCTATAACGCTACACATCTGTTAAACTGAACAAAAGCGCATCATATTTGATTGTCAAATGGCATTAAATGTATTTGTCAATAAAAATTTATGCGCTTTTGTTAAAATTTACAGAAATGTAGCGTTATATAAAATTACAGGTACTAAACAACGTTCGAAGCGTAATTTTTCCCTGGACAATAAATCCTTAAATACTTATTGCCCAGATCTGGTCGTAACAAATAAATAAAATAAAAATCCGTTGGGCATGATATTTGTCAGTTTAGGTAATATAAGTATAGATGAAGCTGCATGTAAAGTAATGTATTACTTAGAGTTTAGAAATAAGAATATCGAGTAAATCATGAACAGTTTGCAGTAACAAGTAAAATCGTTTAGTAAATCACAGATTTCCACAATCTGTCTACAAACAAACCAGCCATAAATCCGCCAAGCGTTTTGTAAATCAGTTCTAGTTACAAATAGCCGCATGTCTACATGCACTACACGGAAACGTCCGGAACTCAGTATCTGGTAGCAACACAAACAATTTCCTTGACCGCAACCGCCCCCGCTGCCACCGTCGGTCGGTTATACCCGCATTCGAAGAGCATTAACCGCCTGCGCTGAGTTTACGACCGTGCTATAAATCCTAGCTAGCCGCGGGCAAGTGGTCCAGGAGAAATTTAGCGCGACCAGCCCTGGAACTATACATCACACGGCGCAAAACAACGCGATGAGATACGAACTAGAACTATGGATTGACAACTATATTCCAGGAATGAAAGTGTTTGCTGCAACTCTATCGAACTAAGAAGGTGGTGCACTATTTAACAATTATTCTTTTTTTTCTTTATGTGCAGAAACGGTTAGAGTTAGAATAGAATACATAGTGTAATCAACGAGAAAGGAAACTTATGTGAACTAAAGAATCATTTGCTGAAAAGATTTATAATGAAGTAACGTAAGAAGTAACGCAAAAAGTATCGGTAACGTCAAAAGTTGAGCATGTACTACAGCTAGTAATGATTTATATTGAAGTAAAGCAAGAAGTAAGGTAAAATATGTAACGCAATAGTTGCCCAACATTCATCTTTCTACCTTGCCTTAACTAAAACTTCTACCGCTGGCCAATAAGAAGTCAGCATTTTGAACGTTGCGCAGAAATCTTTATTATCGATTTATCCACCATTCTCCATCTGTCAGATTTCATTTTGTTAGTCGAAATATTTTCTATTAAAAATAAATAATAGACCGAAGTATTATCATGCGAGCAAGTAGAAATGTATAAAATACTGTATGATAAGTCATCAAAAGTCATAAAACCCAATAAACAACAAATAACCTAACAAACGTTATATGATATGACAGAAATTCAAACTTGATGCCGAAGTAAACGAAAAATACCGAAATAAATGTGAATTTTTTATAATATAACCTGATTGGCTAGCAGTAGTGCTACTACTTTTTAATATAAATCAACTATTTTCGCTTGCTTTACTTTCTACTTTACTGCAACTGCGTTATTTGTTGCGTTACTTCATTATAAATCCAGCTTTAGTCCCGAAACGTCGTCCTTATGTATTAATTATTTTAATTTTACTGAATTAAATCTAAGTAATCCAACCAATAGAGAGTACAATATACTCCTGCAATTAAAGAATAATTCTGTTTGTAGAAAATATGTCAATTTGGACCAATAGAAATGAGTAATTTAGATAGAGTTGATTAACAGAAAAAATGTTGACAAATTTCGTTTCTATGAAATAAATAAATATATCATCACGCCTTTTACCCATTACTGGATGTGGCACTCTGACGTAGCAAATCTCAGTAAGTGATATATTTCTTCGCGTGAACTGCAATTACCAGCAATGAAATAACGGCCCCCAAAAATATTAGTGGAGAGGGAGCCACAAGGGTAGATTTAATTTGGTGATAATTGTTTGTCGGCTGTAGGGATCGAGAGTTCTCAAGTTTCTATGAACTGTCATTTTAATTGGAAAAACATGTTTTCCTATGCATTTCAGCATGTTGTAGTTATTACTAAACAACAACGCCGTGAATAATTATTTCAGTCTAATTGTTGCTAGACAACAAAAAATAACAGTACGGAAATAACTTTTTCACGTTACTGTGAAACAAAGTTGACATTTACGTGCACGATTCACCTCACGAAATTCAACAGCCCTAGAAAAATCCATTACTGGATTGTCAGCTACTTTTGCGGACTGTTCTAAAAAAAATCAAAAATATTATAACAAAACGCCGCCGATAAACAAATTGTTATTTTTTTACGTCTCTTTGACAGCACATTCATATTTATAATAGCCATGATATATGGGGTAGGTGGCTCAGTGGTATCGAGTCGGCCTGTTGATCTTGAGAACCCTAATTCGATCCCCACAGCCGACAAACAATTTTCACCAATTTAAATCTATCCCTGTGGCTCCCCCTCCACTAATATCTTTGGGGGCCGTAATTTAAGTAACTTAACGCGAAGAAATATATCACTTACCGAGATCTGATTACGGTAAAGTGCGACACCCAGTAATGGATAAAAGACGTGATGATATATTTGTTTTATGATATCAAAACTAAATTTGCAAGAAATGCTTAGAAAACAGTCTGCCTCAGTATTAAGTATGAGTCTTCATGAAACTATGAGTCCAGGGAATCAGTGTAGAACTATGGTAAAATATGGTTAATGTTTGAATTGCAGCAAATATAAAAAGTGTAAGAAAAAATCTCGCGAGTAACACGAAGTTACTTTTCTTTTCCATCAAATGTCGAGATCAAAAACGTTCATGAGTCTTATATTGCGCTAAAAGTAAAAACATGAAGGCAACTTTTAAAACAAAATTTCAAAACTTTTCGTTTTAATTTAGTTATCAAAACAATTTGAAGAGAATGAAAAGGAGAGATAAAAACATAAGAGATTGAACAAGCGGAGGACATCTGGCGATCATACAAACTTTTCTGTCACAAGACTAAAATGGACCGTTCACAATTAATAAATTAAATTAAAACTGAAAATACGATAAACCAGCAGCTGTCATTGCTTATCAGTTTGTTCTCTGAATTTAATTTAAAAATGCTGATGGAATTTGATTAACGCTGACTTTAAAGTATCGAAAATTTGTTAAATAAATGAGATTAAACAGAAAATAATAAAAAACAAATTTGAGAGAAGCAATTTAAAACTTACAGTTTGCAGGAGTGGGACTAAATAAGCTGTTATGATAACAGTAGGTAATAAATTAACAGATTACAAAAAAGATAGAATAATATCTAGAATCATAATAAAGTTAACTGCAACTAAAAATGCTAGTTTTTCACATGAATTACGTGTTTTTTTTTATTTTTATTTTGCATCCAAAGTATCCTGAAGAAAAACGTAAATGTACAGAAAATAAAAAGGACATGCACTCTCACTGACAAAAAATTAATGGCCGGCGTAATGGTTGCAGTCAGACGATTAATTTAGACCATTATTTTCTTTGCGAAATATTTTTCTTAATTCTTTGTTGGAGAACATTAAATGAAGATGTTGTTAATTGGTTTAAACATTACTCATTTATATCAATTTATAAAATAGAACCATTAAATATACATTTGTAAAATTAAAATAAATATATCGTCACGTGTTTTACCCATTATAGGGTCTACACTTTGCGCGTAAATCACGCGGTCTTAAAGATGTTAGTGGTGGAGGAGCTACATAAGTTATCTGCTGTGGGAATCGAACTTGGGTTCTTATATCCACAGACCGGTACAAAACATTTGTAAAATGAAAATATTAATTTCATAACAGAAAGAAATACTGGAGCACACCGGAACGATTTTCCGGTTCGTGAAATTATGGGTAATATCGTAAATATTGTAAAAAGTTCCTAAAAACACTTAAGATTTCTTTGTACCGGTCATCCAAAAAATGATACAGTATTTTAAAATATAGATATTATTTTTATTTTTAGTTTCGTGAATTCTAGAAATTAGCTATAAAATAAATAAAAATATATCATCACGCCTTTTACTCATTATTGGATGTGGCACTATGCCGTAGCAGATCTCGTGATTTAGAAATTAGCAATTTTAAATAATGGATTTTATACTCGACGTAGACTTCGAAGGCGATTTTCTTGCAGTTCAAGAAAATATACAAAATATTGCAGATGCTGAAAGTAATTACTTTTAATTAGTTTTTTTTATGAGCCTTGTAAAGTTTTACAGGTCTTTTTTATAAGCCTGTAAAGTTTACAGGGCTACGCGCTGTAATTATTCATTTACTTATTTACCATAAGTATCTATAAAATGTCATTTACATAATAGGTGAAAATAAAATTTATTTATTTATTTATTACTATTACACTGCCCTACAGGACGAGCCCAATAAAAGGACAGGAACAAAAAAACTTATAACGTAAATAACTATTACTCAACGCCGCTCGAAATAATTTTTTTTATAATGAAAACCAGAACTGGGCAATAGTTACTTAATTAAAGGTGGAAATAAAAAATCATTTAAAAATAGAGTAATGCAAGTCTGCTACAATTTTAATTAACATCTTTTTTTTATTCTCTAGTTTTATATTCTGGTTGAATTCAAATTGTCACTGTCAAAAATTTCATTTAAAACTTACAATGAATATTTGAATTTTGTCGATGTGAACACTAGAATAATTTGATATTTGACAATCAGTGACTATTAAATGGATAGTTTAAGGTTAAGGTGAATAAAGATGAGTTCAGTTTTAAATTCACGTTGGTATCCAAGTAAAGTTCAGGAACGTTTCCAAGAAGAAATAGATACGATATCAAGAAGAGAAGTCCGTAGTTTTCCGGGGCGAGTCCAGGATGACAAACCGATATATCAGCTGTGGTGGCCGTGGAAAGCGATGACCGGAAACCAGGAAGAATATTTGTTCAGCCATCCACGAACTTCTGCCCCCTGCATTCGCAATCACTCGAGATTTACACGAAATAAAACTAGATCGTGCTGCGTGTTGAATGCGATTGGAATGCGCATTTTTCACAAGATTTACCTTTTTGTTCGGTGAACAAGAATTTCAAATACAACTTTTCGCCTTTCTGGTTCTAGGAAATTGTAGAAATTTACACATATACACATTATTGCGAAATAAGCCTTATTCCATTTGAATTTGATCTAACTTACACCAGAAACAAATTGTATTAGTTTTTTATTTATATTCTACTCTATAGGTACAAGAAGTTAATCTCAATTATAGTAGATTGTTGTAAACAACACACACACACAATTGTATGCAATCGTTAAAAAAATTGTGTTTGTATCAAGAGAAATATTTTTTTTTCTACGATTGCTATGAAAAGTTGCCAATTACGCTCTCATTTGTCATCGTAAAGTTGACGTTTTCTGTGGAACAATCGAAAGATATCTTTTTTGCGCGAAAAAGACGTTAAATACTCGTGTTTCCGTTGGCTACGCGCGAAAAAGATAAAAAATGCGCGCTTATTTCAATAGTTACCAGGGATACAAACAAAACAGAAACTTGTCATATTGACAGTTGACAGAACGAATTTATTTTGAGCACGTATAAGTTTTTAAATAATTTTAAGATGCAATCGTAGAAAAAATTATGTGTGTATCACGAGCGTAAAGTGATACACAAATAACTATTTTGTTCCACTTGCACTATTGCAGCTCTCGTCTTCGGGCGCCCTGCGAATAATAAACAATCACTTTATGCTCTTAAACCACAAATAACTATTACTTTTGTTCCAATTTTTGTATCATCATCAATAGTTATCGGTTTGACGTAAATCTAACTTCTTCTACTCACAGCTAGCTTTTTCATTTCAACATAACTTCTTCCTTCTTCCAGGTCGTTTACCATCTTCCTCCTCCTCCTCATACCTCTTTTAGATTATCCTTTTACTGTCCTTTCTTGTACATCCTTCATTAGAGCAGCACTTCTCACCGCATGGTTCAACCAGAATTAATTATTATTTTAAATAGTTTCATACAGGGTGTTTCAGGACTAGTGTAACAAACTTTAACAGCTTATTCCTGAGGTCATTTTGAGCCAAAAATGTCATATGAACATAGGTCCTCATCCTTCTAGTTATCAAAATACAAGAGGTTGAAGTTCTATAAATAACACGAAATTTTCAAATTTTTGTAATCAAGATACTTTCGGAAGGCAAAAATGCGCGCAAATAGGGGATGGGAAAGTTGGCTTCTATTTGGATATCTGTCTTGGTATTCTCTGGACGCATAACGGGCATTACCATTACATAATCCATAAATAAAAATCATATCTGCATATTCAGCAGTACTATAACCATCCATTATGAAACAATAATACAATCAAAAGTACAACAATTTTTAATTAAGACAAATAAAGTATGACTTTTCAATAAAATTCTTGTTTTCCGAAAGTATCTTGATTAAAAAAATTTGAAAATGTCGTTATTTATAGAACTTCAACCTCTTGTATTTTGGTAACTAGAAGGAACAGGACCTATGTTTATATGACATTTTTTGCTCAAAATAACCTCAGGAATAAGCTGTTAAAGTTTGTTACACTAGTCCTGAAACACCCTGTATAGTGTCTATCATAGAAACGAGATCTGCTACGGCAGTATGCCACATCCAGTAATGGGTAAAAGGGGTGATGATATATTTACTTATTTACAGAAACGTTAAAATAGTTCTAGTAGTGAAAAAATAGTATGTTATGCATCAAGGGAGGGAAACAAGCGATTATTCCCGCGTGTGAGGTTTGCCAACTTCACACAAGGGATAATCGCGCCCTCCCGTGAAACATATTATACTTTTCGTAACAAGTGCATAAAAATTACCGTCTTATCGGGACAAATGTTAAATATGGGATGCGTAACTAGTTACTTAGGAAACGCCGCAAACAGCTAATAATCGTAGTCTCTAGGGAGAGAAACATGCTACCTACGGGAGAAAAGCAATGTTTCTCCTTCTAAAATTAGGGAATAAGAACGTGTTTCTTGTGCTTGTGTTACGAAAAGAAATATGTTGTAAGTAGTACAAATTAAAATATTGAATATGGTCGCTCAAGAGAGAATCGTTAGTTTCTTGCTCGATGTACACGACAATCTCATGTCTCGTGTCAAGGTGACTGCAATTACTTCGTCTCGACTCCCGAGGTCGCTTAAACCCGATGTCCGCATCCGACGCGACGGTTCGCTCGGCGACATCACGTGGCGACGTCGGTTGGAGTATTGTGCTCGCGTGTGATTTATCGTCGCTTCTTTTTCCCAGCGTTGTCACCGCATGTCTTACGTTGGAGGGCGTAACTTACAGCCGGCGGGATGAGCTTTTTCGAGCTTTTTTCTGAGGATTACACGCTGACCGAATATTTGTCAACGTTGGCATCGTCGCAAATGATGTCGCGATGTCGGTTTTTTCGCGGGCTTTAGAATTCGCGAGTGAGGCTTTGTGCCGTTGTGGCTTCGTTGTGATCATGGGTAATGGTGTGTGGGGTTTTGTTTGGCTAATGTGACGAGCCAGTTATAATCGAACTCTAACTTTCGTAATTCTTTACCTACTTTTCCGTTTTAAACTTTTCTATACGTGCTTTCATATATATCAAAGAACAGGCATGTTTTCATACTTTCTCTATAGTATCAATAATAAGTATACTAAGTGATACTATTAAAAAGAAAATATACCGCAAGAGTACGTTAGTAATTTGTGTATCTAAGTCTCAAAATGATTTGTTTGTGTTCGTCGAAGAAAAAGTTAGACTGCCGAGGCAGACTATTTTCTGAGCATACCAAGTTATATCATGAGGTGGAGATGCAACTGCAGAATGTTCATTAAAAAACTTCAAAATTTATTACAAATTTAATTTCGATATTATGGTTATTATAAGTATGAACATGTTACCAAGGAGATTATTTAGATAAAAATACAATTTGTTTGTTTATCGGCGGTATTATATATTTTTGGTTGGTGTAGAACAGCCAGCTAAAGTAGCTTACAGCCCAGTAATGAATTTTTGTCGGGCTGTTTAAAAAAGTTACATTTTATGGGTTGAATTATACACGTATAGGCAGTCCGCGTGTTATACACTATGTGTCATATTTTTTATCTTAGATTGTAATTTTTTTTTTGTGTATAGAAAGTAACCTATTGCCGTTCGAAATTATTTATGACAATTTTTGTTAGATTTTAAATTCGCTTAAAAATTTGGAAAGTTCTATTGTATCCAAGGATACGATGATATACTCGATCAAAAAAATCTCATTCTCCGCACGTGTACGAAAACTAGTACTTTTTAATGTCTACTTTTTATATCTGACATAAATACAGAAAGGCCTACTTTCTTAAAAAAACTATTTTACTAATGATAAAATAGTATAGCAAACATAGCAAACGTAATACTTCACTGAAAAAGGTTTCGAACAAATATGCTAATCAAAAATATCAGTTTTTGATACAGTCGAATGAATAGAATACATTCTAATCATGAGCAGCATGTTAATATAAATTTAATTGATTCATAGTAGAATTAGTTAATTAGGATAACGAGTAATATGATTGTATGCAGTATAAACTTCGAACAATAATTAGGTTAATTTGACATATAAGTGTGTATGGCATGTGAGTAATTCACCTTTGTCTTTGATAAAGCGGAAGATAATTATAAACAATACCAAGAGATACAATGCAATTATCTTGTTAAGTCTGAGTTTCTGTTAGTTTAAACTAAACTATAGTTTTGTTATCATAATCTTATGCACCCACATTTATTAATTAAGTTATGACTTAAGTCGAATAACATGTTCAAGTAACATTGGAAATATCGTTATCGGTACAAATAGATTTAAGTCTTCAACAGATATAGGATTTAAAAAAATGGCATTAAAAGGTGCCAAGAAAAACAAAGATAGATATAATGAGCATGTCTGAGCTTACCACAATCGGTGACAGTTTTCGTTGTCAATTATGACAGATAATTTATCAATTCTGACAGATAATTAATTTCAATTTCAATGGGGTAGGTGGCTCAGTGGTGTCAAGTCGGTCTGTGGATTTGAGAACCCGGGTTCGATTGCAACAATTTTCACCAAGTTAAAATTACCCTTGTGGCTCCCCCTCAACTAACATCTTTAGGGGAACATGATTTGACGGATGGTAACCGCACTTCATGTGAAGAAATATATCACTTACCGCGATCTGTTATGGCCAAGTGCCACAATTAGTAATGGGTAAAATTTAAGATATAAATAAATAAATATATCCTCACGCCTTTTATCCATTACTGGGTGTGGCACTCTGCCTAAACAGATCTCGGTAAGTGATATATTTTTTCGTGTGAAGTGCGGTTACCAGCCGTCAAATCACGGCTCCCAAAGATATTAGGATATTAATATATAATAGCTATTTATGAAACTAGTAAGATAATAACCTATTTCCTTACTAGTTTCATACAATATTTTTTCTACTTCCGTTCTAATAAATAGTAAAGAGCGTTTTTGAAATAATAAAATTTTGACATATTAATGACAGTTATAAATTCAAAAAATAAAAGAATAACACATCAGAATAGGTCTACCAAGATATCTGTTGCTATGTTACCTCATTATTTCACTAGTTAAATAATACAGTTCATTACCTAACTCAAATAAGTGAATAAAACGTCTATTTCCTAACGGAAGTAGAAAAATTTAATTATGTTTATATTTTTAAAATATCCCTATTTTTAAGGGAGAAAATAAAAAGAATTCATTTCTTACTTTGATAATAGTAAAATACGACTCTTGCAATATTTGAAATTTCTAGCTTTAAAAACAACTATATAATTTTTATTATAAAAAAACTACAAGCAATATTTCGTTAGCAAGTGTATGGAGTATGGTGATGGGATTACCGTTACGGGAGTCGAATCCGAAGATTTCAAGTTCGAATCCCACTTACTGCGATTCGATGAGTCCGGACACAGTACTGTTCCAGAGTAGCATAAATAAATCAAATACAACCATCTACTATTAAATCAGAATTACAGTTAAAACTAGAAATCACATTTAAGTTTTGCGGACTCTTTGAGATCCTTTCACAAACCTCCGGTTAGAAATCACTGGTATAGAGTGCATCTTGTTAAAGTTCTCATATATCTGAACTGATTAAAGTGAACCAACTGACAAATGGAACCCAGCTATTAACGTAAAGCGCGAACATCATTGTCAAGTGTCATATATTTCGTATCTCGTAAAATCTCTTTCTAAATACATCCAGAGCAAAACTTTGTGTGAAATATCTCCCCGATCGTTCCAACAAACGAGACTTGTTAATTGGACACCGAAATTAAAAGTAACCCCTAACCTCGCTGATCCCAACGGCCTGCATGCAATCATATTGCTGAGCAATCATTACTGCTGATTCCCCAGACTTGTCTTTGAAAACGGATCAGCTAGCATTCCTTCCGCTTAAATGGAACACACAGCATCACATCATCTCGTCATTGAAACTGCTGTCTTTACACTTTTTCCGTCGCTCGTCTTCCGATCCTGTGATTGGTTTCGCTTCGAGCTGCAGCTGTTTTACTCTATACTATCTTCTCTCTTCTGCCCTAATGGCTTGAAGGACGCAGGATGGATCGAATGAGGGCAGTATGTGGGAACGATTATTGATAAGAGGGTGTGAAGAGACTTTTGCAAAATAAATAAATATATCATCACGTCTTTTATCCATTACTGGTTGTGGCACTTTTCCGTAAGCAGATCTCGGTAAGTTATATATTTATGCGCTTAACTGCCGTCAAATAACGGCCCCCGAAGATGTAAGTGGAGGGGAAGCCACAGGGATAGATTTAAATTAGTAAAAATTGTTTGTCGCCTGTGGGAATCGAACCACGGTTCTCAAGATCCACAGGCCGTCTTGATACCATTGAGCCCCCTACTCCATAAATTTGAATTTAATAAATAAAAAATAATAAATATATCATCATGCCTTTTATCCATTACTGGGTGTAGCACTCTGCCGTAAGCATATCTCGGTAAGTGATATATTTCTTCGCGTGAAGTCCGGTTACCAGCCGTCAAATAACGACCCCCAAAGATGTTAGTGGAAGGGGAGCCTCATCGATAGATTTAAATTGGTGAAAATTGTTTGTCGGCTGTGAGAATTGAACCAGGATTGTTAAGATCCACAGGCCGACTCGATACCACTGAGCCACCTACCCCATAAATAAATAAAAGCAAATCAAAGTAAAATGTATGAAGAAATATACATTGCTGTCAAACATTTGCTGCGATATTATCAGTTTATGTCAAACTTAAAATTAAATCTTCATTGGTGTAAATGGACATAAATGTAAACGTATTATTTACAACAGGCTAAAAATTTTAATGAACATGTAAGTGATTAGTCAATTAGAAGAGGCAGGATAAAGAGAAAGCGTGAAAGCATCCTCACAATATCCTGGCAAGTTCACTTACGTATAAATAAGATCCAATGGAGCGGTAAGTGAGGCTGATATATCCTCATCACAAGAGTGTTCACATGTCTAGCACATTGTCTGTCGCGTTTTCGTCTGATTAATTCCAGTATTAGTCGGGTCACTGAGCGCAACCGCGCCGTGTCTTCCAACAAACGCCTTGTGTCTCAATCTGTTCATTTTTCACTTGATTAAGCACCAAGCTATGCAAGCCTGGCTCAGGACAAGAGCTAACTTCATCAACATGTCCAGGACATTCATATATTCTACTCTGCTACGTAATAAAGAATTAATCCTATGCGGAAGTTATGACCCCCCTTACAGGCAACAGACACAAATGTAGTCTTTCAAAGCTCTCTTAGTTTTGTGTGATCAAAATTTAAGCTTATAAAACGATGATTTAAGAAAAGAATCATGATATTAGGAATTCAGAAAAAAGTTCTCCGAGACTTTGTTATGTTGGTATAATCATTTGTAGAATTAAATGTATTTTTTCTGAAATCGTCAAGAAAATGCCTACTTTCCTGACGCATGTTAGTATGGAAAGTAAGTGTTTACCAAAACATTTGCAAAACAGTCAGGTAAAGTACTTTCCTGACAATATTACTTTTGACACAAATATGTTCAATAGATTTTTCACATAAGATGTTGTTTTCAACAACTTTTTTTTTTTTTTTTTTTTTTTTATTTAAGTATATTTAGGGAGCACTTCAGCGTCAGGGCTATTAGTGCTCCGGTATATTATAAAGTTTACAGTTTATATAATAGATTTGTTTCTTTCAGGTATTTTATTACGTTGTGTAGTGTTTCTCTATTGTTTCCTAGTGTATCTTGTATGTTTTGTGGTATGTTACATTGTTGTCGTGTTTGGGTATATTTGTTACAGTGCAGTAAAATGTGTTCTGTATCTATTGTTTGGTTGCAAGTGTTACATATTTCCTGTTGCTCTTGTGAGAATATATGTTTGTGTGTGATTAGTGTGTGTCCTAGCCTAAGTCTTGTAATGGCGATTCTTTCTCGTCTTGTTCCTGGTGTTGTCCAGATGTCTGTGGTCGGTTTTATCTTCCTCAGTTTGTTGTTCATTGGTGTTTGGTGCCATTCGTTTGTCCATTTTTCATTCATTTTCTTTTTTATTTGTGCCTTGATATCATATGGTGGTATTGGAATAGGCATTCTTGCTCCTGTGTTGATAGCTTCTTTTGCTTCAACAACTTTTGTTAACACCTTGGATATGTAGTTTGTTGCCAATATGATTCTTACCAAAAAATTAAACATTTTGAAATATTTATTATTAATTATATTGATAAAATATAAATATGAACGATTTCAGAAAAAATAGTATACATAATACGTCACGAAAGTGTTTTACTTGACTCAGCGAATTAAAATACTCGGCCTGACGGCCTCGTACTTCAAACAACCGCTTCGTCAAGTAAAGCATCACTTTCCTGGCTTATTATGTAATATACTATTGCTCTATTTTTTTAATTACTACTATAAAGATCTAGTTGCACTTTTGTTTATTTCAAATCATCTAACTTTTAATTGTTATTATTGACGTATACTATAAAAATTAATGATCACAATACTTGATTCTTATATATAGTTCGTTTTGTTTTTCAGATTTACATTTCAAATATTTTTCAAGAAAAAATATAGTTATTTGTGTATTAAGAGCGTAAAGTGATTCTTTGTTACTCGAACACGGTAATTGCAGCTCGTAATACACACATAATTTTTTCTACGATTGCACCTTAAAATTATGAAAAAACGTATACGTACTGAGAATAAATTTGTTCTGTCAACTGTCAAAATGACAGGGTTCGTAAATATCATGATATTTATAATAAATATCAAAATATCTGATATATAGGATATATATCAGATAAATATCACTTTTTGGATATTTATTTTAGTTTTTGTACACATTTAGAAAAACTGAAAAATTAGAAAAATTTCACTTCTCCGGAGGCTATATCTCAAAAACTAAACAAGATATGGAAATGCGCTCAACGGCGTTGAATTCCCCGTGTCCGAATTGACTTATAAGCAAATTTTCATACAATTTTATGCAATTTAATATTTTTAATTATTTCCTAAGGGGTACCCCTTTGGTTTTTTCAGATTTTAATTCAATTTTCCTAAAAATCCTTAATCGTAGGATTATTAAAACGAAAATTTACATACATATGTATTTTGACCCACTGAATCCAGTGGTGCAATCTTCAAATGCATATGACTTCTGGTTTTCGAGAAAATGTTAAAAAACCGCTTTTTGCGATTTTTTTGGCGGAAAATAGAAAAAAATAAAAATCGCTGAAACTATGTTTATAAGTTAACTGAAGCACGAGAAAATTAATGCCGTTGAGCGCGTTTTCATATCACATTTAGTTTTCGAGATATAGCCTCGGAAAAGTAGAAAAACTGAAAAATACGAAAAATTTCACTTCTCCGGAGGCTATATCACAAAAACTATTTGATATTTTTATATAATGGATATATATCATTGCAAAAATATGACGATATATATCAAAATAAATATCATGATATATATATCGATCGATATATATCTTCGAACCCTGCAAAATGACAAGTTTCTGTTTTGTTTGTATCCCTGGTAACTATTGAAATAAGCGCGCATTTAATATCTTTTTCGCGCGTTGCCATTGGAAACGCGCACATTTAACGTCTTTTTCGCGCGTTGCCATTGGAGAAGCGCAAAAAAGATATTTTTCGATTGTTCCACAGAAAACGTCAACTTTTCATAGCAATCGTAGAAAAACAATTTTACCGTTGTTTTCAGTACTGAACTATACAGATAAAGATTAGAATTATTGAAATCATTAAAAGGAGGTGAAATATAAAATGAATTCTAAGCATCTTGTCAGAATGTAGCAAACAATTTCTATTTTCTAAGAATATTTCTGTTCCATCTCTGGAGGTTCCAAAAGGAAACGTGTTTTCGGCGTAGAATTACACGGAGCCGTAAGTCACAATGCGCGCATCCGGAACCAGGGAAGCGCATCGCAGTGACTCCGGGATGAAACTCCGGGCAAAAATACCACTGGACCGGAAGTCCGATAGACATAATAGCTACCGTTATCTCTTGCACGCTTCTAAATGCTTTTGTGTGATAACATACTACGGTTAGTTATCGTTTGCGTTTTTTCGTAATTAATTTTTATAGATTTGCCACTGTAAATACACAAAGCAACATGTCAATTTTACCATTGTACATATTAGTTGCATTCATAGCAGAATTGTAATTATAAATAAAGTACTTTTTGCTGGCTGATATTAAAAGTGAACTTTTGTTGACAATTGACAAACTGTGAAGTGCTACTTTTACAGTATAGGTTACTAAAAGGTACATTACTGTCTATACTATAATAGTGTTGCAAATTTGACATTTAATTTAACAAATATAATTAATTCTTTAATATCGAATGGGGTTAATATTCGTTTGATATTTTTTATTAAATATTGTTAATTTAATTAATATATAGTAATTTTGGACCATTCATAAAAGCAGATTGACATTTATGAAATTATAAACATCAAATGATGAATATTGAAAATAATCATAGAATTAATAATAATTTTAAACAGTTGGCAAAATAAATGTGTTTAACTAGGCAAAAACTAAAATTTTCCCGCAACTGTTAAAGTTGATATTCAGTAGTCCGACAAAAAATACATTACTGGGATGTAAGTTACTTTGGCGAGCTGCTCTAAACCGATTACAAAATGCCGCCAATAAACAAACAAATTATTGAAAGAAAATGCCCAAATCGTGAAGTGGATGATTATGAAGGAAAATAAAAAACTAAGTGTTTTAAATTAATAGCGTCTTTCTTCACGTTCTTTAATAGTTGTTATATTAAAATCGACCGGTTTCGGACATTAATATGTCCATCATCAGGACCGGTAAAGAAAACAAAGGTACAGCCGCTAAACAAGTACCAAAAAAAAATTAACATGAAGTTAAGATGATAAAAAACTTGACTAGATTAACAAACGTAGGTGTAAAGATGTGCGCACCTACACGGCCAGGAAGCAATCTTTTTTTTACAACGCACACAAAAAATAATTTCGCAGCCTAGACACACAAATAATTATAATCGCGGCAGTAAATTTGTTACTTTTTTGACTAGTTAAGCAAATAACTATGTCGTCCTAACCTGAAAAATATTTTACGGACGGTAAAAATCTATCAGCTAGTAACCACAGAAAAAAATAGTACTTTCATCAAAAGATTTACTTTCGTAAAAATATTCTAACTGAAAATCAAAATATATTCTGTACAACCATTTATTGGATAATTGTTGAATGTAAACAAAGTATTTCTTGTATGAATCTTCTTAAAAGTGGAAGACCTCAAACTATTACTAGAGCAGGACCCGAAGCACACGCTTGATACATCAGTAAGAAAACTGGCACGCCAATATCGAACATCTAATAATACAAAGCAACAAAGACAAAATTAATTGTCCGTTCCTTGGTGAAACTAGGTTTAATACAAATTAAAATATTAAAATAACACTTGTCTAAGTCTCACAAAAATTCAACCTCCAAGTCGACTTATCAGGTCATCGTCAGAGGCTGGTTACTAACTATGCTGGCCAGCCTCTGACGATGACCTGATAAGTCGACTTGGAGGCTGAATTTTTGTAAGACTTACTTATGTGTTATTTTAATATTTTAATTTTTATCTAATAATACTAAATCACGGGAACTATCATAGAATGGTTAAAAATGTAGAAAACGATGAGAAGCCTAAAATATACAACCAACCAACTTTCACGAATTTCGATATGCTTCTAGAAGACCGAAAGGTACTATTTGTTCGATAAAACGACAATCTCCTAACAGTTCTCGAAGATTTTTGGGCTTTTCTTTATCTCGAAGAGTTTACGATAGAAGATGGGAGCCCAAATGAGAAAAAAACTTCGAAGCAAAATATCGAGAAAAGGCCGAGAAATCGATGTAAATGCCATCCAAAAATTAGATGTTTGCAAAAAATTGAGCCCTATGGAAAACCACCCCTGTTTATTTAATGTATTTTTTTACAAAAATACTGTTGAAAACCAGGAAATCAAAACTTTAAAGGAATTACTTCAATTTTAAATTATTATTGTAATGACAAAATTTTCAATATCACCAATGGTTGCCTAGGATATGGTGCAGGGATTTTATCGTTGTAAAATTGTCTTCTTGATAACCCATTCTAACTGACATATAATGTAATGCCTATGGCACACTGGTCGATGAGCGTCGATGACCATCGATGAACTCCTCGATGAAACAACAGAACGCACCCGTCATCGACGGAAATTAGAGGCTCCTCTATTTCCATCGAAGAGCTCATCGATGAAACGAACGTATCTCATTTCACTCGTATCTTTTGTGTCTCACTTCACGTTAGCATATTTTTGAAATTTAGTTTTTCTTTCTCAACTTTAGAAGCTTTTATTGTTTGTCAATGAAGAGTGCGTTCTGTTGTTTCATCGAGGAGTTCATCGATGGTCATCGACGCTCATCGACCAGTGTGCCATAGGCATAAGGAAGGAAATAATCGGATTTAAACTTTTATTATAATTGCTTTTTATAATGACAGCCGTGAAATAACAAACAAATGTTTGACATTTTATTTGTTATACATGTCAAGTGTAAGTTGATACGTTGCAGTAAAACCATTTTAAAAATTCATTACGGGGGTTCATTTTTTCAAATGATTTTGTCGCATTATCCTCGAATATAATCACCATACATTATCCACCCACTTGAAGGAACAATACCACTCCGGTCTCGCTTGTTGTTGTTTTGCTCTCCTCTTCCATCGCCTCCCTGCTCTTTGACTCTCTTCTCTTCCTCGTAATATTTTAAAGTTGGTGTGCTGATGGAAGAACAGTGTTGCCGGCTCGCACAATGCTGCTAGCCTGCCGTACCACGCAAACTTTCCACCGAATTTTTACTACGGATTTATTCAAGCGTAATCCTTTTTATAATGGATGAGCGCTGTTTTATGCAGACAGCGCGCGCAGGCAGCGGTTCTTATCGTTCTGCGGGAACCTCGTTAAGTCTGTCTCTCTTACTTCGAGTTAAGTGTTGCTTGATAGAATCAAAATTCAAGTGTTGATCTCATTATGAACAATAATCGTGTGACAGAACATGGTTGCCTTCGATGCGGATTTTAATTAATGTTTCGCTTAACAATTTCCACCAATTTAAATCTATCTCTGTACCTCCCCTCCACTAACATCTTTGGGGGCCGTGATTTGACGGCCGGTAACCGCACTTCACGCGAAGAAATATATCACTTACCGAGATCTGCTAGCGCAGAGTGCCACACCCAGTAATGAGTAAAAGGCGTGATGATCTATTTATTTATTTATTTTGTTTCGATTAACTGTTATTGAAAAAATTGTGTTTATAACATTATCAGGGACGTGATTTGACGACTGGTAACACCATTTCACCTCGCATAAATATATCACTTACCGAGATCTGCCACACCCAGTAATAAATAAAAGGAACATGGTTGCCTTCGATGCAGATTTTAATTAATCTTTCGCTTAACAATTTCCACCAATTTAAATCTATCCCTGTGGTTCCCCCTCCACTAACATCTTTGGAGGCCGTGATTTGACGGCTGGTAACCGCACTTCACGCGAAGAAAAATATTACTTACCGAGATCTGCTAGCGCAGAGTGCCACACCCAGTAATAGGTAAAAGGCGTGATGATCTATTTATTTATTTATTTTGTTTCGATTAACTGTTATTGAAAAAATTGTGTTTATAACATCATCAGGGATGTGATTTGACGACTGGTAACACCATTTCTCCGCGCATAAATATATCAGTTATCGAGATCTGCCACACCCAGTAATAAATAAAAGGTGTGATTAAAAAATGGCATTTAAACCATGTCATGAAAAACAGATTGATTGATATAATGAATATATGTCTGAGCTTACCACAATCGATGATATTTTGCGATGTTAATTATGACAGATAATTAATTTCAAATTTATGATTTTGAATCTGATTGATTATTATAACATTTAAACGGTACGGCTTTCAATGACAACCAAAATAACTATATTTGAACCAATTACATTTATTTCATTCAAATATTGAACAATTAGTGATTTTCTTGTTGACTTGAAAGAGTAGCAATTAATCACCTCAAGTCCGCTTGATAAAATAATAAAAAACAAAACAAACAAACAAATGATTTTCGATTATTTCATAATAATAATGGGGTAGGTAGGATCTTGAGAAGCTTGGTTCGATCCTCACAGCCGACAAACAATTTTCACCAATTTAAATCTACCCTACACTAACATCTTTGGAGACTTGTAACCGCGCTTCATGCGAAGAAATATATAACTTACCCAGAACTGCTTCGGCAGTGTGCCACACCCAGTAATGGGTAAAAGGCGTGATGATATATTTATTTATTTATTTATAATAAAATATTTCCGTATTTATATTTTTTTATGTGATTCATAATACTGAGCGTGTTAAAAAGTTGTTAGCGGTCCTACAAAATGCAATGTAGTTGTTTCATGATCTTAAATAATCATCTTTCTGAAACTGGAAAAACTTTCTTAACCGCTTTTGACGAAGTATACCCAAAGGACCGTTGCACATTTGAGATGTAAGTCGTAAGTTGAAAGTCTTATTTGCTTGGAAGAAATCCAAAGTAATTCATTTCATATATAAATGTGACACCTTACAATATTTTCATTTATAATCTCCCTAGAGCAATGATTCCTTTCTGAGCTTTTTATTTGAGTGTATTAATCTGCACGAGTGCAATCCACGATAAAACAACCCCGGATATGAATTAATGCTCGAGGGCAGATTCGGGAAGAAAATCGTAACGATACCAACACAAAAAGTAAATATAATTTAGGTTTTATATTTTGTTTAAAATAATCAAGTTATGATAGAATAATATATCCATAGCAACTTAAATCAAGTAAATAAAATTGACAATAAAATATATATATATTTATATATAATATAAAAAAAATCTAAAATGTCACGTTTTGACACTGAATTGTTAGAAAATAAAGATAAAGCAGAAGAATATTGTCCATCAATTTATTTCTTGAAACTGATGTATTAAATCTGTAATTTTTTTTTTGTAAAATGTTCTTTTTCTAAAGGACTATTATTATTTCTAAAACATGTATTTTGATTTAACGATAATTTAATTTTAAAATGTCTAACTTATATTTCTGACATGAAAAAATTACCACTTATTAATTTTGCTTAGTCAGGCCAAAGAAAATTTTTATATTATTTATTTATGTATGTTACGCTGTACAACAGAAACTTAATCCCAATTACAGTACAGAGTCTGCATTCACCGAGCCGCTGTGTGGTAGTTCATATAATTTATTTATTGTTTAGTTTGAGTGCGATTCGAACTCGGGATCTCCGGATTAGAAGTCCATACCACTGAACTGACGGACATTATTATGGTAACTATGCTTCATACAATGTTTCTATTGGCTGTTAATTAGTGTCGTACGATTTTTATTTAAATACAAGGAGCACTCTGTATTACATGTGAATGTTTTACATAAAACTTTCCTTTTAAAGTTTGTTTGTAAGTAACCTAGTACTATTATAATATAGTGAAACTAACTTGTGCTCTATCTTCTCTTCTAATAAGTTCATGCAATTAAAAGTTTAATAATCTGCTGCTTCAATCTTTGGATATTGTTTTTCATGTGCGCTTAGACAACTCGCGCATTATGCTGAGGGTGTGTAGACATGCAATGTGCAACACCAATTATAAGTTTTATCCGGAAACCAGATGTTTCATTTTCATTCTGTAACTGTTTTCCACTTAGTTCAAACTAAATGTTCATTGTTTTATGTTGGTAAAACTTAGTAGTAATTAAAAAATTAGTTAATATATTTAAAGCAGTATTTTATATTGTTGTCGTCAGGAACGAATTTTAAAGTTTGTAAGTACTAGAATTTTTGATTTTGGAAACGGGGAAAAAAGTTTAATTATAAAATTGTAATAAATTATACTATATTATAGTAGTCATAATAAATACATAAAGTACACTAAAATTAACCGACACATATAAATTTTGACATAAATTGAAGTCAGCGAAATTAATTGATAAACTTTTTAGTGTTAAGAACTGAGCTACGAATGATTTGATCCATAACAGAAAATTAGTATTGTTATTAATTTATCGGTCGGTAACAAATAATGATTGAGTTACAAAATGGACAGATATATCATATTTCAAAAGATATTTTCGAACAATGAAAAGCAGGGATACATTTTACTTTTTCAATTCTTTCCTGGGCGAAATTATGATTCGAAATGAAAATAAACTTGTCCATAATTAATAAAAATGATTTTAGTTGAAATGTCTATTATAGGTATTTATTGTATAAGTGTTTTAGATGAAGTTTTATCCACGAAAGATTGTTTAAATGCGAGAACGAAGTTCGAGCATTTAATTATCTTGAGTGGGTAATGTGCAACTAAAACACGAATACAATATAACGTTTTATCCACAATCAAAACTTTTATTCAAAATTAATTCATTTTATTAAATGTCATTTTTTAATTTATCAAATTCTAGATACGTGCTGTCAAAAAAATGCATTACTGTGGCATTTGCTGCTATGACAGGATGTTTGTTTATCGTTTATTACATATTTGATGAAAAATGGAAGAAATTGACTCTATTCCTACAGAAGTTTTTGAAGAAGCTCAAGAAGCAACTCGCGTTTATTGCCAGCGAAGTCTAAGGAATTGTATGAAAAGAGTTTACTGAATTTAAGAACTGGAAAGAAAAACGGAGAGTAAGGGTAATAAATGAAGAAGTCATGCTTTCATATTTTTATAATATCAAGAAAAAGTATGCGGTTTCATCACCGTGGTCAAAGTATTCCATGTTGAAAGTTAACGAAAATATAGATATTTCAAAATTTAGCAAGCTGACATCTTATTTGAAGAGTGAATGTAAGGGGTACAAACCGAAAAAAGCAGCCCTTTTGGAAAGAGAACATCAAATTAGATAAAACAAACAATGATTTAAGTGTTAATATAAATGTAAATGTTCATATTAATAAGTAATTCAATAAATTTGACTGATTTCTGTGCATTATTCCTTCATTCTTTTAAAAGTGGAATAAAATTACTTTATTCCACTAGTGTATAATTGGTCCCTTTATACAGTTGCAATGAGCACAAATAAATGCATATTATGAGTTGATTGTGGATAAAATCATTAATACTCCAGGAACTAGTAATTATATATCAGTATCAATAAACATCATGATACATGATTATTTAACAATTCGTCGAATATTAAATCAACAGTATAATTGAAATATTAGTATTATTAATATCGATGTTAACACAATACACCAGTAAATTTAACAATACATTTTTGTGGAATCAAACAAAATTAAATGAAATTCAATATGTCAAACTAAATATTATATTTAAATGAAACATTTGCTTTATGTTGCAATAAATTTTACACTTATTTATTTAATTTCAATTACAATACAGGGTTCGGACTCATTGAGCCGCAGTGTGGTTGTTTATATACAGATCAATTCAAAATGATTGACCCTCATGTGACTTGAAAATATTTATTATGAAAACTATCTTAAACGAAATAAAATTAGAATTTGTTACCCTGACAACACAAGTAATATTTATCTAATTAATGACATTTATCGGTTTCGTCGTATTTTTCCTCTTATTGATATTAATACATATTTTATTAACATCTTCACAAAAAAAAATATGACAAGTTTCTTTTGAAAGTATATCTGGGATGCATAATGGAAATGACTGAAAATATTTTTTACAGCAGTGTCGCGAATAATTTCTACAGAATTTTGTAAATTCCGTGGACACTGATTACAAAGTTTCTGTACGTCATATTCGTAAAGTAATTGAACATTTTCATAACTCTGGAAGTGTATGTAAAGTCAAATCAACTGGGAGCAGGGTTCGTAAATATCATGATATTTATAATAAATATCAAAATATCTGATATATAGGATATATATCAGATAAATATCACTTTTTGGATATTTATTTTTTAATTTTAGTTTTTGTACACATTTAGAAAAACTGAAAAATTCGAAAAATTTCACTTCTCCGGAGGCTATATCTCAAAAACTAAACAAGATATGGAAATGCGCTCAACGGCGTTGAATTCCCCGTGTCCGAATTGACTTATAAGCACATTTGCCTACAATTTTATGCAATTTAATATTTTTAATTATTTCCTAAGGGGTACCCCTTTGGTTTTTTCAGATTTTAATTCAATTTTCCCAAAAATCCTTAATCGTAGGATTATTAAAACGAAAATTTACATACATATGTATTTTGACCCACTGAATCCAGTGGTGCAATCTTCAAATGCATATGACTTCTGGTTTTCGAGAAAATGTTAAAAAACCGCTTTTTGCGATTTTTTTGGCGGAAAATTGAAAAAAAAAAATAAAAATCGCTGAAACTATGTTTATAAGTTAACTGAAGCACGAGAAAATTAATGCCGTTGACCGCGTTTTCATATCACATTTAGTTTTCGAGATATAGCCTCGTAAAAGTAGAAAAACTGAAAAATTCGAAAAATTTCACTTCTCCGGAGGCTATATCTCAAAAACTAAACAAGATATGGAAATACGCTCAACGGCGTTGAATTCCCCGTGTCCGAATTGACTTATAAGCAAATTTTCATACAATTTTATGCAATTTAATATTTTTAATTATTTCCTAAGGGGTACCCCTTTGGTTTTTTAAATTTTAATTCAATTTTCCCAAAAATCCTTAATCGTAGGATTATTAAAACGAAAATTTACATACATATGTATTTTGACCCACTGAATCCAGTGGTGCAATCTTCAAATGCATATGACTTCTGGTTTTCGAGAAAATGTTAAAAAACCGCTTTTTGCGATTTTTTTGGCGGAAAATAGAAAAAAATAAAAATCGCTGAAACTATGTTTATAAGTTAACTGAAGCACGAGAAAATTAATGCCGTTGAGCGCGTTTTCATATCACATTTAGTTTTCGAGATATAGCCTCGGAAAAGTAGAAAAATTTAAAAATACGAAAAATTTCACATTTCCGGAGGCTATATCACAAAAACTATTTGATATTTTTATATAATGGATATATATCATTGCAAAAATATGACGATATATATCAAAATAAATATCATGATATATATCGATCGATATATATCTTCGAACCCTGACTGGGAGACATACTGTTCTCACAATAAGTTACTTTAGATAATGTACGTAATCATTTAGAAACAAGACCAAATAAATCATTAAGATCAAAATCATCCCGAATAGAGTTTAAAAATCACTGCACGGCAATGCAAGCTTTTAGTCGTACTCCACTATTACAGCGATGCGGCAAACAAAAAAACTGAACAAGACGGCGAAGTCAAACATTTTGTATTTTAGCGTGCGATTCGAATTTGTGATCCCCGGATTCGAATTCCAGAACGCTATCCACACCACCATACCGTATACTATATTGTGTAAGTGCTATAAGTTGTAAACCATTCTGTATAATTCAAAATTTAACCATAAAATTAAATATTTACTTTTAGATATGAAAGCTTAAACAGTATTTCCGTTGCTGCAGAAAATTCCAAGATTACAGCGAAAAGAAAATGAAAAATAGAGATTCATCTGAAGAAAATGTAATCCAGTGCAAACTTTTTTGTATAATAATCCAGTTATCATTACATTTTGTACCGCAAGGAAAATTCTCGCAAAAAAATATGTCACTCATCTTGAAGACGCGTAGTATGTAAATACTCAAACAAACTGACGACGTAAAAGCGCTGTGCAAAAACTCTCAGTGCGAGATGAGAGATGATATCCATTTAAGACACTGAACCTTGCCAGAGCAGTACATAATGGCGGCATGTCGCGAATATCTGTCTAAACTTTTCCTGGAAATTTATTTTCCATTTGCGGGTGAACGACATATGTGTAGGAAACGCCTGGAAAACTCCAGACGACACGACGTGTCCCTGAATAATGCAGTGACTTCACGAAACTAAACGCGTAGGAACAAAAACATGCCATACTAGATTTTTTCTTAGAAGCTGAAGACATAATGAATAGTTCTGTTATGTCGATGACTTATTCAGTATTATAGAATAGAGCGATTTAATAGTCTAGAACTCTATCATTTCCTCTATTCTATGACTAGATTATACTTTGAAATCGATTGATTTGGAGGAATAAATGAGCTTGCACACAGAGAACAATGAGTGCGGTTGAAATGAGGATAGTGTATGTTAGTATTTATTATAGTGTTTGACGAAGACTGATTATTTGATAAATTTGATGATTGAATGTTTTTAGGGTTCATGTTAGGTGATACCTCTTTTTATGGAATGCATGTATGTAGTTTACAAATCAGCATAATTTATTCTAAAATTTTTATATATTTTTTTGTTGTTTTGCATTGTTAGAATTAATTTTTCTCTGCTCCAGTTATTAAAATGTCATTTACCGTACTAGTTTCCATGGCGCTTAATAATACCTTAAGGGGTAAAGCCACTCTAAAATTTTTTAAAAATGCATATTTTTTTTATTTGCTTAAATTATAGTTTAAACCCTTAGGAATAAGGGACAATTAATTTAAATGCCGCGCGGAAGAATTTCAGAGGAAAAAAAACATATATCTATTAGTACTAGTATATATATGACTCGAAACTTTAAACGCGTTTTTCTCGAAATCATATTTTCTAAATCGGGCGAAAAGAAATCTGAAATATTAATTGATGGATCGTGCTGAATCTTTCTATTTCTTATTCTAGATATAAAATACTCAAAAACTACGGGGGCTTTTTTTAAAAGTGCTTCATTCGTTTTTTATGGTAGTTTTTATACAGAAATTTAGTCCCGAATAATGAACTTTTTTTTCAAACGTGCGCCATTTTGTTAAAAATCTAAATTTTCAAAATCCAGCCCGTAGTTTTTTAAAGTATACATCAGAGATTAAGAAAACATATCTCTTTTTGATCCAGGTCCATTGCTGTTCCCGGAATGTTTTCGCCCGATTTGCCCTACGCGCCGAGAGGAGTCACCACTTTTTTAAATTTCTGATGACAATTTTGAATATTTTCTTTTAAAAATTTTTGAAATAAAGTTTAAAGAGCACTAAATAAAGATCAAAAAACAGTTCTTAAGCAGCACGTTTAGATTTCGTTAAAAAAATCTAGAAAATGACCCTTTTTTTCCTTGTCTAGAGTGGCCTTACCCCTTAATCACATGTTGACGAGTGATGGCTTTGAACGTTTTAGTTTTAGGTTTGAGATATTATGCACGGAGTGAAGTTAGCTTTAGGCATCTATCATTGTAACTTAACATTAGGTTCTAAATGATTCATAAAACTTTATATTTGTTTGTTGTATTAATTTTAAGTATAGAATGTATAGTATAAACTCTTTAGATATTCGTATTTTTTACACACTTGTACCTAAATAATTTATTACATAATATACCATTATCTTACAGTAGCCGTTTTTCATGTTTATTATACAATTATTTGTAGCAATTCTTCACACTCATTAAAATGTATAAATCCATGACAACCATAAACAACTAACCAATTAATATCAATGCAATAGTTTTACAACAGTGATATTTCACTTATTTGACACCAGTTATATTCAATTTAGTTTGACCTTTTTTTAACTTGATTCTATAAAAACTGCTGCTGTACGATAAAACGTTGTATATCACACGTAAGTGAAATGTCATTACGTGCTCGTAAGAGTTTTCACACTTCCATATAACGACTTATTTCATCCACTTATAATATAATGTGCCATTATACTTGTAGCTTTATATGAGAGCCAAATGTATAAAAATAACAATAAATTATTTTAAGTATTTACAGAATATCTAAATGATAGTAATCATAAAAAATAAAGATTGTCATTAATTATTGATTAAATAATGATCGAATTACAGAGTAGGGAAGATTATTTGTTACAATAATTGACAACTCTTGTTTCTCATAATTATTCAATAGAATATCACCAATTCATCATTCTGTGACCATAAATTATAAAGTAATATAAAAATAATAAAACACCGACGTTTACAGCAGAATTTTATAAATGATATTGAGGTGTTTGCATTTAAAATGAGATGCTAGATTTATGATAGCATATAGGTATCTTCATCCCTTATCATAGTGGAATATTCTCTATGAATTTTAATACTGTCTTTAAAGGCGACATCGTATAAATTTTATTCAGAATCTTAATAGCATAGTTATTTAATATAAGATAAAACAGCGATCGTCTACGAAAAGTTTCAATATTCATTATAAGTACACGAATATTGCGTAGAACTGTGGTGCCTGTTACTATTTATTTACATGACATATAAGTAAAGGAAAGAAGTAGGTTTAGGTTTATTTTTATATTATTGGTTGTTATGAAATATTTGAATTTACTATTTATGTTTTATTATTATTATGTTAGTTACTATAAACAAGTTGATGAAAAATAAAATATTTTGTGTTTGGTTTAGTTAATTTATTCTACAAGTTTATATAATTTAACAATTATCTTAAATTCATTTAACATTGGTGACCCCGACGAACTTAAGAGCATGGTTCTTGTAGTGTGTATTTATTTTAATTTTATTTATTATTCATCTTTTTATTTGTATGAACGACCCACTGTACTTTATAAATTTTAAATAAATTCAAGTGAATATGGGGTGGGTAGCTCAGTGGTATCGAGTCAGCCTGTGGATCTTGAGAACCCTGGTTCGATCTCACAGCTGACAAACAATTTTCACCAATTTAAATCTACCCCTGTGGTTTCCCCTTCACTAACAACTTTGGAAGCCGTGATTTGACGGCTGGTAACCGCACTTCATGCGAAGAAATATATGACTTACCGAGATCTGCTTACGGCAAGAGTGCCACACTCAGTAATGGGTAAAAGGAGTTATGATATATTTATATATTTTATATATAAATTAAGAACCCGTCCCGATTTTTCCATATCCAACCCGTCCAGACCCAACCCAATTTATCTGTATCAAACAGACTTTTCCATACCCAACCCACCTAGACCCGATCGAACTTACCCGTATCCAACCCTTCCAGACCCGACCCGATTTACTCGTTCCTAACTCGACCCGAACCAGACCCGACATGAACAACTTTAAACTGACCTGAAACCCGACTGCAGGTCGGGTCGAATTTTGAGTAAAAACGCGCATTTCTAAATTACTAATGTAAAACATTTGAAAATTTATTCAATACCTATTAAAAGAAAAAATATCGTACTTTGCTACAATTTAACTTTGGTCGTTTGGTAACTACCGAGGCTATTTGACCAGATATGTTAATTTGATAGCTTCAATTCAAAATTAAATAAATCTCACTACATTTTAATTAGCGAATGCCTGATTAATGGTATTTAATTTAACGCATAAAATACATTTGAAACTAGAATAAAAGTAATTTCAATTGATATGGTACGATTACTTGTTTCGTAAATATTTGTTTTAGCAAATTCGTCCAAATTCTATTTGTAATTTAACAACCTTTTTTTTCAAATCAACTAAAACCCAATTGAATTCGCCTGAAATTAAATGTAAATCTCCGTATAATAGTTGAAAATAGTAGATTGCAAAACCTACTAATTTGTAACACTCATTAATAAAAACCAAAAGCAAAAAGAAAACCTTTTGTTTCGTGTGAAGTGAGTAGCAGTGAGTAGCAGCTGCCAGATCCGTTGCAATTGTAAGAGTGAAGTTAATTAGTTGGTACACCTGATCCACATTTGATTGAACCAATTCTCCGACGAAGTAATTAGCATTGGATGTTCTGGTTCTGGTGATACCACGTTTCACGTTTCAGTTTAGTATTGACTGTTTACATGTACGAGTAGAAGAGGATCTGCCCGCTTGGCGCTTACGAACTTCTGCAATTGTTGAAGTGGAGAATTGCAGAATGATGTGGGATGTTAGATCTTCGTATTGTCTGTGTCTTGCTGTGCTTTTATTTGTTTCTGAGTGATAGTTCACTGTGATATTGAGGATACTAACGATTTCAATGTTACATTGATCTTATTTAATTTAATATATTTCTTGAATCGTTTTTCGAATAAAAAGTATTATAATAGAAAATAAAGAGAGAAACGCGTCTATGGTTACTAACTGTGCTGGCCATAGGTTGACTTGGAGGCTGAATTTTGTGAGACTTAGACAAGTGTTTAGTTTGATATTTTATTATTAAACCTAGTTTCACCAAGTGAGGATTCAAAGACAATTAATTTTGTCTTTGTTGTTTTTTATGAAAATAAAGGTATTTATTTTTTGACAATACACGAAATTTATTTCCGTTGTTAAACGAACTAAAATTGTTTATTGAGAAATCCAACAAATAAATTACCTAGCAGGAAACAAGGAATTCCTTCTTTCGGCAAACTGGTCGATCATTATAAGTATACGCACTTACAATAGAGAAAATTTCGATTTCAACTCCTCCTGATAACTTATTAAACTTATAAAAGAGTGTTTCAAACAAGTTTCAACATTTTTTGAATGACGTGGTAATAAATATATAATCACGCTTTTTACCCATTACTGGATGTGACATTCTATCGTAGCGCGTGAAGTCAATTAATTATTTTACATCAAAACAGTTAAATAATTGTAGACTTTTTAATACTAATATTTATAATTTTATTCTACTTGGAACCGACAAAATGACGGAAATGTTTACAGGTAACCTTCTTTAAATCTTCAATGCCATGAAATAACAAAAGAAATGTACCATTTAAAAATTATTGTTTTGTCATTATTATAATAAATATCTTTTTCATGTAAATTAAATTAAATATAAATATATCATCACGCCTTTTACCCATTACTGGGTGTGGCACTCTGCCTAAGCAGATCTCGATAAGTGACATATTTCTTCAAGTGAAGTGTGGTTACTGGCCGTCAAATCACGGCTCCCAAAGATGTTAATGGAGTGTGAGCTACAGGGGTAGATTTAAATTGATGAAAATTGTTTGTCGTCTGTGGGGATCGAATCAGGGTTCTTAAGATCCACAGGCCGACTCGATACCACTGAGCCACCTACCCCATAAGTAATGATAATTGTGCAATATTTAATTCTGGGCAAATTTTTGCCATAAAATAAAGATTTGTGTGCAGTTTTGGACAAATTTTTACAGTACAATGAAAAGAAGAGCAGGAAATTGTATAAAACTAATATTAAATACATGTTAAATGTTTATTACCAGCTGGTATATTTTGCGTTACACAGTACGTTCTTCATGTTGAAATTAAAATACATATTTTATTTCGCAAGCTGAAATATAATATGTTAATTTAGAACATTTCAACTTCTTTAAAAATGAGTTTACATTTACATGTAGCATATTAAAACCACATAAAAACATCCAAATGAACTCCGAGTAATTCATATTCCTCATCCATTCCGAAATGCACAAATTACTTTTTATATCACATTTGTTTCGTTATTTCATGAGGCACTGATGATTTAAAGAAAATATCCAATAAACATTTCCGTCATTTTTCCGGTTCCAAATAGAGCAAAATTATAAATATTAGTATAAAAAAATGCAGACATTTCTCGTCTACAATAAACTATTGAACTTGTTTGATACAAAATAATTAGGTAAGCTAATAATTGAACATTTTAAAAATAGCTTTGGTGCATCATTCAATTTACCAGCCTGTATATGTATGTCATTTGTTTTGAATTGACATATAATTAATATTGATTCACCTGTACTAAAAGTACCTTCTTTTCTCTGTAAATAATTTGAAAGCGACAAGTAGTAAAGATTATAAATGAAATTTGCAATATTCCCTGGAAGACGCGCAGCACTTAACTTCCTCTTTAACACTATCCAAAGTATTCGTCTCTTGAGGAAATATTAATGAGAAGTCTGTTCAAAACCTGGTAACTCTTGAAATATGTCTTAGGAAAATCTCTGCACCCTATAGGCAAACATTATCCCACCCCTAGCTATAAGTTCAGCACTAATACCAGAGCCGTAACGCCAGATTTCCCCGGGAACGTGTGAGTAAAATTATTGTCATAGTTCGGAACACTCGCGAGGGCCATAATTTACCGAGCCCAGCCTTTCTCTGAATGGGCGTAGGGCAATAAAACATGAGGTATGCTATGCACGGCTTCCAGCGTCTGATCATTATTTTAATTCTCGTTTGAGTTGAGTTCAGTTTCCTTATGCGGGTGAATTGCGCAAGTTTGGAGGGTTACTGCTGTGGCATTGTTACCTGAGGTTTAAATTGTTGTCGTTATGTCAATTGCCACTTTCATTTCAAGAGTTTTCGTTGTAATGTCTACGACACACTGGTCGAAAAGCATCGAAGAGAACAACAACAAATAAACGCTTCTCAAATTGATAAAGAAAAACTAAAATTCAAAAATATGCTGACGTCAAATGAGACATAAAAGATACGAGTGAAATGAGATATGTTCGTTTCATTGATGAGCTCATTGATGGAAATAGAGGAGCCTCTAGTTTTCGATGATGTCGGGTGCGTTCTGTTGTTTCATCGAAGAATTCATCGATGCTCTTCGACCAGTGTGCCATAATGAGTCGCTTTTTCTCAGAGATGAATTTAAGTGATCCCTGCGGGGTCTGTACGAATATTGCAAATTTTTGTAAATCCTGTATAATAGTTTTCAACCGATATCAACCACATTTTTTTTTGCCTATATATTTTAATTATTTATTTCTTTGTTACTCTGCACAACAGGAACTTATTTCCAATCCCAATTACAGTAATGGCAGGCCTATAACTTATAGTGGAATCCGGACCATTCGGACACAATTAAATCTTCTAGGGGCTATAACTCAAAAACTAAGCAAGCTATTGATATGCGATTTGAACGAGTGAATTCCCCGTGTCCGAATCTACTTGTATACCAATTTTTAGCTCATTTAAAGCAAATTAACTTTTTTGATTTTTAAACAAATTGCTCTAAAACTATTTCTCGTACGAATAATGTAACGAAATTTTACATACATATGTATTTCGACGTGCTGAATCCAATGCTGTAATGTTTATGTCCATAAGTCTTATAGTTTTTGAGATAATTGGCAAAACCTGTACGAGAAGAAAATTGACGAAAATTTTTCAAAAAAATAGAAATCGCTAAAAACTTACCTAGAGGTCAATTGAAACACGGGGAATTCGACCTTACAGACCGCATCTCAATATCTTGCTTAGTTTTCGAGTTATAGCCTTGGGAAAGTTGAAAATCTGATTTTGAAAATTGTTTGAAAACAGCAAATCTTCTAGGGGCTATAACTCAAAAACTAAGTAAGCTATTGATATGCGGATTGAACGAGTGAATTCCCCGTGTCCGAAACTACTTGTATACAAATTTTTAGATCATTTAAAGCAAATTAACTTTTTTTGGATTTTTATGATTTAAAAAAAATTAAAAATCGCTAAAAACTTGCCGAAATCCTCAAAAATAATTGCATATTATTAGAAGCAAACATTTTTTGTGTCACTAGAATGATAGATAGTAGTGAATAAAAATTAGTAACCATTAAATATTGAAAGAAGTGTTTATTAAAATAACATATAGTATTTACTAATGTCCATTCAGTGGTAAAAAAACTGTAGCTTCAATTAAGAATTTGAATAATTAAAAAAAATTGCATTGTAATCACTACATCAAATAATATATACCTTTTATTTTTTTTTTCATAATTTTAAAACACCCAGTACACTGGATAAAGAAAGCATATTGTATACATATTTAATTAAATAGCTTGTACCTCTCTTAAAATACACAAACCGTCAGCTTAATATTTTTTAACAAATCTATTTCAAAAATGTAACACAGCATAAATACATAATTTTAATAGGTACTTTATGAAGAGCGCTTGCAACATGGTAGAAAATAGGTCAGTTTAAAACTGTTAAAAGCATCTACAATGTTGTCACATTTATATAAATTTTATATAACGAATAATAAAATAAAAACGGTCATAAAAATGTATCACATTGTAAATACTGTTTTCGCTCACAAACAAAATTGTAATTTTTACTTCTATCCGTTTCGAACAATGAGACACAACTTCGTGAATTATTAATATCAAAATGTCGGGCATGTAACAAAAGTAATTAAAATACTCTTTTCATCTGAACAACAATTCCGAATGAAAATCTGTTGTAAAGTTATTATGTATATGGAGGAGCAACAAACAACATGCGAATAGTTAATTTTCTGTTTGTACGCTTAGTATTCTAATCAAGTCGAGGCTCATTCAATTCATATTGTTATTAATATTTATAGTATGAAACAAATATCAGCAACGCAACACAAAAGGCAATATACTTGCAACATGTAACTAAATTGCTTATTTATTATGGATATGTGTAGTTTAGAAGTTCAGTATGGTCATTAAATTATGGAAATATATTCGATTCAAACAAGCATAGTATACACATACTAAAGATATTTTCAAAACATTTGGATACATTTGCCAACGTATATTTGCCATTGTTAATTGTAGTTATATTATTCAAATTTCCATATTTGCTAGTTCACTGACAATAATTGTTATTAATAATTAAACACCTTTATCGGTTTCAGAATATTAAACCTATGTTTACATGCACAAAAGTGGGCTGGTAAGTAAGTAATAACAGTGTTCTGTACGGTAATATTACCATACTGACTTGTCAAAACAGTCAAGAAAATGAAAATAAAACATAATGATAATATAACACTATTAATACAAACGGAACTCAAAACAACAATAATACAAAGATTACTTCTCCTGCTTATCATAATATATATTAATTAACATACCTAGGAATGTTATGAGTATCATTACAGCCGCAGATGTCAGTTTGAAATCCAAGCTTGTACAGCGAGGATTTTAAGACATCTTAGGCCTGTTATGACTCATAACATTCGTGGTTTGTTCAATAGTTTACCGGTTTTAGAATATAAACACGTTAACGTCATTAATAAATATTATTTTTTGAAATTCTTTTATGAATAACGTCATTGTCATCATTTTAGAAGGTGATCAAGTAAGTCGGTGGTCTGTATGTTTTTATTTAACTCCATGGTTACAATTGTTTTGTATCATATTTATAAATATTTTTTTTTATTTAAACGACATAACGTGGCCAGCCTTAATTTGAAAGACTGTACAATTAATATATATTTTCTACTTCCGTTAGGAAATAGACGTTTTATTTCACTTATTTGAGTTAGGTTATGGACTGCATTATTTAACTAGTGAAGTAATGAGGTAACATAGCAACACAAAAAAATTAAGATATCTTGGTAGACGAATTTTGATGTGTTATTCTTTTATTTTTGGAAGTTATAACTGTTATTAATATGTCAAAATTTCATAATTTCAAAAACGCTCTTTCGTATTTATTAGAACGGAAGTAGAAAAAATATTGTATGAAACTAGTAACGAAATAGGTTATTACCTTACTTATGTGTTTACATAACTCGGCTACGCCTCGTTCTGCAAATTTCACATGCGTAAGGTAATAACCTTCATTTCCTTACTAGTTTCATAAATAGCTATTATGATAAGCAGGAGAAGTATTCTCTGTATTATTGTTGTTTTGAGTTCCGTTTGTATTAATAGTGTTATATTATCATTGTGTTTAATTTTCATTTTTTTTGACTGTTTTGACAAGTCAGTATGGTAATATTACCGTACAGAATACAGTTATTACTTACAGCCTACTTTTGTGCATGTAAACATAGGTTTAATATCCTGAAACCGGTAAAATAATTAATATTATCTTACAGAGACATAATTATCGAAAAATACGCGATAAACATTTCATTTAAAATAACGAATAAAACATCGTGCAAAACCTCATTTGGTTACTCCATCTCTTGTCAAAATTAAAAATCTAAACTTTTAAAATTTATTCACTCTGTGCGTAACAAGAACTAAGACACATACATATTATTAAATTTTCTTTAAAAAAAAAGAAAATGTTTTGAAAATTACGTCAGTGCATTTGTTTCAATATTTCTCAAGGCACAACAACATATTTCCTAATGAGGTAATTACCAAACTATACATGTTCTCGTAAAAAAAAAACATGTATCCGGCTACGACTAAGAACACAAGAACAAAAAGAATTCAGAGAAAAATACGATAGAATGATATTCTTAAATGAATAATAATGAATAGTGATTATATTTTCGTTATTTTCTCGTTGGTACCATGGAGTGTAATGGGGCAAATATGTGAAACTTATGGGTAATAAGAAGTCCATTCGTGGTTCGTAATTCAGTTTTACAACTCGTGCTAACAAAACCTGGCCACATTTCCTGCGCCCGCTGTTTTCTCCATTCTCCGTCGTTCATCCGTGTTTATGTATCCTTTATGATTACGGTCATGCGATGTGTCCGTTTTCTACTTCGCATAAAAGCATTTTTCAGGACTACAACGAGTTACAAATGCAGAAACCATCCGGTCTCTTCTCTTTGCTTTTATTCTTTTCGCGTTACTAAATAACCACGACCCGAATACAGAATTATGGAAGTTAGAAAAGAACAACTATTTGTGTTTTTTTTTATTGGTATGTTTGAAGTTTATTATGTCGCGAAAAGAATAAAACACCAAAAGGTTAAACCAATCTGTGTTTATTTCTTTCACAATTTTCAAAGGCAAAAAGTTATATTCAAAACTTTTAACATGTATCAGCATATATCATCATCAGAAAAAAAAGAAAACAAAACATATATAACAAGTAAACAAGTAACAAGGTAAAGAAGTAATTTTTTCTAGACGGAAATGGAGTAGGTGGTGGCTCAGTGGATCTTGAAAACCCTGGTTCGATCCCTACAGTCGACAAACAATTTTCACAAATTTAAATCTACCTCTGTGCCTCCCCTTCCACTACATCTTTGAGGGCCGTGATTTGACAACTGGTAATCGCACTTCACGCTAAGAAATATATCATTTACTGAGATCTGCTTAGGCACCCAGTAATGAGTAAAAGGCGTGATGATATATTTATGTGAAAACTTTTCATGCAACTGTCAAATACAGTTGAAATTTACACACACAATTAAGCTCGACAAAAATTCATTACTAAACTGTCAGTTACTTTGGTGGGCTGTTTAAACCAAGGACCTCCACTAATATCTGCCATCATTTTAGTTATGTATGGTACTCGGTACAACAGGAACTTAATCTCAACTATAGTACTCAACGAGTGATAGTTCATTTATGTTTATCTTAAATGGGATTTTAACTCGGGGTTCCAAGATTCGAATGCCGTAATGCTAACCACACCACCGTACCTCTTTTGATGTTCAAATAACTTTTGAATATGTGTATTATTTTCACTATTTTTCATTCTGTCTTTGTAATGTTCTATTACTTGTAGATATATTTTGAAATATGGAGCTTGAAATGTAACCTCTTGTGGACAGTTAGTTAATAACGAACATGGTTCTAATTCGTGCGAGTGAAAGTACGATGAGAGCGCAATATATTGTTCGCAAATCCTCTGAACAGTCTGCTGGGTAATTTGCAAACAATAAGTTGTAACTCCATGTGGTTTGCTGGAATTCACACTTGCTACTCTGATTAATCGCTATAAGCGAGCTTTTCTAATTTTGGTTAACTAGTAAACTGTGGTTTAGACATATTTGACATATAGCTATAACTTTTGATGTCCTAAACATAATTAAAATTCATCGAACTGTCAAAATGTCTATTTGAAACGAACAACTACCGTGTCTACTGATCCGCAAAAATAACTCCATTAGCAAAGATTAAACATTGAAAGAACTTCTATTATATGAATAGGGCATTGTAATACTAGTGAGAAAGGGTTTAATTAAAAAAGAGTACTAAAATTGTAGCTCGAGCAATAGTGAGTGCTCCAATAATACGAGTTTTGCAATGGCCCTTTCCCACGTGTGTTAAATACTTTTTTTTTCATCATTAAATGTGAAAATTACATTTTTACGTTTGCGATACAAGAAATTTAATAATTATTTTATATAAATCAAAGGAGTTATATTTACAAATGCACATCACGTTTTCTTGGTCACCATGTCAAATGACATTTCCCTCACTCAATGTAGTTGCGATAGTAATCGTTTCCCTCACTTACTTACTTACTTACTTTCATCACTAGTAAGGGAAACGGTTATTACCATTAAACTAAATTTAGTGAGGAAAATGTCATTTTCACAAGTAATGTTAAATATATATACAGGCTGTTTCACAACTTAGAGCAAAAAATTAAAGGGTATATTCTGTACGACGTGCTGATCATGAAACAAAAAGAAATTTTTTTTAAATCGCAAATCTATTTTCCATGTTTCCTAGTCCAAAAATTTTCGTTGCCACTGCCACTGGGTGGATGATTATGTTAAAGTTATTAATTAAATAAAATTCTATTATAAATAACTGCTAATAATTGAATTGTGTAATTATTCATTCGTAGTTGATACCTACTTCATTGTTCGGTTTAATAGGAAAGCAAATCCAGTGCAGTAGTACAAAAAATGTTTTAGGATAACAACCCTTAATTTTTCGAATTTAAAAAAATTCTTTTTGTTTCATGATCAGCATCAGCACGTCGTACATAATATACCCTTTAATTTTTTGCTCTAAGTTGTGAAACACCCTGTATATATATATATATATATATATATATATATATATATATATATATATATATATATATATATATATATATATATATATATTTTAATGTTTACTAATTTTTATTCTCGTCCGTGGCAGTGCATCAAATAAGAGAGATACATCATCAATGACATTGATGGTGTGGGAGATCTGCAAGCTCGGGCAACCGATTCTACAGCTTCATTGAATTGCGTTACGCTTATTATGGCCGTTTCATATGCCATTAAATTTTCTAGTTACAAATTTACAGAACAGGTATGTCAACTAGCGCTTTTGACGAGATACGTCATAACTAATCTAACCTAATCTAACCAAATAATATTGAATGTAAATAAATAAAATAAATATATCATCACGCCTTTTACCCATCACTGGGTGTGGCACTCTGCTTAAGCAGATCTCGGTAAGTGATATATTTTTTCGCGTGAAGTGCGGTTACCAGCCGTCAAATCACGGCCTCCAAAGATATTAGTGGTGGAGGAGCCACAGGGGTAGATTTTTTAAATTGGTGAAAATTGTTTGTCGGCTGTGGGGATCGAACCAAGGTTCTCAAGATCCTCAGGCCGACTCGATACCACTGAGCCATCTACACCATTACATGATTGAATGTATAGATAAAATAGGCAATTTCATTAAATGTATTTCACTTTATCACATAAACTTCAATTTTCAAATAGTTTAAGGTTGTTCTACTTTAGTTTTCAAATATTTTAAGGTTGTTTTTGTAACTTGACTACATGGTCACAATTATTTAGTTTGTAAAAAAAACTCAGGACAAATTATAATATGGCAAAACGATTGAACGAATCGGCCATAATAAATATTAGCGCATCTCTCCGCTGCTGAGTACCTTCCAGCATGATTAAATTTAATCCTGGACGTCTAGTTAGTGTAACTATATTCAGTAGATAAACCAATCCAGCACAGTGTTGTGGCAGAAGAGAGGAAGCAATGAAACAACCATTATCCGAATGAATAAGTGTGCAGCAGCGTTCAGATGGGACAGTAACGAAGGTCGAAGCCGTGAGCCCTGCGCAATCAGCGGTGTACGTGTCTGGGGCACTCGCAGCCCCAGCTCCAGCCTCAGCCCCAGCCTCTGGCTATTTGTCACGGACGCACCGTTCCGGTGGTATGTAATTGATACCGGTCGGGTCAACTGTCTCAATTGGAACGGTTCCTCTTGTGGCTACATATGGACGGTCTCTTCTGGGAGGCAATACGTTTTGGACGGTGGGTTTCAGAGAAATGGGGCACACTGCTACAGGCTAAATAAAACTTGTTTTGGATTTATTTTTTAGCAGGAAATTGGTTACGGGGAAATTGTACCTCTAGATGTTTTGTTTCTACAGAGTTTATATTATAAATAAATAAATAAATATATCAACACGCCTTTTACCAATTACTGAGTGTGGCACTCTGCCTAAGCAGATCTCGGTAAGTGAAGTGCGGTTACCAGCCGTCAAATCACGGCCTCCAAAGATATTAGTGTTGGAGGAGCCACAGGGGTAGATCTTTTAAATTGGTGAAAATTGTTTGTCGGCTGTGAGGATCGAACCAGGGTTCTCAAGATGCACAGGCCGACTCGATACCACTGAGCCACCTACCCCATATATATTTACAAATAAATATTGCTATTATTTATTTATGTTACGCAGTACAACAGGAACTTAATCTCAATTACAGTACAGGGTACGGTAGGTCATATAATTTTTAGCTTGAATGCAAATCGAATTTGGGATTTTCGGATTCAAATTCTGTATCGCTAGTTACACCAAAATACTGATGGACAAATAATAATAAATAAATATATCCTCACGCCTTTTACCCATTACTAGGTGTGGCATTCTGCCGTAACATATCTCGATAAGTGATATGTTTCTTGAAGTGCGGTTAAATCACGCCCCTCACCAAATATGTTATTGAAAGAAAAGCCACTGAGTGGTTTTAATGAGGTGAAAATTCTATTCTATAATTACAATAATTGTTAATAATGTAATGGGGTACGTGGCTCTGTGGTCGAGCGGTAGATTTGAGAACCTGGGTTTGATTCCCACAACCGATAAACAATTTTCACCACATTAAAATTATCTCTGTAGGTCTCCGTACATTCAAATCTTTGGAGGTCGTGATTTGACAGCTGATAACCGTATTTCATGTAAATAAATATATCACTTATCGATACCTACCACGGAAAAAGTGCTACACCCATTAATGGGTAAAAGGCGTGATAATATATTTATTTTAAATAATATAATGGAATATTAAAGAGGCAAATAATAAACAAGTTTTTAATAGCCATTTTGCGCGATATTTTCGATTTAATGAAGTAGGCAGATTGTTTCTTAAAGAATGAAGATTTCTTTCAATTTCTACAAATTTAAAAATACAGTTATGGTTCATTTTTAACGAACCTGGGGTCTATCTTCAGGGGATAAACTTGTTGGGGACAAACAATCTAGAATCAAGTATTCAGGAAACCCTCAGAGAAATGGCGACAGAGAATTCACAAGCTAAAACGTTGTTTTCGATGTATTTTTAAAAAGGAAAATAATGCATTCATGAAAGCATTTTGCTAATCTGTTTTACAAATTCGCAATCACGCAGCAGGAAATGAATATTGTATTAATGGTGTAATTAAGAGATATCTAGTTACATTTAATTCCTTCCTCCTTGTATTTCCGTTCAACGTAATTACTGTAATTGTTATTTTTACTTTTTCATCAATAATTTACTTCTTAATGAGATATTACATTTCAAGACCTCCAACATGAATACAAATTTTATCAGTCTGTGAAGTTAGAGTATCTGAGTTCAATTCCCGTAACCGACAAATTTTACTCCACATGATTTGACAACTGGTAATCACACTTAAAATAAAATAAATAAATATATCATCACGCCTTTTAACCATTACTGGGCGTGGCACTCTGTAGTAGTAGATCTCGGTAAGTGATATATTTCTTCGCGTGAAGTGCGATTACCAGTCATCAAATCACGGCCCCCAAAGATGCTAGTGGTGGGGGAGCCACAGGGGTAGATTTTAAATTGGTGAAAATGGTTATAATTATAAAGAATAATGATCGAATTACATAATAACAGAAATATTTTTGCGATTACCAGGCGTGAAATGACGGCCCCAAAAGATGTTATTGCAAGAAGAGTAATTATAATATGGTGAAAATTTCAAATTTGATGTGCTAAATGTAACCAGGGTGAAAAGATGAAAATTAATTAAGAATTAAAAATAGAAACTTACGCAGAATGATATTCATACAAAATGAAATTACTTTTTGTAAAAATAAATATTGGCTCAAAACGTATAATAAAATTTCGTGTACCCTGGAGCAATAATTAAAAATTCTATGCGAATACAAAACAAAAACAATATTCCATGACAAAATGTAAATTAATTTTAAAAGCGCACATTTGAAAATGAAAAGAAAACAATTCCACATAAAATACTTCAGTAAATAATTGCGTTAATGACAAAAGCAACGAGAATTTAAGTAAGATTAGTTGGCGCCATTTTATATGCTGTTAATGGTCTAGTAAATTAGAGAATTTAGTGCAATTTCGGTACAGCTTCACCTTTGTTACATTACAGATTAAATAAGCGATATTAACCTGTCACACTGGTTCAGAAACCATTTTAACATCGGATGGATTGTTAAAGGCACGAATTTATTTCTTGCCGAAATCGAAATGTCACTTTTATTGCTTAGCTTTTACGAGTGAAAAATGAATCAAATTCTATTTTACTATACACAAAATACGAAAAAAACTTATACAGGCTGTTTCTATACCTCTGCACAAAACTTTAATGACATATATAATTTGATATACTGATTATAGAGCAAAATAATTTTTTTTAAGTTCGCAAAAATTATGGTATTTAATTCCTAGCGAACATTTTTAATGTCACTGCTTTAATTCGAAATTTTGTGCCGCTTCTCCATACACTAACAGCATATTCACTGTTGCTATACAATTTTCTCAAATTTCTCCCACAACAACTTACCCTTTCAATACCGTATACGAAATCAGACTCGGTACTCAAATAAAAATAAGGCATTACACCAGGTACCTACATAATAACTAATTCATAAATGATTATTTGTAGGCAGTGTTTATACTTTTGTTTCATTAGTAACAATTATAAATAATTAAATGTACTATTAAATCAGTTACACTAAAATTGTTCGCTAGGAATGAAATACCGTAATTTTTTAGAATTTCTAAAAATCTTTTTGTTCTATAATCAGTATATCAAATTATATATGTCATTAACGTTTCGTGCAGAGGTATAGAAACATGCTGCAACATTTTAGTTTTTTAAGATCTAAAAAACAAATATATTATCACACCTTTTACCCATTACTGGGTGTGGCACCCTACTGTAGCAGGTCTTGGTAAGTGATATTATTAGCCGTAAAATCACAGCCTCCAAAGAGATTAGTAGAGGAGAGCCACAGGAGTTATTTTAATGTGGTGAAATTTGTTTGTCAATTGTGGGGATCGAACCCGGATTCTCAAATCCACAGGCCAACAAGATACCACTGAGCCACGTTTTCATTATACTTTCCAAATATGCAATATGTACGTAATTGATTTAAAATAAATAAATGCAAGTGCCCCGCGATTGGTCAGTATTGATGTTACGCCGCCCCTGTTTCAGAGTCGACGACATATAGTTACGAGTTACGGATTACGATGTTGGATTTAGAGATGTCATTAGAGATGTTGTAAAAGCAACAAAACTTTACCGCCATTTCTGATTGCAATTTTGAAGAATGAAAAAGACTCTCCCAGTGTCTCTATAGTAACCATTCATTACTTCTCTTTTTAATATATAGTCTGTTTCCTTTTCGTATAGGTTTCATTTATGTGACAGTTATATACCTTTCGATATATATCTTGAAAACTATCTCTATTATTTTTATCAGTTAAGAAGCTGGTTTCTTTTAATGATTGTTTTATTTTCTTTGGAAATAATCCTTACAGAATTTAGTTCGCATGCTTATGATAGTAAATTAAATGTTTATTACAATACCATAACAGATTTTTATGTAATTAATGTATCATAAACAACTAGGGAAAGCGATAGTTATAAAATTGTAAAAATCAATTTTATACAATAACTACATTTTCATAATTTGAGTCTAATCGATCAATTATCAATCAACAAAATACAGTAGTACGACATTCCCTTCTTGTCTTGTCTTTTGACACGTTTTCAGATTGTTGTATAGAGCAGTGATTCTTAACCGAAGATCCGCGGATCCTTAGAGGTCCGTAAAAGGATCTCAAAGGATCCGCGAAACTTATAAATTATCTTAAGTATTAATTGTAACTTTCTACTAGTGTTTTTGGTCTGTAATTATTGTTTTTTTAATATTTTATTTGTCTTTTTTTATATTTAGTTTAAATCCGATTTAGTAGCAGATAATTGTACTTTAACACTTGTTTTTTTTTTGTAATTTGTTATGATTATAAAAATTATATAGTCAGTTTCAAAGCTAGAAATTTCAAATATTGTAAGAAACGTATTTTACCATTATCAAAGTAAGAAATGAACTTTGTAAGTTTTCTCCCTTAAAAATAGAGATATTTTAAAAACTTTTAAACATTATTAAATTTATATATTTAAGGTTTTCATTATAACACTCCTTATTTAAAAGCAATATATTATTTGTAATTTCAGTAGAAACTGGAAGACAACGACAAATATTTGGAAAATTTTTGTCCGCAAAAAGGCAAAAAGGTTAAGAATCCCAGGCTGGTAACCGTACTTCACGCGAAGAAATGTATCACTTACTAAGGTCTGCTACGGTAAGTGCCAAGTCCAATACTGGGTATAAGGCATGAAGATATATTTATTTATAAATGATTGAAAATGATATATTTAAAAGGCTTATTTAATTCTATTTTTAAAGATGTCAAAATTACCAAATCGGTAAAATAACCATAATTATAACCAAGTCAGTGCATTACAGATTTGAAGATTAAAGAATCTAGAAAGTAAAAAATCTCCAAACCAATCTCACCTAGTAAACAATTTCATGTTGTAGTTAGATCCTAGAACAGCGATGCATGACAGAATTATTAACAAGCATTAGAACTGCGTCTAACATTGAATTATTTAGATCTTGAGCTGTGCGTCAGAGTGAAACCAAAACCAGCATCAACATGGAATCTCGCATCCTCCGCTGCTTCTCTTTGCGATATGCATTATTCACGATAATGCATATCTAATGTATCGTCTAATTGAACAAGACCCACTAGAATAGACTAGGAAAATGTCACGTGATCTAGATGATGATTTTGGAGTTTACAGATCTCAGGTTCAAATCTTGACGGTATCCCAATTTTTCTTCTTATAAATAAAATAAATAAATATATCATCACGCCTTTTACCCATTACTGAGTGTGGCACTTTGTCTAAACAGATCTCGGTAAGTGATACATTTTTACGCGTAAAATTCTGTCACCAGCCGTGAGATCACGGTCCCCAAAGATATTAGTGAAGGGGGAACCACAGGGGTAGATTTTAAATTGGTGAAAATTGTTTGTCGGCTGTGGGAATCGAACCAGGGTTCTCAAGTTCCACAGGCCGACTCGATACCACTTACTTAAAATACTGATTAAAAAATATATAATCGACAAAAAATTTTTCGTAACACATGCACAAGAAACACGTTCTTATTCCCTAATTTTAGAGAGAGAAACACTGCTTTTCTCCCTAGGTAGAATGTTTCTTTCCCTAGAGAGATGTTTCTCTTTCTAGAGACTACGATTTTTAGCTGTTTGCGGCGTTTCCTAGGTAACTAGTTACGCAACTCATATTTGACATTCCTCCCGATAAGACAGTAATTTTTGTGCACTTGTTACGAAAAGTATAACATGTTTCACGGGAGGGCGCGATTATCCCTTGTGTGAAATTGGCAAACCAAGACGTAAGCGAGGATCGAAGGCTCGAGAATAATCGCTTGTTTCCCTCCCTTGATGCATAACATACTATTATTTGTTAACAATGTTTTTCGATATTTGGACGTACAAAACAATTTCAATATATCTAGAAAAAGACAACATCGTCGCTTTGTCTTTGTTTCAGTGATAAAATAGTTGACTTTCTATATTGATCTTTGCAGAATTCAATTGTTGTTAAGTGTCGAAAAAGGTGTATTGATATATTTATTAACTTTCCTTTAAGCTAAAAGCATTTGAGTGAAGTAATTTTCCAGTCTAAAATTAGAAGTTTGTATTTTGTTTTACAGGCGACGAATGTTGAAAGTAATTAGAGAAATATGAGATTTAATGCTCGTGTAATACTTGTTTTTAATCACTGGAAACAGGAACTCGCGATTTTTATGAATATTAATATTCTGGGAAATACACTTTCATATTTGCTCTTCTCCAATTCATTAAGGGAGATTAGTCAAGCTACAGACATAAAACAAATAATATCACTGCGAATTTTCAACAGTAATTGCCATATTTCTGTGGCATTCCCGTATAATCCCACAAAATCCCAACCATTTTCCAACGAAAAATTAATATTTATTTTGTTCGACATACTTTCTAAAAGCTATTTTCTCATTCAACTCTAACAACAACGTAACAAAAACTTAATTACAACATTAATAATTAATCTTGCAATTTTGTTCCATAAAATATTCATAACTCGAACAGTCACATTGCAAACACAATTTTCCTAACAGAATTTTTTATTTAAGTTCCGTAAGTAGAGTTCTGATTAGATCCAGTCTTGCTGGAAGAAACAGAATGACGGGAGATCCAGGTGGTAGCGAGGAAGACATGAATAATGTGATTATGCTCAGTAATTAAATGCTGCAAGGATAACGACGCTGTTCTGGTTAAAGCGCTAGAAAAATACATGACAGCAGCAGTCTCTATTATCTGCTGACACTACGATTCACATCTTCCTCAATTCTTTACTCAGAAGACATTGGAGAAGAATATATCATATGAACTATTTCATTTTACTTTCATTCAAACATTTTTTTGAGAAATAAATACAATTTTTCTACGAGTGATATGAAAAGGTGACAATTACACTCTTATTTGTCATCGTAAACTTGACGTTTTCTGTGGAACAATCGAAAAATATCTCGTGCGTCTTCAATGCCAACGTGCGAAAACGATGTTAAATGCACGTTTATTTCAATAGTTACCAGAGATACAAATAAAACAGAAACTTGTCATATTAACAGTTGACAGAACGGATTTATTTTCAGTACGTATACGTTTTCTAATAACTTTAAGATGCAATCGTAGAAAAAATTATGTGTGTATCACGAGCATAAAGTGTCTTTGTTCCTTTTACACTATTGCAGCTCTCGCTGCAATTACCGTAATCGAGTAACAAAGACTCACTTTACGCTCTTAATACACAAATAACTATTTTGAATAATTTTTAATTATTATTTGGACATTTAGCTTCAAAAATATGTAAAATACATAATATATAGTAGGGTTTTATTCCTTATTCGTGTACAAACTTAACCCACTGTTTTTGTATTGTAATTTCTTTCATCTTTAATATTTTCTCTACAATACCGTCCTACTCTTCTCCTGGCTTTCCTCTTCTTCTCTTCTTTCTTATTTTACCTGTCCAAACTTTCTTCGTAGATCTCTTGTTGTCCCTCCTCACCAAGTGCCCCACCAACTTAATTGTCTTTGTTCTATGCATTCATCAATCAATTTTGTTCCCAGTTTTTCTCTTATGTCTTTGTTACTTGTTTTATCCAACATCTATACCCTTTTGATTATTCACAAATATTTCATTTCTAATGCCTATGGCACACTGGTCGATGAGCATCGATGAGCTCTTCGATGAAACAGCAGAACGCACCCTTCATTGACAAACAATAAAAGCTTCTAAAGTTGAGAAAGAAAAACTAAATTTCAAAAATATGCTAACGTTGAAATGAGATACGTTCATTTCATCGATGAGCTTTTCGATGGAAATAGAGGAGTCTCTATTTTTCGTCGATGACGGGTGCGTTCTGCTGTTTCATCGAAGAGCTCATCGATGCTCATCGACCAGTGTACCATAGGCATAATGGTTCTATTCTGCTCTTGATTTTTTTTTTATATAACTCAAATAATATATCTCATTTATAATAATAATAGAATATGTTTTGAATGAGAAAGTTTTTGTGTAGTTTATTAGTTGAAATGAATTTCCTGGAAGGTAGTCTAGTAAATTAGAAACTCTTTAATATCATTTTTGTTAAGGTTATAAAAGTTTCATTATATTCTACGCGCAATACTTTATATGTTTCTGTTTGAAGTTTAGTTAGATATTCTCAGAATTTTCCTTTGTTCATCTGGGCAAAAAGTGTAGAGAACACTGGCTTGATATACAAGCAAAACAAAGTAGAGATTATCTTAGTATTCACGTAGGATATCGTGTTATTCTTCACGAAACTGATGAAAAAGAGCATGTAATATACACGAGATGTTTTGAAACAAAGTTGTAAAATTCCCGGTACACAATGATGTCGCCTGAGGCCCACGGCCTCCTCGCTGATTTTGACGCAGTGATAGGTACAAACACAATTCTATTTGTTGCGGAAGTCAAAATGTCCGGAAAGGAAGAAGAAACAACAACGCTGACGCATATATCCCGCAACTTTCCATCAACTTTCCAAGAGGCAAACTTGAGATTTCGCGAATGCCGAAGCGAGCAAATTACTAACGGAAGAGGCCATCCTTTCTGACAACTTGCGACTTAGCGCGAACACTAATGGACAGATTAACCGTACATTAAGGCGAGATTAGTGCAGAGGTGTATCTTGCAGGGAAAGATTTAGAGAGCGTCTGGGTGGCTGGAAATGAAAGTAATTTCTCCGTCTACACGCGACAAACGTCGACGTGCTGGAGTCTTCTACAGCGCAGCGCTATGCGGCCGCCCGATCCGATATCCGGGTATCGATCCTACGTCCTTGCTTCGTTGCCGCGGGCCCTGCGACTGAATCGCGCCAATAATACATCCGATATGACGGAGGATCTCTATCACTGACGACCATATTTTACCCCGGACTCCATCCACATCGACGGTAAACGATACAGGTCACACAATCTCCCAACCGCCCCATTTTTAAATAATTTGTTGAAATGTTATATTTGCAATGAATTATTTCGAAGTGGTTCAAACCATTGTATTTTTGTATTATACCGGGAGTTTTGTTTATCAGTAAACATAGGGATATGCCATTACCATAGTTACAGTTACAAAGTTTGACAGCAATGCATTAGAGCGTTTATTTTAAAAGTAAACATAGGGCAAATAATATTTTCAGCAATGCATTGAAGTGTAATAGTCTATAGTCTAAAAGAAACATTTTAAGTTTAAACAAATTAAATGAATTTTAATTAGTTTACATTACATTAACTAAACGTTAGGTATAAATTTAGAACCTCAAAATAATCCAAAAGTTCTTTTGTGTAGAGGTTTGTTCGCAAATTCTTCGTTTAAGAGCTGGTACATACAAATATTGAGAATTTTGGGTTGGACCAGTTCAAAAATCGAAAATTATTAAAATGTGGTTCTATATAACTCAGACCACGAGAAATCGAATGGCGCAAGGCGCATCTTCATATCTTTTTTAGTTTTTGAGTTACAGCGATTTTTGACTTTTTTTAAAGCTCATCTTTGAAAACCCATAACTCAAAAACTAAAAGAGAAATTGAAATGCGGTTTGAACGAGTGTATTTCTCGTGTGCTACTTTTTTTCTTCCTCAATATTTCAAAAACTTGAAAAGATAATGAAAATCTGAAAACACCAGTGAATTTCTCTCGTAAAAATACATAGGTATGCAAATTTTTACAACAAAATTCGAACGGATAAATTTTTTATTACAAAAAAACGAAAAATGGCCAAAATTCGTAAAAATCTTAAGGCTAACCCCTTAAGAAATCTTCAAAAAACGGTCATTTTCGATTTTTGTAATAAAAAATGTATCCGTTCGAATTTAATTCTGAAAATTTTTATTTGGTACTCATTTTAGAAATACAAATACAAAACTATCAATGAGTCAGAGTGGCCAAATAAAAGTACATTTATTGAACTATGTAACAGCCACAGCAGGGCTGGAACGATATTTCTCCACTTGGCATTGTCCAATCCCAATTACGTAATCGTCTCGGTAACGACAAAGCCGGTAAATTAGTTTTTATGTTTAAATATTTAAACCAAAAAGAAACTACAAAAAAAAACTAATTTAGATTGGATTTGGCCAAGTGAGTCTCTATCTGCAACGCTATGTTCAGGAAGTTCATCAGAAGATGATGATTTGCCCCTATCTGGAATATAGGATTATTTAAATATTCTTACTATTCTTAGTAGGTACTATATAATATTTGTGTATCCATTCAATGTATATTTACTTTTTTTCATTACCTATGTTAATTTTTTATTTAGGAGTAATAATTTATTTTGTATTTTGTATTGTGATAATAAATGTGTACAAAAACTAAAATTAAAAAATAAATATCCAAAAAGTGATATTTATCTGATATATATCATATATATCAGATATTTTGATATTTATTATAAATATCATGATATTTACGAACCCTGCTGGTAACTATTGAAATACGCGTGCATTTAACATATTTTTCGATTGTTTCACAGAAAATGTCAACTTTACGATGACATATGAAAGCATAATTATTAGCAACTGTAGAAAAAATAATTTATTAATATTGCCATTATTAATTTGAATTTAAAATAAATTGGCATCAAATTTGGAGGCTAGAAAAGTAAGGTTTAATTATTATAGCGACTCTGTAAAGTAATAACGATGAAGTTTGATATTAATAGTGTTTAAATGTAGTAGCTCTTTATTAAAAATGTTGTTAAGAAGGTGCAAGTTGCTCCTAATTAGGTATAAAGTACACATCTAAGAACAGATATATAATAAATTCGAAAACATAAAAGTTATCAGCAAATAATTTAATTCTGAAAATTTGCATACCTATGTATTTTCACGCGAGGAATCCACCGGTGTTTTCTGATTTACATTATCTCTTCAACTTTTTGAAATATCGATAAAAGAAAATTTCGAAAATAATTGAAAAATTTTCAAAATTTTCAAAATACCGGTACAAGTTAAGTAACGCACGAGAAATACACTCGTTCAAACCGCATTTCAATATCTCTTTTAGTTTTTGAGTTATGAGCTTTCAAAGTTGAGCTTTTAAAAAAGTCAAAAATCGCTGTAACTCAAAAACTAAAAGAGATATTGAAATGCGGTTTGAACGAGTGTATTTCTCGTGCTCCGAACTATATAGAACCATATAATATTATCGAACAATTTGGACGATTTATTTCTTTCGTCAATTTTAAAATTCAGACCAATAGAGTTGTTGAGTTGAAAATTGCAACAGATGGAGAATGTATGAGCATAGCGTATGAATATAAAACGAATATTGATTATAATCGTCTTGCTGAATAGTCTTGATCTAAATAATTGCGTAGTGAGAAACCTCTACCAGAAAATGTATCATTGCTGGAAAGTCACGATTCTAACAGTAATGCTGCGGTTAAAATCGAGTTCGTTGCGAACGAACGACTGGACGTGCGCTTCAAATCATTATGTACAGTTTCTCACACAACTTGTACCAAAGAAAAAAAGAATAATTTGGAACCTACCTGAAGGTTTGGAGGGCAGTGGTCCAACAGCTCCAGCATATGCTTGATGTTCTGCGCATCCTGGATTACGAAGTTGAGCTCCATGTCGAATTCACCACCGACCAGCTGAAATAGAGAAGATAACATTAATTTCTGCAAATAAAACTTATTTACTTATGCTACTTCCTACAACATCAATTTAATCCTAATTACAGTTAATATATGGGGTAAGTGACTCAGTGGTATCGAGTCGCTCTATGGATTTGAGAACTCAAGTTCGATTCCCACAACCGAAAAATAATTTTCACCACTTTAAACAAACCTACCCTTATAACTCTTCCTCCACTAACATCTTTGGAGGTCGTGATTTAACGGTTGGTTAGCGCAAAAATATATTACTTTAACAAAATCTGCTATGGCAGATTGCCACACCCAGTAATTATTTCTATATTAACAGTTTAAATGTTATACATCATTATAAAGACTAATTGATTTAAAACCATGTTCCACAAAAATATACAGGGCGTTCCATTAAAAACACCAATATATTAGAAGGCCTTTTTTTTATTTCTTCATTACTGTACGTTCAGTCGAAGTCATTGTTAAAAAAAATATTAGTAGGCCATTTAAAAAAATAGTTTGCTCTAATTTATAAATTAGATTATGTTAGACAAATTTTACAATTAATTTTTTCTTGTATATTGGACAATGAAAAATCAAACACCCTGTATATACAGGATGTTTGAAAATTATTGTAGAAAAAAAATTTGTTTCTGAAATTTGCTAAAATAATTGCACATCACTTAAGGCAAACATTTTTCGTGCCACTGGTCTGACAAGTTAAAATAATGAATAAAAATTAGTAAATCTATTTAATTGAATTGAATTTAGTGTTTATGTACGCAGTACAGTGGTGTGGTTAGCATCACGGCATTCGAATCCGAACATCCCAAGTTCAAACGCCATTCAAGATAAAAATATATGAACTGTGGCTCGGTGAGTCCGAACCCTGTACTGTAATTGGAATTAAATTCCTGTTGTACAGAGTACAGAGTATAAATGAAATGATCTCTTGGCCAAATCAGGTAAATAACTTGAAGAAAGCAGACTGTTCTAATTTGAGTAAAATATGCTGGTCCTAATGCGATTCCAGATGCAAACTGAAACTCAATGAGTTGTTAGGTAAAATTGGAAAATATGGTAGAAATAAGGCAAGAGAGAAGCAATAATCGAGGAAATTTTGACTGCACGCTTTATTTTCTCTGCACAAAATTCAAAGATTATGCTTTATATAAAATTGTTGGAAATAAATTCAATTTCTGCGCTTCAGAAAATAAAAATAAGATTTCGTTGAAAGGAGAAGCGAAAGGAAAGACCGAAGAACTGTATCGGTGTAAGTAGGATTACGTCGACACATTTTCCTGTGAATGAAACAGAATTGATTTTGTGAAAATTACATTTTTGTGAGTCAGCCTTTTAAATGTGTGCAGCTGTATATCTTGTAAACGCTGACATTTCAGGTAAATCCCACTGCTGTAGTTTGCAAACAAAAGTTTCACAATTCTCCTACGAATCACTAACTTCATTTAACATGAAACATGTCTCAGGTTTCTTCACTATCAAATTACAACAACTGCAATTGAATAAAGTGATTCGGAAATTATTTCAAACAGCAAGTTGAAAATGATAAAATATATAAGGAAATGTACCGCGGAAATAAGATTTCTGCTAGCATTGCTTTCCTGATTACTTTACAGAAAAGAGTTTCAATTAGAAAATTTTAAAATGACATTAAATTAATGTCGGAAAAATTGTAAAATTTATTTTTCGTAACACATGCAGAAGAAACACGCTCTTATTCTCTAATTTTAGAGAAAGAAGCACTGCTTTTATCCCCTAGAGACTACGATTATTAGCTGTTTGCGGCGTTTCCTAGGTAACTAGTTACGCAACCCATATTTTACATTTGTCCCGATAAGACGGTAATTTTTGTGCACTTGTTACGAAAAGTATAATATGCTTCACGGTAAGGCGCGATTATCCCTTGATGCATAACATACTATTTCAATATACTATTTTATTACTCGCATTGTAATTTTTTCATAACAAAAATATATTTTTTACAGCCTAAAAATATAAAAAAGAATTTGCAAATAATTAGGAGTATTATTTAGGGAACAACATCTGTAAATATATATATTGTGAATGATAACAAAATAGATAGAAGATGATAAAAGAAAACTAACGAAACGCGACTGAAATCTCAATTCTTCTGGTAGCAAACAAAGGCACTACAAACAAATGCGATATCTTCCATCACTTCGCAAATCAAAGCACTTGTCCTACACGGAGAGAGCAGATGCGATCAGCGACAACCATCAGATGTGGCAAGAAAGAAACCGGCATACGTGAAATCACGACAATAAAGGAGCTAAAGAACACATGCGTCGAGAAAGGCGTTCGAATGAAGAATACCAACCAAAGACGGAGGAAATATACATCAAAGGAGAAATTGCAACTTGTGGAAACACGGGAAACGTACGGTATCTATTACAATACATTCATTTCAAAGAACACAATTCCAAGAAGACCAAATTATAATTGTATCACAACTTTTTTACGTTTTTTATATCAAATAAAAATCGTAACTAAAGGGTTTATAAAACGTGTCACATACTATAATTTTCTACGATTGCAAATTAAAAGAACAAAAAATGTAAACTTATATTAATTATTTAAAAAGTATGGTTACGTTACAATAACAGATGCATAAAGCTAACTTCAGCCCGTGGTTAAAATCTCAAGTCGTCACTAATAACTTCGAAACCACAGCCTCTCAACATGTGATTAAAACGTTATTTAGCGTTATGGATACTACGATAATAGCTATTTATGAAACTAGTAAGGAAATGAAGGTTATTACCTTACGCATGTAAAAATTGCAGAACGAGGCGTAGCGGAGTTATGTAAACACATAAGTAAGGTAATAACCTATTTTCTTACTAGTTTCATACAATATTTTTGCTACTTCCGTTCTGATAAATACTAAAAAGCGTTTTTAAAATTATGAAATTTTGACATATTAATGACAGTTATAAATTCAAAAAATAAAAGAATAACACATCAGAATTCGTCTACCAAGATATCTTAATTTTTGTGTTGCTATGTTACCTCATTATTTCACTAGTAAAATAATGCAGTTCATTACCTAACTCAGATAAGTGAAATAAAACGTCTATTTCCTAACGGATGTAGAAAATAGCTATTTATGAAAATAGTAAGGAAATGAAGGTTATTACCTTACGCATGTGAAATTTGCAGAACGAGTCGTAGCCGAGTTATGTAAACACATAAGTAAGGTAATTATCTTCATTTCCTTACTAGTTTCGTACAATATTTTTTCTACTTGAAATTATGAAATTTTAGCACATTAATGACAGTTATAAATTCAAAAAATACAAGAATAACATATCAGACTTCATCTACCAAGATATCTGTTGCTATGTTACCTCATTATTTCACTAGTTAAATAATGCAGTTCATTACCTAACTCAAATAAGTGAAATAAAACGTCTATTTCCTAACGTAAGTAGAAAAAAAGACATTTTTGTAATGGAAGTAGATTATTTAACTGTTTAACTACACATTTCAAACTTTAAGAAGGGCCTCATAATTAGTATAACTTAGGGCCAGACAAAATATTTAATTCACATAAAAATTTCTTCCCAAGCTACCAACCAAGCTTAGCTATTCAGTAACAAGAATAAAATTTAGAATTTAATAATTTCATCTTAAATGAACTATCGAAGCATGGTTTTGTCACTTCTCTCAGCCCTAAACTGACTAGACTCACTAGTACAATAGCTGCACAACACAATACCAGACGTATCTTTAAACGTCCTTGCTTCAACTATTACTATCTATTTAGTAAAGCGTTCAAGCAGATATGTCTTTGTGAAATATTTCTATGATATCTCATTGTAGAATATCTAATATTCTAGTGTCTAGTCTTCTTGCTTTGGACAGGAATTTAGAAACTTGTCAAATTATTTCAAGTGAAATTATATCTCCATATGGGTCATATATGTTTGTGGTGGGTGAAACACAGAGCGAGTCAAACAGCGAAAAATTCTTGGCATGAAGTACTGTTACTAATAAACTAAATACAGTTATTTGTGTATTAAGAGCGTGAAGTGATTCTTTGTTGCGCGAACACGGTAATTGCAGTGCGAGAGGAAGGTGACAGCTGCAATAGTGTAAGAAGAATAAAGACACTTTACGCTCGAGATACACACATTTTTTTCTACGATTGCAACTTAAATTATTAAAAAAGTATACATACTGAAAATAAATTCGTTCTGACAACTGTCAATATGACAAGTTTCTATTTTTTTGTATCCCAGGTAACTATTGAAATAAGAGCGCATTTAATATCTTTTTTGCTCGCATTTAACAAATAACAATAGCAAAGCGCGATAAAGATATTTTTCGATTGTGATGACAAATGAGAGCGTAATTGTCAAATTTTCATAGAAATTGTAGAAAAAATATTTTATTAATATTGCCATTATTAATTTGTATTTAAAATAAATTGGCATCAAATTTGGTGGCCAGAAAAGTAAAGTTTAATTATTATAGCGACTCTTTAAAGTAATAACGATGAAGTTTGATATTAATAGTGTTTAAATGTAGTAGCTCTTTATTAAAAATGTTGTTGCTCCTAATTAGGTATAAAGTACATATCTAAGAACAGATATTTTTGAAACAAGATTATAATTGAAAAATATTATGTATGTAATAAATTCTAAAACTTGAAAGTTATCAGCAAATAATTTTAATTTAATTTTTCAAAAATTAAATCAAAACTTTTAGTTCCCAAATCTACTGACCAACGTGATTCCACTGAATTAATAAATATTGTAATGCAGGTAAAATATACACGTTTATTTCTAGTTGCATTTAAAATTTAATAAATTTTAATTCATATACAAATTCTCTAACTGTACTGCAATCGAAACGAAAAAATCATCGCATTTAGACCGAGTTCACTTTTAATGAAACTAGTATATGCAAACTACAATTAAATAGAGAATGGATTATAATGAGATGGTGAGATAACCAGAAACGTAGAGTGGAATATTGTCTCCGTAATGAGCGAACACCCGGTAGATTCATTAACACTTAACAGCAGCAGCAGGGCTGCCAGCAACAAAGGAAGAAAAATGACGATATTTCGCAGTCATTAAGCTGCATCTTTCAAACATCCGACGTTTACTTAGCCCTGAAGAAGAAGACTGTTATCAGCATCGCTGTTCAGCTGTTCAGAAACAATGCTGAATACAACGTTGCAAGAAAGGCCCTTGTGAAAAATGCCGGCAATTTACACTGAATGAGCAATACGAGACGTAATTATTAGTTTCATTTTTCTTGTAATATGCATGGCTATTACAATAAGCTTCGTGAGTAATGAACCATTATATTCCTCATTGCGATTTGGAGAATTGTTCATTCATTCGTCGCTACAATTTTTCAAGAATTTAATTTTGCAAACATTCTCTATTTTCCAAGTTGGAAATTATATTAAATTTTGTTCTTTTACAAAAAAAAACAACCAAAGGACTCGTTCAATCTCAAACGATTTTTCTTTTATTTACACGTTTTCTACGCTGTATAACTGCAAGCAAATCTCAATCTACAGCTTACAGCAACTGTAAAACTACTTTTAAAAACATATTTTAATTAAAAGTTGAATTCAGTGAGGTTTAGGCCCGAAAATTTGTTATAATAATTGAATTGTGTAATTATTCTTTCATAGTTGATACCTACTTCATTGTTTGTGTTTAATAGGAAAGCGAATCCAGTACAGTACTACAAAAATGTTTTAGGTTAACAACCCTTAATTTTTCGAATTAAAAAAAATAATTTTTGTTTCATGATCAGCACGTCGTACAGAATATACCCTTTAATTTTTTGCTCTAAGTTGTGAAACATCCTGTATACTATATCGTATTTCCATATTTTCAGTACCTAGTGAGATTTTAGATATAAATATTATCGTAGCAGATTTTAGTAAGTGATTAAGTGCAGTTAACAGTCGACAAATCAAGGCCCACAAGGAATTTAGTGGTGGGGAAGCCACAGGGGTACTTTTAATATATCACCCTTATTCTACAATTTGATTATTATCTGTTGCCGATTAATATATTAATTTCGAGCCTTATTTTCTTTAATATGGGGTAGGTAGCTCAGAGATATCAAATCGGGATGCGAATTTGAGAACCCAAGTTCAATTCCCACAGCCGACAAACTTTTAACATTAAAATTACTCGGTGTAATGGAAAGTGTCAAAACTATGTAGGTACAAGTCTATTATTGGATGATGTTCAATAAACTTCATTATAAAACAATTTCTAGTTGTTATGGGTTTGACAGGTCTGATCCTGTATCCAAACTAAATTTTAGTAAATTATATATTTGATTATTAATTTAATCTATACAAAACGACTATGTTTACACCAGTGATTCTTAACCGGGGGTCCGTGACAAGGTGTGAAAGGGTTTGCAAAACTTAAAAGTTAAATAAAAGGGGCTTCTGGTTTAAATTCTGTATATATTTAAAATTCAAAAACTCGACGTTTAAATAAGGCTTGGCTTCCATTGATTCACAATTTATAATTATTTTTTTTTAAATTACATATTTTTGTCTTTTTACTTGTCATTTTTATTTATATGTCATTTGTTTATTTTTATGTCATTTATGTGTTATTTTATTTTTATTATTTCTGTCCTGATGAAGGTATTTGTTTAAAGTACCGAAACGTCGAGTTTTTGAATTTAAATATATACAGAATTAAACCAGAAGCCCCTTTTATTTATATATATGAATTCTGAAAGGTTTTTCCCTAACTTAAAAGTTATTTAAAAGTTGTCAATAATTTTTTTATATATATATTTTATTTTATATTTTATTTAATTTGTCGTTTGAATTCGATTTAGTAACAGATAATTGTATTTTAACACTTGCTAGTAAAATACTATTTTTATTTTTTAATGGTTATTTGATAAAATGAAATTTGTTTTCAAAACTAGAAGTTTCAAATATTGCAAGAAACGTATTTTACTATTATTAGAGTAAGAAATTATCATTTTTCAATTTCTTTTTTAAACCTAGAGATATTTTAAAACACTTTTGAACATCATTAAATTTATATATTTGAGGTCATTATTATATCAGTTTTTATTTTAAAATCAATATAATATTTGTAATAACAATAGAAACTGGGGGGCCGCAAAAAGTATTTGGAAAATTTGGAGATCCGCGATGACAAAAAGGTTAAGAACCGCTGCTTTATACAATCCAACACCAATATTACACTTGTATTTTACATTCGTATTTATACCTTACAATGTCATAATTTTTGGGACACCTGTCCTTAGTGATATCAAATCGGTCGGTGAATTTGAAAACTCGGGTTAAAATCCCTCAGTTGATAAACAATTTTCATCACATTAAAACTACTTTTATAGCCTCCTCTCCACTAAAATCTTTGAAGGAGGGTCGTGATTTGACGGCTGTCAAGCCCATAAATATATCACTTAACGTGCTCTGCTACGGCAGAGTGCTACACCCCGTAATGGGGAAAAAGGTGTGATGATATATATATTTAATTTATCACGAAACATTTATCATTAATTTGAACCAAAATCAACCCTATTAATTTTATTATTGTGTTCTTGTAAAACGTGCGCTTGAATATGTAAGAAATATTTAAAAGAAAATCACTAAAGAAACTTATGAATACTGTTGTCAAGGTTGAAATGCTTTTACGAGCGAAGTAAGGCCTAATCCGTATATTCAAAGGTCAATCTTTTGTGTCCAGGACACGTTAAACAGATAAAAGGATTTTTTCGTGGAAAATTTTGATAAAATAACATTTTGTTCTGAGAAACTTCCACTCACAATATTACCGTCTCAAAAGTCAGTAAAATGAAATACATTTCGCAGCACACAAATAACTATTGAAAGTACTTAAGAGGCACGGGTTAAACTTATTTTAAAAATCTCAAAAAATTAATTTATTACTTTTTTATGATTTTAAACCAGATTTCGGGTGGAGACCGACAAAATTCGAACTTACCCAAAATAAGGGCCACCCTAATATATATACGTATATATAGTCAAATTTTAAAAATATTTCAGATCTTTGTACCAGTATATATCTTGTTTTTTTAATATACCTGATACAAAAAAATAACAACTTACAGAATGCAATTGTCCATTTTTACATTTATGAGAAGCAAGAAATACCATCAAAACAGATATAACGTTAGTGTCTATCTAAGAATAAAAAGACAAGAAAATGAATTATAATTTTTGTTCCAATAAAAATAAATTTACTATTTCTATACCTACAATGTAATGTAAATATCGGAAAAGAAATATTCGAATACATACAGTTTGTATTTCGTACGGTAACTTTAACATTCAATATTTAGTAGTGGGGTAACCAATCACTGTCAATCTAGTTACTAACGTAGTGGGGGTTGGGTCAGCCCACTGGCTACCGGCCACCGCACGCTGGCACCCCTGTGAAACTCGAAAGTCGAAATAGTAGCCTCTTAAGAAAAATTGATCTTCATTGCACTTAATATAGTTCAATCAATGATCATTGCAATTTGCTCATTCCATCGAGTCCTAGTAAACCTAATATCAAATGCAATTATTTATGGTATTGATGGTATTCTGAATGAAGTCGATTTGAGTCAACAATTCTCGAATAATTTTGTGATGATACAGTTCACTTTACCTATGTGCCCACAAAGCAAATAGGCTGAGGACCCATGTTTTCCGCACACATGAATTTAGGTGTCTCCCTCAACCGTATCTAACCAATTACAATTTGTCACTCGCGTCAAATCATTGTGCTACTAATGGGCTTTGATGCTAATTGAAGGGGTAAAAATGTACAATTTGGAGAAGTGCCACGTAATTACTGCTTATTTGGGAAAACGAATTGCTGACAATGTACTTTTAAAATGACAAAATTTACTGTTCCTGTTTAAATTTATTTTTCCACGAACGGAAATAAAAGTCATCAAAATAAAAATAATATAATAAAAAGTATAAAATAAACACTTGGTTCAGTTTCACAAAATTCAGCCTCCAAGTCACCTTATGACGGCATCGTCAGAGGCTGGCCAGCACAGTTAGTAACCATAGACCATACCGAAAAAAAAGGAAAAGTACGCAATAGCAATTTAAATAATAACAAAGACAAAATTAATTGTTATCCAACACTTGGTGAAACTAGGTTTAATAAAAAGTATAAAATAAACACTTGGCTCAGTAGATGGCATGGCCTGTTCCACAGAACTTCTCATGTCATCTTACCTGTTTGTTAGAGATCTTATTCTCTGCTGGCACAGTTCTTCGTCACAAGCTTTTTCACGTGAACTTTGTTCTAGGTGAAGAAGTGAGTTATGGTTACTAACTGTGCTGGCCAGCCTCTGACGATGCCCTCATAAGGTGACTTGGAGGCTGAATTTTGTGAAACTGAGCCAAGTGTTTATTTTATACTTTTTATTAAACCTAGTTTCACCAAGTGTTGGATGACAATTAATTTTGTCTTTGTTGTTATATAAAAATAATATATTTAGGGTTACTAAATATATAATCTTGTGCTAAAATTTTGAAAATAAAATTGGTATTATGGACCTGAGATGTTATAAAAGTTATATGTCTTTAAAATGAAGAGCGCATATACACAAAATAACGTTGCTCGTTAAACGTCTAATAAAGTTATCAGTAAAAGGAAATGAGCAAAAGGAATTTAAACAATACTAGCAAACTTGGGAAGTAGTTCATGTAAGATGCAACATCAAAATTGTGCATCAAGATTATAAGATTGCATGTAGTCATATAGTCATCAGCAAACAAAATAACCTCCTATCTAGGTTAATGTACTTAGTAACTTCCCCGACTGTGTACTAGCAACCAATAAAACTAAACATGAGTGAATATTCTGTTTACACATTTACTTCCTTTCTCCAGGAACATTAAGACTGAATAGGAAAGCTGAATCAGGATAATATATTCAATCTACTAATAGCACAGTGTTCGTAATTACTTGTTATAAGCTTGTAATGTTCATTAGCCATCTGCTCAAAGAGAATTATTATCCAGAATCCTGACCTAAAATTAATTAAGGTGTCTACAAGTAATTAGACCTATTCGTACTAATTACGATCATAGTCTTATAGCTGGAATATTATTATGAAGGTTCTACGAATCTTTAGGCATACTTAAACCAATAGATTTTTTCTGCAAACCTCAATTATTTTTTAATAATTTTATAAATATAGTGAATTGGGATTCAGGTCCTGTTATGCAGAATAATAAAATAAAAATATAATCATAAATTTCCGAGTAAAACAATAGATAAATGACATACGAGTAGTATAAGTTGTAGGTAAACTTGCTTCAAAGTAAGACAATATTTCTTTACTTTCAATTTTATAATAATCTTTTTCTACGATTGCTATGAAAAGTTGACAATTACGCTCTCATTTGTCATCGTAAAGTTGACATTTTCTGTGGAACAATCAAAAAATATCTTTTTTGCGCGTGTCCAATGGCAACGCGCGAAAAAGATATTAAATGCGCAATTATTTCAATAGTTACCAGGGATACAAACAAAACAGAAACTTGTCATATTGATAGTTGACAGAACGAATTTATTTTCAGTACGCATACGTTTTTTAATCATTTTAAGATGCAATCGTAGAAAAAATGATGTGTGTATCACGAGCGTAAAGTGTCTTTGTTCCTCTTACACTATTGCAGCTCTCGCCTATGGCTCTTGCTGCAATTACTGTGCTCGAGTAACAAAGACTCACTTTACGCTCTTAATACACAAATAACTATTTTCTATTTTGCGTTTTTAAGAAGTCATTTCTAAACCCAGTTGCGTATCGAAAGAGCGTTCATTAAGATTTTGTTTTAGACGGTTGGTAGTATCGGATGACATACTGAACCTATCAAGTTGAGAACATCAAAATGTCAATATAACTTTGAAATCTGAACAATTGCATGAATGTCAATAATAGTTACCAACCACAACATTTCATATACCCTAAATTGCCTTGATTTAAAAGATCGTAGATTATTTGAAATTTTAATTTATAAAAGAAGCAAAACAGAAAAATTTGTATAAATAACTCATTTTATAAGACTTTTATCGTACTTGTCCTGCAGCTCGTTTTCGAAACTTAATCGCGTGCGAAAAAAAAAAATATCATCACGCCTTTTACCCATTACTGGGTGTGGCAGTCTGCTGTAGCAGATCTATAAAAAACATGTCTTATAAAATTCGTTGTTTAGTATACTATTATATTTACTAACCGATACTGACTCCATGAGCTATCTTCTCTCGAGGTACATAAACATCGGGAACAATTTGGATCTGCGATACCGACACTATCACTACCACATAAAACACGCACTGCCGGACAAAACATTCACTCGCTAAATATGAGATTTTACGTCGATCTATACATAATTTACTTAAATCAAAGTGTGCACCACGATCTTATATTGCGATTTTATATATTTACATAACTGATACATGATTATTTATCCCATAAAATGAAAATATTTTACACACAAACCGAGCACTGACAGATGAACCCACGCGAACACTACACTAAGATGGCTGCCGTTTTGGAACAAGTTAGAACTACGATTAATAAAATTGATAATTGAATACAAAGATATGCAGTGCTGTACAATGTTATTAAGACTAGAGTTTTAAATATTAGCAAATATATTTTTCAACTAGTAATTTAAATATTGTTCCAAAATACATTTGTATAAATAAAAATCAGTATTTTTTTATTAAATATTTTTATAGCAAAATTTGAAATGTTATTTTGATGAATACTAGGATACAATTGTTATTTTTATTAATAACAAAAATTGAAAATTTTATGATCATAAAATAGTTATTTGTATAACAAGTAGCTGTTTGTGAAACTAGTCCAGAGATATACACAGTAATGTTTCTACAATCAAATATTAAGGTTAACCGATTTTTTTATTATAAGTAATAAAATGTTAAATGTAGGTAACTACAAAAATGATACAATTAAAACAAAAACGTTAAAAAAAATATATTTCTGGTCTACCAACTGTGAAACTAAATTAAATTTTTTTAAATATATATATCAAGTGTATAATAATTTATTTTTGTTGTCATAATTTTTTTTCTTTATCATTCATAGTAGGTAATGATTATTTATTTATTTTATTTTATAAATATCAGAAACTATTACCTAACAACTTCATGATAACAGCAACATTTATTACAGTACTAGTATTTGTAAAGTCTAACTTTTCGGACTGAAAACATGGAAATATTATACAGTATATATAAAAATAATATTATATACCTGGCACAAAATAATACTTTGTAGTCTGTTGCTATTCGCCTTGCAAGAATACTAGTTCCGCAATTATTCACTTTATATAAAGAAATGATGTTCAAAAAGTCTACTTTTTTACTAATCGTAAAAACAATAATTTTTCTGCCAGAAATTATAATTTCTTCATTATCAGTTAGTTAACTAGGTATACAAACAATTTAATTAATTATAAAGAATTGCAAATTATTTTTCCTTTTTTTATGTTTTTAAAAAAATATCCAATAATTTATTTTAACATCTTTTCAAGTTGTAATAGAATACCTTTCATATAAGTTCGTTTATTCACACAACAATTGTTCAATCCACAATCTTTCATCCGCAATGAGATGGCGTTAATAATTAATCATATGGAGATTTACTTAGTTTTCTTTGAGAAATGAAAGGAAGATGTATTCTAGTAAATCCGTAAAGCTATAAAAAGTAATAGATTGTGTCGGAAAATCCAATATATTCTAATAAAAGCGCTGAAAAGATTTGCGGCATATCGCCCTAAACAGATTCCGCACTAAGTTAGATCTAAAGCATTTTTGTTTGGGGGAGTACAATTAACGTTAAAAGCTTTTTTGTGGTTGCAACGTGAACAATTTGAAAAATTTTGACACATAAAACGTATGTCTGCAGAGCGACGGGCAAGTGCTCGAACTCCGGAAAGAATGCAGCGCTTGAAAGAATTTCCTTTGGAGCGGTCACAGCTTCGACCTGAATTTTAAATCATCCATTCCATTTGACAAACGGCCGAGTGGCGCTGGAGTGAGGCAAACGCATAGAACTCTGTGTAAACATTGCAATTTCAATGACAAACGATGTGCGCTCAGCGTTTTCATTTGTCAAAGACAAAGTCATGTGAACCGGCCAGATGAGACTTTCGAATCTCGGCAACGCACGCAACTCCTCATTCTAAAATAAATCTCCCACTTTTCTATAATCATGAAATATTACCTTTACCTTTATAAACTTTTAATACAGGGCTACTTCAAAACTAGTGTGAACCCCAGAAGCAGTTATTTGTATATTAAAGCGAAGTATATAAAACATCTGAGGGATGAATGACAATTTTTTTCTCGGACATTCGTATAAGTTTTTTACTACTCTATCAGGAAGTAAAATTTTCAGAAATTTAGATAAGATTTATTATTCTCTTGACAGATGTCATCTGGCTACTACTAATTGCAGTTGCCATGGATACGGTTTCACTTTTCTTCCCTAAAGAGATAAAGTATTATTTTTTCCTCTCAAATGAGAAAAAAAATTGGTTTTCTGATAGGGTCTTTTAATAAAACTAATAAAGTAAATTAATATAATACCGATGTGAAGGTGGCAATAAAACTATGTACGCGGCACGCTTGCAATTAATTTTACTGTCCTCTCTGGGATATGGAGGCTCGCTCCTTTGTCACCTAACTCCAAAAACTGTGCAACTCGCCCGTAAAATGTAATTTACCACACCGGCTACATATATAACTATTATCGGTCGAATTCGTTTCTGCAAACTTCTCAAATGACAAAAGTAAAATAATATAATAATAAAAACTAGATGCAAAATGTTTTCATGATTTCTAAACACAATCATTAAGCTAAAGATAAGTACCGAATTAGACCCAATTAATTTATATTATAATTATTTGAAAATAGGTAATAGGAAATTATCAATTATTATATCCTATATAAGGGCTTTGATAATACAGAATAATTTTATCATAGCCTAAAAGCACGTTGCTTGGTAACCACCCGATGTCGAAGGACTGTTTTCTAGAAAAATGTGCTTAAGGAAACTGTAATAAAAGTAGTTGACATTTTAAACAATTATAAATAAATATCAAATGTATTTGTTACCTAGCAACTGCATGATATATGTGATAATCTCCCAAAGAATAGAATTAATGTAATATTGTTTTGAAAAATTAACTAATTTCAAACGAAAATAATTTGTCAGTTGTTAAAGATGTTTGGAAATTCTTAACGTGAACTAGTCCGACAATGAAGCGTGATTTCACGCGTGTGTTCGATCAATTAACACCACCGCGCGTGGCGTGCGTGAGACCGTTGTGCACATTCCCAATTAAGTTTCGTTAATGAATAGACACGGGCGAATCAATATTCTTGAATAATTAATACGGACAACGAGGTAGTCTGTTGAAACTTTGAACATACTGGGACGGTGGGATGTGACGGTTTCAGATAATATGTGATAGATTGGATGGTGATTAGTTTCGAAACAGCGTTTTCTTCTACTACTTTGTATAATAAGCAGTGCACGAAGTTATTGCTACATTTTCTGGATAATCAAGTTTACTCAAGCATTACTTACTTCTGCTTTTAATTAATTTTCTAAAGAATATTACAAAAATTAACGTCCATGTGCTAGCAGTAATAGACTATTTTCAACTCTATTTCATAAAAACGGGGTAGGCGGTTCAGTGGTATCGAGTAGGCCAGTGGGTCTTGAGAACCCTGGTTCGATCCTCACAGCCAACAAACAATTTTCACCAATTTAAATCTACCCTTGTGGCTCCGCTTCCACTACCATCTTTGGGGGCCGTGATTTGACGGCTGGTATTTGAATTATAACACATACTATTTAAGTAAACTTTAAACGAAGTAAAAAAAATGCAAAAAGTGTCATTAGGCAAAGTTGTAGGCAACCTTAAACTATTGATCAATATTTTTGTTGTACTAGATTTAAAACTGTGATACTGATTTTTGTAATGTTCTTTGTAATGTGTTTTATAGTTAATTGTTAAGAGTTGTGTTAATTTTTAAACATTTTTGACTATTTATTCTTTTAATTTGTGAATAATTATGTTAAGTTTTTTCAAACAATTTGTTTATGTTAATTATTAGACGTTACATATCCCTGAAGAAGGCGCTGGCTATCACCGAAACGTCGGAATTGTAACATTTTTCAAATAAATTAGACTGATATTCCAATTATCTAAGTTTCTTCATTATTTTTGTTGCCTCAAAAATCGTGAATTTGAAGTTAATTTTAATAGAAAAACTAAACAGTGTTTTTCGGTATTTGGGCGACTAATAATCACCGCCTTAATATTAGATAAAGGTTTTCTTAGCTGCCTTAATTTCCACATAAAATACGAACAAAGAGTAATCTCTATTTGATCAAAGTTTCCTACATCGAAAATCAAATTAAAATTTTCTGTCCGATAGTTTGCCTATGTGGTATGAATTTCACTCAAGTTAAAAATATATAAATTACCACACTGCGATTCGGTGTACTGTAATTAGGATTAAGTTCCTGTTGTATAAAGTTGCATAAAGAAATAATCACTATTAATTTTTGCCAATGATCGTAGCGATCACTTAAACTTGTGTCTTTGACACGCTAAAAATAGATAATTGAATTGAAGAAGAGTAAAATAAATTTTAGATGGAAAATAATTTAATGAAGCCATGTAAGTGGAGGCCTAAAACGCACTCGAACACATCATCTTTGTAAAAACTCAATAAGTGAAATCAAATTTACCGAAGAGCTTCTATCAGTGGGCACTAGTGGCGCCACTGGTCACGATTCCATTATCGGGTCCACTTGACACGTACGCACCTCAGCCGGTGCACCCACGAGCACGCACTCAAATCAATCAAGCATCAGTTGATTGCTGGCACCCTCGTGGGCTAATTTTCCAAATTTACCCTACGTTAGGGATGGTGCTGCGCTGCTATACAACGAGATTATATAAATGCCAGTTCGGCCATTTTGCAGATAAAACCGTTGATACATTTCATTGGATAATTGCTTCATTCTATCAGGTCGTTCGCGGTTAGAATTAATTAAAAAACTTCTGCCGTAATCCTCAGCTTTTGTTGGAAAGCTTTGGCATATAGTTGGGTTGGTGATTTAGATTTTGGTGTAATTGAATGAGTTTTTAAATTTGAGTTATTGAGCACGTACAATGAATCCTTTCACGCCCATTGACATTAAAGCTACAAAAAAAGGAACATACTGTCGATGGATTTAAAAATTACTAAATATGACCATTAATACACTATTTCCAAATAAATCACGGTTACGATTACTGTTTAACTAAAATGTATAACTTTTTACATAAACATTCCTTTTTCTACCATTTTTCTATTTTTAATTTAGACGTGAGTAAGTTGAGTATGAGGAACAGATTTTTAGTGTGAGGAATAAATGAGATTGTATGGAGGGAACTACGAATGTGGTTACTTTTTACTTACAAGTAACACTACCGAACTGTCACTCACCGATTTAAATGAAACTTGGCACACTAATAGAACTCTAAAAAATATTAAACCCCTATTATTTTTACCAATTTAAATCTACCCCTGTGGCTCCCCCTCCACTAATATCTTTAGAAGCCATGATTTGACAGCTGGTAACCGCACTTCACGTGAAAAAATATATCACTTACCGAGATCTGCATAGGCAGAGTGCCACATCCAGTAATGGGCAAAATGCATGATGATGATATATTTTTTTCTTCCAGAAGTTGTTTTTTAAGGGTACAAACCACCCTTGAAAGGTGGTAAAAACAAGAATCGCCATAAATGAAATTAAATATTACGTGTTCAACATTGGTTACCCAGGGGTTTTTGAGATCACCAAAATCTATTTTTGGGCTCATTTTGATCATATGCACTTTTTTAAGGGGTTAAAAAGGGGATGGGGGGATTAAATTACGATATTCAACTGAAATAAGAGTTTTAGGTTCAAAACTAGTTATTCGGGGGTTTTTTGGTCGTTAATCTATTTTCGGATAACCAATGTTGAACGCGTAATATTTAATTTCATTTATGGCGATTCTTGCTTTTACCACCTTTCAGAGGTGGTTTGTACCCCTAAAAAGCAACTTCCGGAAAATAAAAAAATAGGGGTTCAATATTTTTTAGAGTTCTATTAGTGTGTCAAGTTTCATTTAAATCGGTGAGTGACAGTTGGGTAGTGTTACTTGTTAGTACTTACAATTTATATCTTAATTTTTCGACGCGATTATATATTTAGTTTCACTTTACTAATTTTAGTGATAGTGCCTGGTATATCTAGGATAAGTATCTTTGTAGACATTTAAATAGTCCTCAAAATAGGTTTATTAATTCAGAATTTAAAGAATAAACAAAAGCACAGTTCAGTTAACAATTACATACTATAGCAACAATAACAAAATCCCTTATAGTCAAAGTAAACATTACTTAAGCATAAAACAACTTCATGTAATATATGCGCGTCAAGCACTCTTGTGAGTAAATTTCCAGAAATTAATTATAATTAATTAACTATCCAAGATGCATTACAGGATCCAGGCGCCTGGCTTCCGAAACAAATTGAAGACGTAATTAATGCAAGATGTGGTAGATCTTGCGCTTTTGATGTCGAAGTTGCAGGGAATCCCGCAGGCAATTAGCGACTGCATCAGAAGAGAGACACCCCAGGATACAATGACAGAGCGACGGGTAAGTCAAGTGGAGGAAATAAGAACGAATCTAATAACCTGGTGTAGCTTGCCAACGGCAAAGGTGACATTTGTATTAGGGTTGCGAAAAACAAACAGGTTTCTTTGGCAAAAATAACTTTTATGTTGTCAAAAATGTTGGATGTTTTTACTTCATTGTTTAAAATAAAAAGTATTGCAATTTCTAAGACTCCCGATCAAAAATTGTATCTTGAAAAATTGCTATCAAAAGATCATGTTAGTAATTGACATACTTTTTTCTTGTTTGATTTCCACAAAATTAAATCTACCCCTGTGGCTTTCCGTTACCATCTTTGCGGGGTTTGATTTGACAGTTAGTAACTGTACTTCACGCGAAAATATACCAAGATCTATAACAACAAAGTTTCACGTCCAGTAATGAGTAAAAGGCGTAATGATATATTTATTTTTATTTGTTTTAATATGGTACTTTTTTATGAATTATTTTAAACACAAACGCCAAAACCATAAAGGTGAATTCAGAGTTCATGTAATGCAACTTAATAAAATATTCAATATATGAAACGCCATATAGTATTTCATAGTTATCGTAACATAAAAGCCTGTAAAGTAACATAACTTTTCATATAAACAAATTTTATATCCTAATTTTAGTTATATAAAGTTTCTGTGTATTCACAATACTTTGGTTGATTGCTCAGAGCTATCTGTCATCTGTCATACTTTAACAGATTAATTATAATATTTTTTTGCTACCTTATGTCCGTCAGTACGGTGGTGTGGATAGCGAAACGGAATTCGAATCTGGAGATCCCGAGTTCCAATTGTACTCAAGCTAAAAATTATATAAAAACTACCACACTGCGGCTCGGTGAGTGCGGATCCTGTACTGTAATTGGGATTAAATTCCTGTTGTACAGCGTAACATAAATAAATTAATAAATAAAAGAAACAAAAATGGATGAAGGTACATAAATATGTTTAGTGGAACAAAATGAGATTTTGTAAATCATTGAAAGATTTAATAATAGTTTGAATTGGCAAAAATTGCTCATTGCTATCATACAGAGCAAACAGCAGTGACACAAGCAATAACTTCTACTTCTTCCAACATTATTAGATAAAATTAACAGCAACTGTCAAAATAAAGGTATAAAGTTTCGGCAACTGTGAAATGCTTCGTTTTTGTGTAATTAAATTACGGGTAAGTTAAGTAACATGAACTCTGAATCCCGCTGAAGGAAAAATTTGAAATACAGCAGCATTAACTAACAAAACTGCCAAACAAGAAATGTCTGTAAACAGGACTAATTTTTTATTTAGATCAAAGGAGGTCAAAAATAAATGAAAAAATAAATGTAATACTTCAGAAATCTTGTTGTGCTAATGTGTTTCGTAAAGAGATGAAAAAGATTTCTTTTTAATTAAATAGATTACTGGAATGTATTCACAATGTCACTGCTTAATTTCATTAATGGTTCTTCCCACAAACCCATTATGTAATTTTCAATTACATTGTTCTGTTTTCAACTTAATTTCCTGACGATAAGTTGAAACATGTTAATTGTTTCATTTTGAAAATTGCTTCCCCGTTTAAATCAATATTAATTAACTCTTTGTTGAGCAAGAATGCAAATTAAATCAACATCTAGTAAGAAGAAAAACAAGAAATATCTATAGATTCCTTTGTTTGCGCAGTATTTTGCAGATTATTAGAAATTGGGTGTTTAATTTTCTTTGGCTCATGATTGCTGATAGCAAACAAATAATTCTGCTTTGAGCATTCAGCTCATAAAGTACTAATTTAAATAGAAGGGGGATATTATTTGCGTCCTTTAATAAACTAACTGCAAGCAAACAATTAACTTTCGAGGAACGATATCCTTTTACCTAAAACATCAAAAGATGTGCGTTTGTTATAAGATACGTTGAAATTTATATCAAATTTGACAGTTATTCCTTACAATATATGTCTTAAATGTATTCATACATACATACATAACATCACGCTATATCCCATTAAATGGGATAGCACGAACCCGTCAACATTCTCATCCTGACACACGATACTCGTTTCGACCACATTAACACTTCCTCCATACGAACTCTTTCTTTCCTCACAACCAAAATCCATCATCACGCAACAATCATCCATCCATTCGCTCCTGTACACAAGCTAAAAATTATATGCCATTGAAATCGCGCGCATTAAACATGTGCGACAAAGATATTTTTCGATTGTTCCACAGAAAACGTCAACTTTACGATGACAAATGAGAGCGTAATTGTCAACTTTTCATAGCAATCGTAGAAATACACGATACTCGTTTCGACCACATTAACACTTCCTCCATACAAACTCTTCCTTTCCTCACAACGAAAATCCATCATCACGCAACAAACATCCATCCATTCGCTCCTGTACACCTGTTTCGTAAATCTACACTTACGCCCACTTCTCTAACAACGAATCTATAAGAAATGAAAGCAGCATCTCCTGCGCTTGTTTAAAAATACATTTAACACAATTGCAGTTACACACTGTATAGTAAAAACTGAAAATGAAGTACAAAAAGATGAGGAAGGAAGGGAGTAACTCCCTGCGCTTGTTTTGGAAACTGAATTCCACACAATTGTAGTTGGACATTCTATAGTAAAAACAGAAAATGAATTCGATACAATGAAAATAAAATTAAGCAAAACTTATCAAGGGAGAGAAATATAAATTGAAAAAAAGTATCCGGATAAAACCTACATACTTTTTAACGCTCTTTCAGAATCTGCAATAAAAAATAAGGGTTCCACTTAAAATTTTTAAGTTGACCCCCCTCCTGGTCTCCCTTGGGGGGCTAAGGCGGCCATTTTGTCAAAATCCGATGTCCCCCTCAAAACCATGACGATTATGATTCGGCATACTTTTCGGTAAAATGCTTCCATTTCGAGATATTCAATAAGATAATTTAAAATGGGACACCCAGTATTTTTCTCCAAGGTATCCTGCTTATTTTACGTTTCCTTAGTAAAGTCGCTTTCCGCTAGATGGAGCCAGGTTTTAATCAAGCATCCCTTGAAAATATTGATAACCGGAATATTAAGATTAGATACTATTTTCTTTCTAGCTGTCATGTACAACAACCGCCAACATCTGGATTTGAAATATATAGAAAGAAAATAAGATTATTATTCGTTGTAAAACAGAAGAAGTGATTAATGCCCGAGCAGAAAACTTCCATCGTGATGATTCCATTCGCTCATTCCAAAAAAATACGCTTTGAATACAGACAAAACTTTCCGCGAGGTATTTAAAATGAAACAAAGGTAACCACAGTTAATTAAAATACACAGTACAATGGCCAACTTTTCCAATGATGAGTAAAGAGGATCGGGCAGATTTATTCTTGGAAATTAAATAGAACTTTTCGAATAATGTATTGACTCGTGAGTAAAAAAGTTAGCTGGATGTATGTACAATACTTATTGAAGTTCCTTTTTACCAATTCATGAGAATTAGCTTTCAATAAGATTAACAATTTTGAAACAGTGCAAATTAAATCATGCAAATGATTGAAGAATTGGCGTTAAGCTAAAGTTTCCAATTTAACTTGCAATAACAGTGAAATCAACGTAGGCTCTACCAGATTTGCCGTCATTATTTTCTTTATTATTACAGATACAAAAAAGAAAAACGACTAAATAATAACAAACTTGTATGAGACCAAAAGAAATATCTTATTATAAAGTGTTTCACAACTTATAGCATATATTTTAACCCCATATAATACCACACGTACTGATTATGATTTTTTTTAAATTCGCAAAATTTATTTCACTTGAATAAATAAATAAAATAAATATATCATCACGTCTTTTACCCATTACTGAGTGTGGCACTCTACTGTAGGAGATTTCGGTACATTTTTGAGCGCAAAATGCGGTTACCAGCCGTCAAATCACGGTCCCTAAAGATATTAGTAGATAGGAAACCACAGGGGTAGTTTTTTTTATGGAGAAAATTGTTTGTTGGTTGTGGGAATCAAACTCAGGTTCTGAAATCTACAGGCCGATTCGATACCACTGAACCAACTACCCTATGAATGAAGCAAATATTTGAGTATTTGAGTTATTTCTTATATATTAATAAATAAATTATAATTATAAACACTGCGACGGTCCATTTATTCATTATATATTAGAAAAATGCATTAGTAGTAGTGCTATAATTATAATTTATTTATTAATATATTAGGAATAATGATCAAACCAGTGACACTAAAAATGTTTACTTCATTCTGTTTCATAATTAGTACGTTGAGTACAACATGGGGTTAAAATAAATGCCATATGTTGTGAAACACCCTGTAGAAGAAAATGATTTTTTAAACCTAATATTCGTATACTATATTATTATAAAGGTTCTTTAAATAATATTTTTGGTTGTGAGAAATGAAAGAGCTCGTATGGAGAAAGCGTTAATGTGGTTGAAACGAGTATCGTGTGTCAGGATGAAAATGTTGACGTGGATGTAATAATTCTTTTAGTGGATGTTCTGTGAATGTTTCAGGGGTTCGTGCTACCCCATTTAATATGGGAATATAGCGTGATGTTATGTATATATGTATGTATGTATAGATATAAATTTAAATTAAAATTTCTAATAAGCTCTGTAGATAATTAAATGCATACAAATATTGTATACACCTAAAATATATAAGACAAATAACACTTAATGAAACTCTTCTATGAAACTTTAGAAAAACTATTAAAAAGAATAAAATCGCGATCATTTATCAAATGTTCCAACAACAAATATTTGGCTTCTAAACCGACATTCATACTGACAGGCAGTATATCAAACAAGCTATGAAAACAACACGCCATCACTGACTGACGGAGATGAGCATTAAGAACAAGATAATTGAAATGCTTAGCGTAATTCTGTGCTGCACTCCGCAGAATAAAAAGTACGACCAGGTTCGTAAACTTCATTTTCATCTTGTGATTGGATGACGGAATATCCCACTGCTTCAAGCTTAGTACTTCATAAAATTGTTGCTTTATATAAAGTTCTTGTATTAAATTAAACACTGCATTAATAATCTTGCTTCCCTCGGTTTATTTAAGAGAATATTCCAGGAATTTCATTTGTAAACTAAATTAAAATACTTCATATTATAGAAGGTCCAGCGATCTTTTGGAAAAATGACCTTTAAACCCTCAATTCAAACTAATCGATGATACTGTTCAAAATTCTTGTTTCCAGGGGCAAATTTATGCTCTACATATATTATAAAATATATCGAGCAGAGACGTAAATTGCTTGATAAACTATTCAAGTACAGATAGAGTTTATTCTTAGCTTCCATCGTCATACATTCCGATCTATATCAGTAAGGACATAATTTCCGGTCTATAAAGTTATTAAAAAGGACAAATTTTTAGACGGTCGCGATACACACATAACATCCCACCATATTTTATCAAATAGAATACCACAAACCTTTGAAACATTCACAGAACATCCACTCATCAGATTCGGCCAATTATCAACCTTCATTTATTCATGTGACAATTTTAAACCCAATTAAACGTATTATTAACCTTAAATAAAATAAATATATCATTACACATTTTACCCATTACTGGGTGTGGCACTTTTCCGAAGCAAATATGCACCTGAAGTGCAGATAAATCACAGTATTTTCTCCATAACTGGGTGAGAGACTTTTCGTAGCAGATCTCTGTAAGTGATATATTAATGTGGTTTACCAGGCGTCAGATTACTGTCCCCAAAGTTGCTAGTGGAGAGGAAACCAAAGGGATAATAATAATTTATTATTAACCTTAAATAAAATAAATATATCATTACACATTTTACCCAATACTGGGTGTGGCACTTTGCCGAAGCAGATATGCACCTGAAATGCAGTTAAATCATAGTCTTTTCCCCATTACTGGATGTGAGACTTACCGTAGCAGATCTCGGTAAGTGATATATTAATGTGGTTACCAGGCGTCAACTTACAGTCCCCAAAGATTCCCCATTTACAAGGGTAAATAACAAAAAAAAATACATATCAGTAATAAGTGATACTCAACAAGGATTAAGTGAAAACTTCAAAATAAAATATTCCAGTGGAATGTGGTTGTAATTATCGCAACAAATGAAAATGGGCGATTGTGCATTAAATTAGTTTTGGCATTATTGTTGTAAAATGTATTTATTTATAACTTTAATGTGGTAAAAATTGGTTCTCAAATACACATTAAAAAATTCCGTTAAACAAATAAGTTTATCGAAAGGAGATACTTTGCTTATTTAAATACATAGATTAATGCAATATCTGCCTACTAAACGTCCAATTATGTCTAGTAGAGAAGCTAGTTAAGAGGTATATTTCAATCCAGCTGCACTAATAATTTGTGCAACAAGACAATAAGGATAAATGGATATTTCAGTGCTTCTATGCTAAAATGGTATTTATGGCAACTAATTAATGCCATTTACCTTTGACCTAGTTGGAACTATGTCAAGAGGAAACAATTACATGCACAATTACACCAAATGATTCAAACTTACGAAGAAACTAAACATAAATCTACATGATGCAATATGAGCTTGCAACTCCATTCTTATTTTAAATTGATTCAATTCCCTTGCCATCAGGATTTTTCTTCTGAACAATATTTTCTAGCATTTACTAGAATTACAAAAGTTTTGCGAAACTATCTACTAACAAGAAACGGGAAATAAAGTAGACATCAGTGAAGAACAATTTTACGAACGAGAAAATCGAAAATACAGTATGGTAAATTGACACAAAATAGTCATATAAAAATAGATTTGCTTAGCAAACTGAACTATTTTCACAAGTTATTGAGTATTTCGGCAAAAATATGTCCATACCTAATTTTATTCTGTTTTCGATCCACAAAATTCATTAATCTAGTATTTTATAATCATTCCAAACACATGCGGTAGGTGACTCAGTGATATCGAGTCAGCCTGTGGATCTTGAAAACCTTAGTTCGATTCTCACGGGCGACAAATAATTTGCACCAATTTAAATCTACCCCTGTGGCTTCCTCACCACTAACATCTTTAGGAGTCGTGATTTGACGGCACTTCACGCGAAGAAATATATCACTTACCGAGATCTGCTATTAATTTTATATAATAAATGTACTTTCGAAAGTATTAATAAAAGTGTTACTTTGTTTATTTTTATTAAAACAAAATGAAGTATCCCACAAGTCAATTCGAATACAAGGAATTCAATCCTGTTGAACAAATCTTCTTTTTTTGATTAGTACAATTTTTCTAAAAAAAAACGGGTCCGTAATTTGACGGATGGTAACCGCACTTCACACGAAGAACTATATCACTTATCGAGATCTGTTACGGAGGAGTGCCACATGTAGTAATGGGTAAAAGGCGTGATTTATATTGATTTATTTATTGCAAAACAGCAAGAAATCAATATTGTGAATATAGGAGTACTATAATAATATAAAGTAAGCAGTATCTGTGAGTTTATGAGTGGGCGAGTTAGGGTTAGTATTTTCAATTGTAACAAATCAAAAAGTTCCCTCATTTTGAGTAGCACAAGAACGAAGGAAACATGGCCACAGCAAAGGGAAAAGGAATGTAAAATCGAGACTTCAACAAAGCAGAGTACGCGGGACCACTTCATTTCAAGCCAGCAGAGTTGGTGGGGAGGAAGACGGGTTGAAGGGGTTCGAATCGCCGAATCGCGGAGCCATAAAGAAAGACGACGGACCCGCAGTCCCAAATCCCGGATTATTAGGACCGAAAGCGGCCGCCATTCTTTTCGCGGGGATAAAGCTACGCTCAAGCTGTACTGAATATCATTGGGAATTTGTTTCCACAGATACGTGAAAGGAAATTCAATAGAAAACTATTGGGACCTACTCTTGCTACTCCCAACAAAATCATTACATATATATATCTCTAGCAAAATTAATGAAGACTTTACACAACAGGAACTTTATCCCAGTACAGGGTTCGCACTCATCGAGCCACAGTGTGGTAATTCACATACTGCTGAACAAAATAAACTTGGAAAAAAATTCGTTAATATTTAAACCTATAGATATAAAATTTAATAAAGTATTTTAAACTCAATAGGTAAAGTAACATAGTTTTTACATACATACATAACATCACACTATATCCCATTAAATGGGGCAGCACGAATCCCTTAAACATTCATAGAGCATCCACTAAAATATTCATAAAAATAAAATAAAATAAGAAATTAGTTCACATCAACATTTTCATCCTGACACACGATACTCGTTTCGACCACATTAACACTTGCTCCATACGAACTTTTTTTAATATAACTTGAATAATTTGAACTGCGTTGCTAGCCGAAATATAATTATTAACAATCGTAGATAAAAAAGTGCTTAATTTCAACATAATTACAGTTTTAATTTTTAAAATAAAGATGAAAATTACATTTCGCTCACGTAAAAATTATACACATTTGTAGTCTGTGATCACCATTTCATATACGTATTGTGTGAAATGATAAAATTGGTTATTTGAATTTAAATTACTTCATTACGGTCTCGGGAATAGTAAAATGACGTTACTGTTTTGAGCTTTAGAACCAATAACCAATATTATAGTTTTTGTTCGTTGACCACAGGTATGCCATTTACATAGTAATGAATTTTCACAAATTAACAGAAACTAAATATGAAATTAACAAGAAATACTGCACATTCTTTTAAAATAGTTTGTTTGCACTTAAATATAAAATAAAAAAATAAATAAATATAAATATATAATTCCGCATTTTACCCATTATTGGGTGTGGCACTATGTCTAAGCAGATCTCGGTAAGTGATATATTTTTTTGCGTAAAGTGCGGTTGCCAGCCGTCAAATCATGGCCCCCAAAGATGTTAGTGGAAGGGAAGCCAGAGGGGTAGTTTTTTTAAATTGGTGAAAATTGTGACTGTGGGGATCGAACCAGGGTTCTCAAAATTCACAGGCCGACTCAATACCACTGAGCCACCTACCTCATAAATATACATACATAACATCACGGTATATTCCATTAAATGGGGTAGCACGAACCCGTCAACATTCTCATCCAGATACACGATACTCGTTTCGACCACATTAACATTTCCTTTCTTTCCTCACAACCAAAATGCATCATCACGCAACAAACATTCATCCATTCGGTCATGTACACCTGTTTCGTAAATCTTCACTTACGCCCACTTCTCTAACAACGAATCTATAAGAAATGAAGGCAGTATCTCCTGCGCTTGTTTAAAAATACATTTAACACAATTGCAGTTACACACTGTATAGTAAAAACTGAAAATGAAGAAAAAAAGATGAGAAAGGAAGGGAGTATCTTTCTGCGCTTGTTTTTAAAACTGAATTCCACACACTAAATAAATATATCTTTGTCTAAGCAGATCTCGGTAAGTGATTTTTTTTTCGCGTAAAGCGCCATTACCAGCCGGCAAATCACGGCCCCCAAAGATGTTAGTGAAGGGGGGGCCACAGGGATAGTTATTTTTTAATTGGTGAAAATTGTTTGTCGGCTGTAAGGGGCGAACCAAGGTTCTCAAGATCGACAGGCCGACTCGATACCACTGAGCCACCTACTCCATAAATATAAAATCGAATTATTGGCACCGATGTCTATTAATTCATTTGATTTCTGTTTAACTAAAGTTACACTTAATACTCGAGGAACAGCTAAGTAACTTGCCATTAGATTCTAATAATTACATTAGGCAATTTGGATCAAATCTAACTTATGTTTGCTAAACCAGATCACTTATTTCGCTAACTTCACTTTCAGTCTTAGATTTACTAGATTTAGTTTGACAAATGCGTACCACATTTTGAGAAAAACCGTTGTCAAGTAATGAAATAAATAAAATATAAATGAATTTTGTGAGACTTAGCCAAGTGTTTAGTTTATATTTTATTAAACCTAGTTTCACCAAGTGTATGAATGATAATTAATTTTGTCTTTGTTGTTAATGAAATAAATAACTCATTTGCAATGTTTTAAATTTGAAAGTTTGCTCGTCTTCATATCAAGTGACTTTACAAGACTGATTTATAAGCTGAAAGGAAAATGATTGCTTATAAAATGTAGATAGTATATTATAAGTAAAATCCCGGCGATATTTTATGCGGTCTATCAATCAAACCAGGTATGACGAACGGCAGCCATCCTGAATATATTTATTGTATCGCACAGAGAACCTGGGGAACATATCTCAAAGCACGAGACTCGAGCCCGTATGTTGACGACGTATTACGACGCACTGCGAACATCATATGTATGCTTAATCGCCCGTGCGGTGCCTCAATCAATACTCCTGCCAGCCAGCGGTTCCTGCATGTTCAACACTGTTACATGCTTCATTACAAGATTCTTTCAATAGATTGCGTGCCTATTGTTTGAGAATAATCATTAGGAGTTTTCAATTTATGACGTTCAAATCGGCCTCGAAGTTTTTATATTACAAACTGAAAATATTCGACTATGGTTAACTGAATACGTGACTGTTAGTTTTTGATCAAAAACTGGATTATTCTTTTTGAAACAGATTTTTAAAGTGATTCAAATATGGTTATTAAATAATTTGTTCGTTAATATTTTTTACCTGAAACTAACAGGAAAATAAACATTTGCCTGATCTTTAAGACTCAGGAAAGCTCAGGAAAATAACATATTGATAATGAAAGAAACGTGAGTGTCTAGTTACTTAGCAACATAAAATACTGACTGAATAAGTAAGTCAAATATTTCTTTTAATTTAAATTATTTTTTCTGAAATCGTCAAGAAAATGCCTACATTCCTGACGCATTTTAGTATGGAAAGTAAGTGTTTACCTGACTCAAATAAATGAACTAAATAACTAAAAAATTTAATAAGATTTTTATTTATTTTTATCAATAATATTAATACTTAATATACAATTGCTTAAATTACTAAAATTTATGTATGGCACTGGCGAATTTGAAGCTAAATTTATTGTTGCAATCGATAAATTACTTGGAGATTCAGTAAATAAAAAAAGCAAGTAGCACATTTGCTGACAAATTATTTTGCTTTTTCCAATCCATGAAAATTTCATACTCTTTATCATATCGGTCTTTGGACTTGCTCGGTAATAAATTTTCAACAGCCGCAGTTGCTTGATTTAAGATTTCAGGAGGAGTACTTGAAAATACCGCCTCATACTCATTTTCATCTATATTTTCCAACATTATAAAGAAATCTTCTTTGTCAACAATATTACTTTTGACACAAATATGTTCAATAGATTTTTCACATAAGATATTGTTTTCAACAACTTTTGTTATCACCTTGGATATGTAGTTTGCTGCCAATATGATTCTTACCAAAAAATTAAACATTTTGAAATATTTATTATTAATTATATTGATAAAATATAAATATGAACGATTTCAGAAAAAATAGTATACATAATACGTCACGAAAGTGTTTTACTTGACTCAGCGAATTAAAATACTCGGCCTAACGGCCTCGTACTTCAAACAACCGCTTCGTCAAGTAAAGCATCACTTTCCTGACTTATTATGTAATATACTATTACAATATTTATTATTTGCTTATAAGTTACAGGTAAAATGTTATACGTAACACGTCAGTAAAGCGTCGTACAGAATTCATAAGCTGTTTCAAGCTTCGTTTCCGCTCGGCATGAAACTATCTAGTCATCCTGTAATTGAACGCTTTCCTGACTTTTTACGTAAATAGTTGGTATAACCTAACAAATATTCTGTAATTGTTCTTATTATTATTTATGGTCGTAGACTCGAATTGTAACGCAATTACATTGCTTGTGAAATTACTGCTCGTGCGCAACTTTTTCACTCGCACGTAATATGCTTGATACAATTCTCGTTATGTAATATACTATTAAATCCAGATTGTACAATTGCTACGAGCGAGGGTCGAAACCTTTAAAAGTAAAGACAATGAAGTCTGTAAAATAAAGTATAGTTTGAGAGCATTTCCCGTTTCAATTCCGTTCGAATTTTGCATTTGATGCAGCCAGCCGCATCTTAAAGGCTTACAATTTAGACCTAGAGGCAAATCAGATTTTATTCTCGCATCGAACACGAACGAATATGTTTACGTCTGGCGGAAAATGAGTTTTTTTCTAGGCAACCTGCATGTATATTAGACGTTGAGCTCAACAAGAAACGTTCTACCGGTTGAGATTCCCGGTTCGGGGCAGGATGGAGTGCAAGTCATGCATATAGAGTGGCCGGCCACGTCGTGACCCGTGTCACTTCCCGGGTCAAATCGTGTGCCGAGCTCGAGACTTCAACTTGGATAGGTACGAGGACGAGTAGCTGCTGGGGGATTTCTGCTTGATCTAACGGATTCTGCTTTGGTGCCATGTTGCGACGAGATATCGTTGTGTTAGACACTGACTTCAAACTTACACATATGTACAATATGACTTCATTCCTCACTACACATTTTCAAAAATTCTTCAAGCAATTACTAAAGATCAATTATATAAATAAATAAATATATCATCAAGTTTTTTACCCATTACTGGGTGTGGCACACTGCCTAAGCAGATCTCGGTAAGTGATATATTTCTTCGTGTGAAGTGCGGTTACCAGCCATCAAATCACGGCCCTCAAAGATATTAGTGGAGGGAGAGCTACAGGGGTAGATTTTAATTTGGTGAAAATTGTTTGTCGGTTGTGGGGATCGAACCAGAGTTTTCAAGATCCACAGGCCGACTCGAATACAAGGAATTGAATACTATTGAGCGTATCTTTTTTTTGATTTTTAACATTATCTCAAAAACTAGAAGACATATGCACTTGAGAATAAAATGAGACAAGATCGATTTTCTATTTCTCGTCTCGTCTCGCATCGTATGTACCATTAATACTATGATCTTATACTCTGGTTCAGTGGTTCCCGGAAGTTGTGACATGATAGAAAAATTTTCGCCAATTTTTTTCCTCGTACAGGTTTGAACATTTTCAAAATCAGATTTTCAACTTTCCCGAGGCTATAACACGAAAACTAAGCAAGATATTGAGATGCGGTCTGAAAGGTTGAATTCCCCGTGTTACAATTGACCTTTAAGCAAGTTTTTAGCGATTATTATTTTTTTGAAAAATGTTCGCCATTTTTTTTTCTCATACAGTTTTTGACCCTTATCTCAAAAACTATAAGACTTATGGACATAAACATTGCACCATTGGATTCAGCACGTCGAAATACATATGTATGTAAAATTTCGTTACATTATTCGTACGAGAAATAGTTTCAGAGCAATTTGTTTAAAAATCATAAAAATCCTAAGGGGTACCCCTTGGAAAATAATTAAAAAATTTCAAAAAAGTTAATTTGCTTTAAATGAGCTAAAAATTTGTATACAAGTAGTTTCGGACACGGGGAATTCACTCGTTCAAACCGCATATCAATAGCTTGCTTAGTTTTTGAGTTATAGCCCCAAGAAGATTTGCTGTTTTCAAACAATTTTCAAAATCAGATTTTCAACTTTCCCGACGCTGTAACTCGAAAACTAAGCAAGATATTGAGATGCGGTCTGAAAGGTTGAATTCCCCGTGTTTCAATTGACCTTCAAGCAAGTTTTTTGCAATTTTTAATTTTTTGAATAATTTTTGCCAATTTTTTTCCTCGTACAGTTTTTGCCCATTATCTCAAAAACTATAAGACTTATGGATATAAACATTACACCATTGGATTCAGCACGTCGAAATACATCTGTATGTAAAATTTCGTTACATTATTCGTACGAGAAATAGTTTTAGAGCAATTTGTTTAAAAATCATAAAAATCCCAAATAATTAAAAATTTTCAAAAAAGTTAATTTGCTTTAAATGAGCTAAAAATTTGTATACAAGTAGTTTCGGACACGGGGAATTCACTCGTTCAAACCGCATATCAATAGCTTGCTTAGTTTTTGATTGATAGCTCCTAGAAGATTAGCTGTTTTCAAACAATTTTCAAAATCAGATTTTCAACTTTCCCGAGGTTATATCTCGAAAACTAAGCAAGATATTGAGATGCGGTCTGAAAGGTATTTCAATTGACCTCTAGGCAAGTTTTTATGTATGTAAAATTTAGTTACATTATTCGTACGAGAAATAGTTTTAGAGCAATTTGATTAAAAATTCAGTTTTACAAGCGAATATTCACCTCACCAAGAGTGTAACTGTAACTCATTGGCGATGCAGTGACTTGAAAATTGATTTTTAATTATGTAACAAAAATAATAATGAAGCCAAAGAAAATGTCTGTGAATTGTACCAGACTTTATGAAAACAAATGTAATCTCTTTTTTACGTTGTAATATTATTGTATTTACAATATAATTTATACGAGATATTTTCAGTCATGAATATTCATATTTTGTATACAAAAACTGTTTTGTTTCATACTTCAATAAATACGGAATGTATAATAAATTAATATGATTCTTTATGAAACAAATAATAAATAAAATAAAATATGATACATTGAAAACTAGAACTCAATTCTCGAAATGGATAACAACGAAACAATCATGAAAAATAATAATTTTTCTCGACTAGAATTAATATACCAGGTGTTTCACGAAAAGCGGGTCATAAGCGTTTAACATAGAAAAACAGATTTTCCGTGCGCATTGCGTCAAATAAAAGTTGCAGAGATTAAAATTCAACAAACCAATTTCATTTCCTATATTTTGTAACGGCAGAAATTAAATATGGAAATTTACAAAATTACAATTTAAAAGTATTAGTCACGAAATTAAAACAAAATGAAAAACAAATTCATTAAAGTTTTCTGTTATATATTTTGACATTTAAAATAAACAATGCAAAACTTCAATGTGACAAAATATTTGACGACGAATTTGTTTGTCATTTTGTCTTAATACCGTGGCTACAATACAAAACATAGGAATAGTATGTTATGCATCAAGGGAGGGAAACAAGCGATTATTCCCGCGTATGAAGTTGGCAAACTGAGATGTAAGCTACTTCACACAAGGGTTAATCGCGCCATCCCGTGAAACATATTATACTTTTCGTAACAAGTGCATAAAAATAAAAAAACTAGTTACCTAGGAAACGCCGCAAAACAGCTAATAATCGTTGTCTCTAGGGAGAGATATATTTTGCGTGAGAATTGAACAAGCTAAATATTTCTTCAGCAAAAGCAGTTCTGAATCGAAAATTTGTAATTTCAATGAACTTTTTCATTTGACGTTTATAGAAATAGCATTTATTTTATTGGTAACCAAGAAGATTTAATTACGGTGAAAAATTATCCAACTTGTTATCTCATTGGTTTATTTTCAAATAAATTCGTGATTCTATTGGTTCCTATATATACATAGCCAATTCTCAGCTATATAATATCCTAATTGCATACGAAAAATTTTATCATATTTTAAAGACACGGTGCTAGGTATACAAGCAACATGATAAAATTGTAAGTTACTTGAGTGTTCTTTAAACGGATTTGTTTGTAGTAATTCTATCATACAATAATTATTTTTAACTAAAACTAAAAAGTGACATTTAAAAACAATTATAGTTATATGGCAAACATTGTTTGTTACCTAGCAAACTCATGACAAGTTATAATTGCTCCTGAGTAATTATTTATTTATTTACGTGACGCAGTACAACAGGAACTTAATCCCAATTACAATATTAATTTTTATTAAGAAACATTCATAGAGCATCAGTGCACATCAACATTCTCATCCTGACACACGATACTCGTTTCGACACTTCCTCCATACGAACTCTTTCTTTTCTCACAACCAAAATCCATCATCACGCAACAAACATCCATCTATTCGCTCCTGTACACCTGTTTCCTAAATCTTCACTTACGCCCAGTTCTCTAACAACGAATCTATAAGAAATGAATGCAGCATCTCCTGCGCTTGTTTAAAAATACATTTAACACAATTGCAGTTAGAAGCTGTATAGTAAAAAATGAAAATGAAGAAAAAAAAGTTAATACAAAATACAAAAATTGATTTAAAAACAAACTCATAATTTAAATCAGGGCAAACCTGCCTTCAAGTACCTTTTCAAACTAGGGTTCATATTTATACTTCTTATAAAGGATAACTTTTTAAAAATCCCAGTTAAAAATGAATTCTCTTCGTAGCTTTCCTTCCCGCATCAATCTATCTTACCAAAAACAGAATGTTAATTGTATCTCCTCACCCTAACTGACAATTAGTTTCTCCTCTCATCGATATCGGGGTGGGTGGGGGACGAAAATCAGTTACAGGGTTACGGGCTCGGGCGAGCAGGTGATCGTGGTGTAAAAGTTTAAACGCTCGTCGCTTCGCTCACTGAAGCGCAAACACCAACGAACAGTAACTTCTTACCCCACCACATCCCGGAGAACCGATCACCCGAACTCCTAAACAGAAATCAATAGGGAACGTGCCGAGGAGAGGTCGCGATCTTTCGAAGTGATTAGCGCAGGTCATTTTGCCGAGGAATTACACGAAAATGTATGGTTTATCAAATGCTTTTACTTTGTTTTTACGACCGGTTGAAAAATTCATTTTTCCGGGAGTTTTCGTGGTCTGCAGATTTCGCTGGTCCAGTACGTTATACTTGTTGTTGGACAACAAAAAATAAAACTACGAGAATCATTTTTCGTAACACATGCACAAAAACACATTCTTATTCCCTAATTATAGAGAGAGAAACACTGATTTTCTCCCCTAGGGAGAGAAACAAAATGTTTCTCTCCCTAGGTAGGATGTTTCTCTTCCTAGGTAGTGTGTTTCTCTCCCTAGAGACTACGATTATTAGCTGTTTGCGGCGTTTCCTAGGTAACTAGTTACGCAACCCATATTTAACATTTGTCCCGATAATTTTTATGCACTTGTTACGAAAAGTATAATATACTTCATGGAAGGGCGCGATTATCCCTTGTGTGAATAATCGCTGGTGTCCCTCCCTTGATGCATAACATACTATTCTTCTACAACAGTGCGGGAAGTACTTACAGAGAAGAGAAAAATGTAAAAATTGCTTATAAGTCATTTCGGGCTCGAGGCTGTATCTCAAAAACTAAATGAGTCAACGGAATCAATTTTTTCGTGCTTCAGTTAACTTACAAAGTTTCAGTAATTTAATTTTTTTTTAAATTTCCACAATTATTTTTTTAACATTATCTCTAAAACTAGAAGACATATGCATTTGAGGATTTTACCACTGGATCCAGTGGGTCAAAATACATAGGTATGTAAATTTTCGTTACAATATTCCAACGACTAAGAATCTTAGAGAAAATAATTTGAAAAATAAATTACTTCAAGTTGAATAAAAATCAATTCAGATACGAGGAATACAATGCCATTGAGCGCATTTTCATATCTTGTTTAGATTTTAAGGTACAGCCTCCAGAAAAGTTATATTTTATTCAAATTTTTTTTATCACCCTGATACCGTCAGTACAGTGGTGTGGATAGCGACACGGAATTCAAATCCGGAGATCCCAAGTTCGAATCGTGCTCAAATTAAAAAATTATATGAACTACTACACTGCGGCTCGGTGAGTGCGAACCCTGTACTGTAATTGGGATTTAATTCCTGTTGTACAGCAACATAAATAAATAAATAAAGCTGCACTTGGTAGCGAAACGTTGGTCATATAATATGTTATGCATCGAGGGAGGGAAACAAGCGATTATTCCCGCGTGTGAAGCTGCCAAACCGAGACGTAAGCGAGGGCCGAAGGCTCGAGCTGAAGTCGAGGTTTGCCAACTTCACACAAGGGATAATCGCGCCCTCCTGTGAAGCATATTATACTTTTCGTAACAAGTGCACAAAAATTACTGTCTTATCGGGAGAAATGTCAAATATGGGTTGCGTAACTAGTTACCTAGGAAACACCGCAAACAGTTAATAATCGTAGTCCCTAGGGAGAGAAAAATGTCCTTAGGGAGAGAAACATCCTACCTAGGGAGAAAAAATGTCTCTCTTTAGATTAGGGAATAAGAATATGTTTCTTGTGCATGTGTTACGAAAAGTTAATAAATGTTCTGACTGAAGTCCAGTATATTCTAAATTGTTTTTGTCTAACATCACCGAAATCATTGCAGTTCTAGTTCTCGTAAACCAGCAAAGAATGTACATTGATGTAATTCCTAATTATGAAATGGAAACGAAGGAATGTATTGAAATATCTATTTCTCATGAAGAGAATTCACCTAAATATAATTAGAGGTACAACTTCCTAAAATTCGAAACATGCGAATCGGAGAAGCAACCGCAAACATCTGATCGTACTCAGTGCAGGCAACCGAGATCCGTGGTCTGTTCTTTGTAGAAGTTGTCCAGTGCTGCAAGGCTTCCCCCATAGCCAAAAATGCGGCACAAACAATGTCCGACATGGCCACAGCATGTCTGATTTGCAAACAAAATACCTTTCCCCAAAGTTACAAGCGCCAGGTTGTTGTTGGACACAACTGCTGCGGGAAATGTTGAAGTTTACGGAGAATTTTCAACTGGAATATTAAACCGTATTTTGTATAGTTTATGATATGATTGCTACAAACTTTTGCGAAACTAAAGGTTTTATGGCAACGAAGGAATATCCTTTCGGAAAGAACTACTTTAAATATTTTATCTTCGCTTTTAGAAAATAATGTAGAGTTTCAGATTTTCATCTATTTCATAATATATATCAAAACGTTTTACTGACTTATGAATAAATAACTGTACTATATATTTAATTCTGTCATAAATTTTACTTTAAATTTATCATCTTTATTCTTTCAGTCATGCAATATAATAAAAATTATTTTGTTGTACGATTTTCTTTAAATCAAAAGATGTATCGTTGCAGACGAAACCCGGTGTCAATACCTATCATATACAAGTCTTGGGATCGATGCTACTTTAGACATTATTCGGTTGAAGAAATATATCTACATTTAATTTTTTTTACAACTGATAAAAACAAATTGAATTAGAGGAAAAAATTACAATATCACTAAGATACATACATACATTATGTCCTATCAAATGCGGTAGCACGAACTAGAGAAACATTCACTAAACATTCATTCATCATATTCATCAAATAATCAATCCTGCTCAAACATTCACATTCTAACACAACTAGTTCATACTTAAATCTTATATAGAATTTTAGTAAGAACTTGACTATTCATACATACATACATAACATCACGCTATATCCCATTAAATGGGGTAGCACAAACCCCTGAAACATTCACAGAACATTCACTAAAAGATTCATAAAAAATCAGTTCACGTCAACATTCTCATCCTGGCACACAAACATTACAAAATTATTGTAGGGAGATTTATATAAATAACATTATGTTATATTCCATAAAATAGGGTAGCACGAACCCTTGAAACATTTACAGAACAATCGCTCATCAGATACATCAGATAACCAATCTTTGTCAAACAGTCTTATTTCAACATATTTACCTAGATTTTACTTAAATCTTGTACATAATTTTCATAAGAACTTTACAATTCATACATTACAAAATTATTGTAGGGAGCAATAATATAAATAACATCATGCTGTATCCCATAAAATGAGGTAGCTCAAACCCTTCAAACATTCACAGAACGCTCACTAATAAGATTCATCAAATAATTAGTCTTCGTCAAACAGTCTCCATTATAACACATCATCCTCACTTCAACCACATTTTTAGCATACATAAGTTCATTCATTCATCACACTCGGATTTATTCTTCACACAATAAACCTTTAATCACATCCATCCATTCATCATATACATATACATTAATCTTTGATTTGACGTACGTTTCACATGCTCAAAGTATTTCAAATAAATCATGCTTCCTCCTCTAACAACGAATCTAAAAAGATAAAAAAGAAAGAGAGCAACTCCCTGCATCTATCAAAAATTCAACACAATTCTATTTTAAGACTGTCAACAAATCAAAAAGATAAGAATAAAATTGAAATAAAATTATATTTGAATTACATGGCGACCGTAGCTCAATTGGTTTATAGCATTTGACAGGAATCCAGGCGGTGTTCCAATTTTTCTCTCCATATTCCAATTAATTTAATATTAAACTTGATTATGATGTCATATCATAATAAGTAATAACGTTCGATTAGTATTCTGCTAATTTAAAGCCAGATATCGGTTTTTAAATTAAATTTGTGTCAAAGGTTAGAGCTTCGTTAGCGTTCTTTAGTGTCTCAATTTTGTTCTAAATTCTAAATAAGGTGTGATTATTTTTCAGCTAAATTTACATTAACTAATTGCGTTTAAAATAAATTACTGAAATTAAATCAATGGTAGAAAATGCGAATCGTAAGTTGAAATTTGGGTCACAATTGTGTACGATTAACTTTAGTGAAAGTGAAATGAAATCATTAGAATACAATAGGCGAAGCTTCACAATACACTTTGCAAAGTTTAAAGTTTTAAGCTTTAGACAAAACTAAGTGCCATTAATATAAACAAAGAACCGAAAGTAGATTAATTCCAGGAACATTCGAGAAATTGTCGCGCCAATGATTTCTCCGGCGTACATTGCATCGGAAAAGGGGAACTTCATTAATTTTCCAATAAATAAGAAATGCAAAACTATCACAACACTATTTTCCACTGAATATATTCCTGACAGTCCTACTATTAAAATCAATTGGGCAAAATGGAATTCAACGGAAAATGACATTTGAACATTTAATATCACAATACAAAACAGCTCGTTTTATTTTTGTTTTGTTCAATAGTTGGGTATTTTTCTTCGACAGTAATCTTTACCACAATACATGAAACGTGAAATTTATCAGCAATAACTTTCCACAAAGAAAGAAGTTATTATTTGTAACAATACGCCAATATGTTATTGTGCAAGTGATTTGGTAAACAAATATACTGCGTTGAATTTATTATTTTACTTTTATTAAATAATTGTATGTTTTACATGATAACATATAGGAACTCAAATTACAAAAAAAAAACCAGCTTAATCGAATCGCAAACGTAAGAGAAAAAAGATATATGAATTTTTTTTCTTTGTCAAAACGTAATTTGTAAAAATTGGTTTTTGATCTCTTAATAGTAAAAAATGGGGTAGGTGGTTCAGTGGTATCGAGTCGGCCTGTGGATCTTGAGAACCCTGGTTCGATCCCCACAACCGGCTGGTAACCGCATTTCATGCGAAAAAATATATCACTTACCGAAATCTGTTTAGACAGAGTGCCACACTCAGTAATGGGTAAAAGGTGTGATGATATATTTATTTTATTTAATAGTCTAAAAAGTATTGTACGAGCGAAGCGAGCATTACCAGAAATGCATATTGCACAGATCCCTACTGAATGACATATAGATAATTCGGTTTATAATTAATCTATTTCATTTAACTTTGTTTAATTTCCAAAGCCATCCATATTTTTAAGCCAATTTTCAACATTTTCAATTTAATTTCTACTGATATATATGAATAATAATAATAAAAAATAATAAGGCAGGGAAGGGGTCACAAAATGAATCTCGCACATACCCTAGGAACGCCGTTTGAGAAAGAATCAGCTACCAGCTACGTTCCATTTCGTCCGCTATCAAATCAGCAAACCTTGAGGCTCCTATGAGGTCCATCCAGTCTATTCCACAGCACTGACACTCATATATTAACGTTTCTTTTATATACCACGCACTAATACGCATAGTAACGCACAATTTAAGCCAATTTACGCATTAAAATATCACTAAAATATTCACAAAACACCAAAAACACTTCGATCACTACAGTAGCCCGCACTCGACTAATTCAATGCGAATAAACGTTAGACAACGTTAGAAACTAATTGGTAATATTATGCTATAACTTGTTCGTTAACGTTCAAATACTTGAATTTATCATTAAAATCGATAATCATACCTACACAATATAATGTACAGATTCTACAGCTATCGGATTTTGCCGATAATAAACGAACAAATCCGAATGACAATCTTCAAAAATCCTGACGCGGCAATACATATTGACACAATTCTTTAAGGCTTAACTAGTCAATTTTCAAATTCATTTAATTTTATCAACCTCAAAATATTTTTTTGGGGTAAACTGTAATATTTTTTATAATTAGTATATAATTGTCATTAAATTAAAATTAAATAAACATATTATCACGCCTTTTACCCAGTACTAGGTATATATATAATAATAAGAATAATAATAATAATAAATACATTAAATAAATAAAAGGCTTCAGAATCCAATGTTTATTTTTAAAAACATTTATTTTTGGGACGTTTCGAGAATAAATATTTGCTCATCATCAGCTCCTTAAAATATAAATACAATAATTATAATATAAAACTAGCAAATTAATAAAAATGTCAAACCTTTAAAAATTATAAAACAATATTTGCTTTTATTTATCTAATATATTTAATATATAATTGAATCCTTTTTAAATATATATTACAAAATAATAATAATAATAATAAAATAAGTCGATATTGAATTATTTTAATGGCAACCTACAACAAGTTTTGAATTTATATACAATTTTCAGGCGATTTGGCGTTCTGGCGCCTATGTTCACAAACACACCAGATATAGAATGTTCAAAGATATTCCGTTATGGCTTTAACTTACTAAGCCTGTGTTGAACCGCACACAGTAAGAGATTCTACCTGTTGGCGCTCAGGGTAGGATTTTTTTTTTTGCTTCATTATCAATAATAATATTTGTACATAATTCTCTGTTTTATTATTATAATATATATAAAAATAAAATTAAATTGGGAAATACTGAATACATTCCTGTCCTTGCACCCCTATAAATCAAGCTTAAATCCCTAACAATAGATCCGCTGAGAGGGCCATAACGGAGTATCTTTGAACATACTATACATGGACGCAGCGCTCCTGTCCATAGCAACGACAAACATACAAAGACCCGATATTTTACTGGTGGTATAAAATGTCTATTTCAGCATCATAATTCCGAAAAGAAGTACTCACTGCTTTACAAATTCATCATCTGCAGGTTGGTAAAGTCTCACTAGTTGCATCTCCGGAGCTTAAGTAGCAAACCCTGTACCGTAACAAGCAGCGTTAATCTAATTAAGCGGTTAACGAAGTTTACCGATGACCAGGGATCGGCCACGGGTACTGCCAACAGCTCTGCTGCTGGGTTATTTTCTTCAGGGAACGATGCTTTGCTCCGCATGACCAGTTCAAGGACAAAGTCCGGAGCGAGCATCCGGAGGATGCCTGGAGAAAACTGGATTAATTGGTTTATGGAAACATATCGCTTGGGTGGATGTAATAATATTAGCGTGGAATATGAATTTTTGATCATGGAAATTGAATTATGGAAAGTTACATTTTTGAAGAGATATTCATGAATTCATGACAGACAGAATCATAATAGCAAGCAGACCTCGTTTATTTTATAACGGTTGCTCTTAATTTATTTTGAAACGGTTTACAACGAAGAACAAAACTACTTATGTCTTTTGAACAGCATACTATATTACTCTATTCCCATCAGGCCCAACTATATTGAAATGCACTAACGCTTATTCAAGGTGGCGATTCAAGTAACATTAATAAATTCCCTGACTTTTCCCTGATTAAGTAAAAAAATTCCCTGACTTCTAGAATATTGACTTATTTATGAATTTATGGTTACATTTCATATATTATATCATATATTGTAATATAATTGTTTTTTTTTTATTAAATTTATAGTAAAAGCAAAATCAATTTGTGTTTCTAAACAGGCAAAGACACAACCTTAAATATTGCATACAGAAAAAACATAGCGCGATAGAAACGTTAGACAAAACAAAACAGTTTTCAATTAGTAAACATCCTTCGGTTATATTTTCATAGATGGCGGTTCTCACTCTTAAGAAGCAATAAAGGGTATTTGTTGCCTATAAAGGTATACTATCTATCTAATAAAGGGTATTCTGCCAATAAAATCTAAAAATAACTAAATACATTTTGAAATAAAAGTTTGTAGTTATTTTTCTAAAATTAAATTAAAAAATTTAAAGAACAAAAAACTTTTTTCGCTGACATGGAATAAAATTCCCTGACTTTTCCAGAAATATAAAATTCCCTGACTTTTCCCGGTTTTCCAGGTTAGTCGCCACCCTGTTATTATGACCGTTTCATTTCTCTGTTTTGCCATATAACAATTTGTCGCGAGTTTTTTTTTTACAGTTTTGTCAAGTCATGTAATAGCATCTAGTGATTTTTATTTTTAAATTAAGTACAAGTAACCACGCAGTCAAGTTACGGAAACAACTTTAAAATATTTGAAAATTAAATTAAAACTACCTTAAAATGTTTGAGAATTGAAGAATATATTTAATGAAATTGTGTATTTTATTTATACATTCAATATTATTAAGTTAAGTTAGGTTAGTTACGACGTATCTCATCAGAGGCACTAGTTGACGTGCTCGCTCTGCAAATTTGAAACTAGCAACTTTAATAATATATGAAACGGCTATAATAAGCGTAGCTCAATTTAATGAAGATGGCCATGTTTTATCGGAATTTAATAATAAATATTGGTTGATATTTAAATGTTAATATACACAATTTATTCATATATTATTCTCGATTACAATTTTATAAATATATATATTTTTATTTGTTCTTTCTATCGGGTAATACATTTTTTTTATTTGTTCCAATAAGATATGAACTAACAGGAAGTACATCTACACGGGTATTGATCAAATGGAGATCGCTTATTGTTCGTACATTGTTTACAAAATTAACAAATCTATAAAATATTATAAATATATTGGTGATATCGAATTGATACTCATTTCGCACAAGACCATCATACAAGTTGTTATGATAATGTAAATAAAGAAAAAATGATGTAGTTCGAATATTGATATTTCTGATAAAAAGTAAACATTATTATTATTACAACAAAATGATTAAACTCTCTGAGATGGCGGGTCTTTGGCAAAATAGCGAGACAATTGCAAAATTCCATTGTTTCGTACATGAGTCGCGACATCGTTGACGCTAGAACGAATACAACGAATCGTAAATTTAATTTGTCGCATTTCTGGCTGTGCTGAAAGAACAATGTCTTTCTTCTGTCCGCCTATGGCCTACAACGATTAGAATGTAATCGCTGGCACTAATGCCTCGCCTGTTTAAATTAATTGTGGCCCTTCGAACCTACATTCTACGCACGTATTTATCCAAGGAACGTAGCTGCTCTTCTTCCAACCAAAATGCAAATATTGTCAATCTTATTCTACAACCATACAAGAACATTCAACGAGGTAAGTCTTCCAGAGACGTTACTATTTTTATTTTACTTTCGTTAAGTTGATCAAATTTATAATATTTCTCTTATAAGGATATAAACTATTAATAATAATTTATGGATTTTTATTGAACCTAATAGATGGAGTCGAGTAGAAACTAATATTTCATTTTTTGTTACAAATGTTATAAATTTTACATGATTATATTAATTGCACATTGCAAAAAGAGAAGAGAGAAAAATTAACGAAAAAATGTTTATTTAATTTTTTTTAATAAATGGTTCACAAATAAATAATATTTTATTCCAAACATTTATTCAAATACTTTTTGTATTCATGACTCAATTAAAAAGTAAAATATTCGTATTTAAACTGAAAAAGAAAGTGGTACTTTCTGCTCGCGGAACCTACAATATTTTTTTTCTACAACCATTTAAAATTTGTTCTACAATCGTCAAAAAATGTTCACTTTTTTCACTAACATCAGTACGTGAAAGTACGTGATTTTTTTTATCATTTACATAACAATGACAACGTGTTGGTTACAACACATCAATAGTACCAAATTTATATTTTATTTCCTTCAATTTATTTGAACAAATCAATAATTATTGTATTGTTCTTTTTTGACAGTTGTTTGTATTTGGTGAGAGAAATTCTTGTTTTTTTGTGCGTTACCTAAATTTCTAATTTATTTGACTTTCTGATAAGATAAAGAAATAAGTTCTTTTAGATACTTTATACAAAGAAATATATTCTTTTAATTATTTAGAAATGTTGCTATATTTGAAAATAAAACATTTGTGTACGGAAGTACGAGTAGTTTCGTACTGCAAAGATTTTAATGAAAGTAGGAAAGAATAGTGACATAAAAAGTTTCATTCCTAGCGAAATTTGCCGTAAATAAAGGCTAGTAAAACGCGTGAGGAGCATTTGCCAGTGTTTATTGCACTTCAGTTGATGTGAAAGCAGCTGTAGAATATCTTGACGCCGTTTCATCTTACTAAAATTTATCGAAGCGGAAAAAGCTACATCTAGTGACTTTACGGAACACTGACTTACGAATAAAACAACAAAATTCAGAAACGAAGCAATAAATGCACTATGACTGCTTGTTTGGATTAAGGTCATTTTATACTCGTATTTTATTATAACTATACAGTTTTCCAATAAATGCTATCTAGCTTAAAATTTATTGACTTCTAAGGCAAATTGTTTATTTGCTCTAAACAGATGTGCAAATTAAAAAAAAATAAATACATTTCATAAACTAAATTAGAATTGAATAACGGTGATAAATTTAATTGCAATTAATCCCATTGTGGGCTATTTAAAAATGAAAATTATTGTTACTGTCAGTTAACTAATCCTGAATTTAGTATTAGTCTCAAATTAAACTTAAACAGGTTTTTATTTGGTTTTTGGAAAGCGCTTGGGTTAATTTTTAAACTCGGTCTAAAATTTAGGAGTTTTTTTGAGAATCCGGGTGTTTACTGTTTACTTAACTGTCACATACCTATAAAATATATACCGGGTGTGTCATGAACAGCGGGTACTAAGCTTTTAACAGTTTTTATACACGCATTGCTTCTTAAATTAAAAATAAATATATCATTACGCATTTTACCCTTTACTGGGTGTGGCACTCCGCCGAAAGCAGATCTCGGTAAGTGATATATTTCATCGCGTGAAGTGCGGTTACCAGCCGTCAAATCAAGTTCCCAACGATATTAGTAGAGGAGGAGCCACAGGGATAGATTTAATTTGGTGAAAATTGTTTGTCGGCTGTGGGGATTGAACCAGGGTTCTCAAGATCCACAGGCCGACTCGATACCACTGAGCCACCTACCCCATATAGACAAGTGGTTCTCAAAATACGGGGTGCAACTTTTTATTTTAAATGCCAACCTATATTTTTATTTTTGGTGCGAAAAGGAATTTTATTCTGCATTCTGCATAAAGTTCGGTATCCTCACATTACAAAGTTTTCCAATAAATGCTATTTATCTTAAAATTTATTGATTTCTAAGGCAAATACAAATTGTTTATTTTTTCGGAACAGATGTGCAAATTAAAAAAAATAAATACAATTCATAAACTCAATTAGAATTGAAAAACGGTGATAAATTTAATTGTAATTAATCCCATTGTAGACTCTTTAAAAATGAAAATTATTGTTACTGTCAGCCAAATTTTCTAAAGAATTTGAACTAATCCTGAATTTAGTATTAGTGTCAAATTAAACTTAGACAGATTTTCAAAAAAGTTTAAATAAACTCTAATACAATCTTTTTACCATTTGGTTTTTGAAAAGCGCTTGGGATAATTTTTAAACTAGGTCTAATATTCAAAATTCAGGACAAACAATTTTCACCAATTTAAATCTACTCCTGTGGCTCCCTCTCCACCAACATCTTTGGAGGCCGTGATTTGACGGCTGGTAACTGCACTTCACGCGAAGAAATAAATCACTTAACGAGATCTGCTACGGCAGAGTGTCACAGCCAGTAATGGGTAAAAGGTGTGATGATATATTTATTTTAATGGAGCACAATAACTATCTCAAAAAGTACACGATCAACGAAGTGGGTTAAATTAACAAACAATTTCTAGTTTATAAAATTATTAAATTAGTGAAACAAGTTTAGACAAGTGGTTCTCAAAATACGAGGTGTAAGTTTCTTATTATAAATGGCAACCTGTATTTTAATTTTTGGTGCGAAAGGGAATTTTATTCTGAATTCAACGAACATCAAGTTATGTACCCACATATTACAAAATTCCCAAAATTTATATTAATTTGACATTAATTAAATTTAAATCCACACGGAACAGTGTGCTATGAAATTTGATAATTAATCAAACAGGATATTTTATGATATCCGATTTTCACCGATCCGAGAACAAACACATAATTATTTTAATAAAAGAACTATTGATTGATTTAGATGCAGAAATAAATAACCAACAACAATAACTTTAATTCAAATGTTGACGGTAATAACCAACCTATTTTCAACGAATATAAATTGTTCTGTAGAACACTGCGAATATTCATGTCCATTTACCAAAAGAATAATCATTCAAGTCAAATGAAAAACTTGCCATGCATAAACCACAAACATGTCCGTTTAATAATGGTTGAATTAACCATCAAAATGACACATATCCCTGGATGACACACAGCACAGCTTATAATTATTTATTTACGCAAACGCAGCAGCACTGATTTTGTGATGTACACAGTTAATTTGATGATAAAGGTAATTACCACCTTCACAAGGCTCCAGCCAGGTAATGATAAGCAAATGTTGACAACATTAATCCCGGAGCGTATACTAAATATTTATTGAACTTACAGTTATGCGAAGTGTGATTATCACTGATTAGTGGTACAGGTAATTTATATGTCAGATAGCAGTGAAACACTGCATTAATGTCTTATGAATATTTATTGGAAAAACAAACATTTACAAGCCTAATAAACACATTTAATTCCCGGTGAAATAGCTTATTTTAGGCTGGCAACATGAACATGCAAAATAGTTTGTTTTACGCTCTTCAATATGATACTATTATTGCAACTTTTTATAATAAAAGAAAGTTATTACAGGAATATTATTTATCACCACAACAAATTAAATCTACCCTTGTGGTTCCCCCACCAATAACATCTTTGGGAGCCGTGATCTGATGACTGGTAAGCGCACTTCACGCAAAGAAATATATCACTTATCGAGATCTGCTTGTTTGAAATCTTTTGATTTACCCTCTTAATATGACACTATTATTTCAACTTTTTATGATAAAAGAATGTTATTTCAGGAATATTATTTATCACCACTACAACTATAGTAAAATAGTTATTTTTTATGAAGTGTTTTTTTGTTGCGCGTGAGAATGTAGCTTAGTCGAGACAAATAAGCCGTTCGAACAAGAATTTCGGCCACGAAATACAAACAAAATTTTTATGCAACTATCAAAAAAGAATAATACAATAATTATTGTTCTATTCAAGTAGTTTGAAGAAAAACAAACAAAAATAATATGAATTTGGTACTATTGATGTGTTGTAATTAATGGAACGTGACAAAATATAATTTAGGAATGTTTGACGAATATTGATTATTTGATGAATCTGATGAGTGAATGTTTAAAGGCTTCATGCTACTCCATTTAATAGGATATAGCTTGATGTTATGTACGTATCAGAACAATTATGCTATCGTGCATATAAAATATACTTCATAAATGACATTGTTTAAAGACAAATTTCGCTGTATTCAATTAAAAATAAAAAATAATAATATTTCATCTTTATTTAGGACATTGTACTAATTTAGAAAGTCTAATTATTATTCATGAAGGCAAAATGATTTTTTAAACATTTTAGGATGACAAACCAAAAGAAATGTTGACCTCAAACAATGGGGCTAAAGCTGGATTCAGAGTTCACGTAACGTAACATAAGTTAACTTACACGTAATTTAATTAAACAAAAAAAAACACCACTTTCTAGTTGCCGACACTTTAAACGTAATATAAGTTTATTTTGACATTTACTTTTATTTTAAAATGTTGGAAGATATAGAAGTTATTACTTGTGTCACAGCTGTGCCAAATTAATTTTAAAATCTTTCAATGATTTGTTAAACAGAATATCAGTTTGTTCCACTCAACCTATTAATTTAATTTCATCCATTTTTTTTATTTTTTTACGGTATCAAAAACAAATTATAATTAATATATTAATTAATCAATTTAAGTATGACAGATCGAACAGTTTCGAGACCAACTAAAGTATTTCCGTAACTTTATTTACGATATAAAATTTGGCACCCTCTCCACTAATATCTTTGAAAGCCGTGATTTGAGGGCTGGTAACCGCACTTCACGCGAATAAAATATATGCTTAGGCAGAGTGCCACTCCCAATAATTGGTAAAATGCGTGATGATATATTTATTTATTTATTTTACGATAACTATGGAATACTATACGGTGATTTACATATTGAATATTTTGTTAAGTTACGTTACGTGAACGTTAAGGATACCATCCGTCAGTACGGTGGTGTGGATAGCGATACGGAATTCTAATCCGGAGATCCCGAGTTAGAATCTCACTCAAGCTACAAACTATATGAACTATCACACTGCGGCTCGGTAAGTGCGGACCCTGTACTGTAATTGGGATTAAGATCCTGTTGTACAGAGTAACATAAATAAATAAATTTATCTGTGAAATGTCAAATTGGTTTCGATTTTACTTTCTTGCACAGTAATTAGAATATGAAATACCTTGAAGGTATTGCAACCCCTCCTGCAGGGTTCGTAAATATCATGATATTTATAATAAATATCAAAATATTTGATATATAGGATATATATCAGATAAATATCACTTTTTGGATATTTATTTTTTAATTTTAGTTTTGGTACACATATATTATCACAATAGGAAATACAAAATAAATTATTACTCCTAAATAAAAAATTAACATAGGTAATGAAAAAAAGTAAATATACGTTGAATGGATACACAAATATTATATAGTACTTAGAATAGTAAGAATATTTAAATAATCCTATATCCTAGATAGGGGCAAATCATCATCTTCTGATGAACTTCCTGAACATAGCGTTGCAGATAGAGACTCACTTGGCCAAATCCAATCTAAATTAGTTTTTTTTGTAGTTTCTTTTTGGTTTAAATATTTAAACATAAAAATTAATTTACCGGCATTGTCGTTACCGAGACGATTACGTAATTGGGATTGGACAATGCCAAAAGTGGAGAAATATCGTTCCAGCCCTGATGTGGCTGCTACAGCAGTGTGTAACTGTTCACATAGTTCAATAAATGTACTTTTACTGTCCACTCTGACTCATTGATAGTTACACTTTTCCACCATATTAAATGATTTGTATTTCTAAAATGAGTACCAAATAAACATTTTGGAAATGGTTCAGACTTTGCCGTTAATGACATCACAAATGGCACACAATTTGGATTTATGTCGTTGATGTGAAGTTAGTCAAAAGCTAGTAAAGTAAGAATTTTCTTTAGAATATAATTTTAACAGAATTTATGAAAGTAATAATGAGAGGTATACTGTATTTATTATAGACTATTTGATATTTTTATATAATGGATATATATCTTCGAACCCTATTTATAAGTTAACTGAAGCACGAGAAAATTAATGCCCTTGAGCGCGTTTTTAAATCACATTTAGTTTTCCAGATATAGCCTCGGAAAAGTAGAAAAACTGAAAAATTCGAAAAATTTCACTTTTCCGGAGGCTATATCTCAAAAATTAAACAAGATATTTAAATGCGCTCAACGGCGTTGAATTCCCCGTGTCCGAATTGACTTATAAGCAAATTTTCATACAATTTTATGCAATTTAATATTTTTAATTATTTCCTAAGGGGTACCCCTTTGGTTTTTCAGATTTTAATTCAATTTTCCCAAAAATCCGTAATCGTAGGATTATTAAAACGAAAATTTACATACATATGTATTTTGACCCACTGAATCCAGTGGTGCAATCTTCAAATGAATTTGACTTCTGGTTTTCGAGAAAATGTTAAAAAACAGCTTTTTGCGATTTTTTTGGCGGAAAAATGAAAAAAAATAAAAATCGCTGAAACTATGTTTATAAGTTAACTGAAGCACGAGAAAATTAATGCCGTTGAGCGCGTTTTCATATCACATTTAGTTTTCGAGATATACCCTCGGAAAAGTAGAAAAACTGAAAAATTCGAAAAATTTCACTTTTCCGGAGGCTATATCTCAAAAACTAAACAAGATATGGAAATGCGCTCAACGGCGTTGAATTCCCCGTGTCCGAATTGACTTATAAGCAAATTTTCATGCAATTTTCTGCAATTTAATATTTTTAATTATTTCCTAAGGGGTACCCCTTTGGTTTTTTCAGATTTTAATTCAATTTTCCCAAAAATCCTTAATCGTAGGATTATTAAAACGAAATTTTACATACATATGTATTTTGAGCCACTGAATCCAATGGAAAAATGTTCAAATGCATATGACTTCTGGTTTTCGAGAAAATGTTAAAAAACCGCTTTTTGCGATTTTTTTGGCGGAAAATTGAAAAAAATAAAAATCGCTGAAACTATGTTTATAAGTTAACTGAAGCACGAGAAAATTAATGCCGTTGACCGCGTTTTCATATCACATTTAGTTTTCGAGATATAGCCTCGGAAAAGTAGAAAAACTGAAAAATACGAAAAATTTCACTTTTCCGGAGGCTATATCACAAAAACTATTTGATATTTTTATATAATGGATATATATCATTGCAAAAATATGACGATATATATCAAAATAAATATCATGATATATATCGATCAATATATATCTTCGAACCCTGCCCTCCTGGCATATTTAGTGAAAAATGTGTGTTTCCATAATGAAGTCACATTCCAATATAACAACAGCTAACTAGTAAGCACATTACCCAGTTAGAAAGTCATGTATGCGTAACTTGTCGTACGTACAGTTGGGGCGTCGTCTGCAAGGGGCAGTGAAACCCAGCGTGACAAGTGATTACACGGCGAGTGCGCCTGCGCCAGCCACTTGGCGTCGGCGTCGGTCCACCATCTAATGAACAAAAGGGAATTCGCGAAGTAAATTAGCGTGACCGTGCTCTCAGCAACACAATGTAGACGAACGAGTACGTAAGATAATACGATGTGATGTGTATAGAGTTTATGAAGTTTTAGCTGAGTGGAGGGAAGATTCAGAGGATTATAGCTTTTTTGTTGTTTCATTCGCTTAGAAAACTTCGTCAAGGAGAGATGATATAGTTTAGATGCTCTTCTTATAAGGGTTGAACTACAACAGGTCTGTAATGTGACGTCATATAGAGAGGGCAGCTCTGTGTCTTACCTCATTTTAATTTAATTTTTAAATGTATCATCTTATTTATTATTAAATAATACAATTTTATAATATTCTTAGTCACACAGCTCCTTCATGTGAACTTTGTTCTAGGTGAAGGCGTGGGTTATACCATACTGATGAGCTCAAATAAATAATGGTTATTAACTGTGCTGGCCAGCCTCTGACGATGACCTGATAAGTTGACTTGGAGGCTGAATATTTTGTGAGTCTTAGACAAGTGTTTATTTTAATATTTTATAATATTACTTATGGCATAAGTGGCTCAATAGTATCGAATCGGCTTTGAGAACACGAGTTTGATTTCCACAGCCAACAAACAATTTTCTCTACTTTTAGTCTTTGTGTCTAGTTAAGAATTAAAAATCTGATGTGGACACCACATGACTTCCTTGTACGCGTATTAAACTATAGATATTTTTTTAATTGCACATATTTGTCATAAAATCTTTTATTTTTTATTTTTTGTTCTAATCCATAGCAAACTTAATTAAAAAAAACACAAAATATATACAATTTAAATTTAGATATCTCGCTTATGCAAAAGGCTAATTTAAAAATTCTTAATGTGCTAGACGCAGAATTTAATTCTCTAAAACTTTTATTTGAAGCATTTATTTCTAAAATTAAAATAATACCATTTTTTTCAAGGAAAACTGTTAGCAGCTTCATGTAATGTGTCACTTCCGGTTAGTGTATTTTAACCAAAATCTATTATATTATTTCCATTGATATAGTAGTCTTATATACCAAATTTGGAAAGTTTTAAATTATATTTGAATGTAGTTTTTCATGAAAATCTATTATAGGCTTCAAGTAAAGTACCACTTCCGGAAGTTATATAATGACCAAAAAGGGAGGTGCACAACTAGATGTTATAACAGTCCTAAATATAAAATTTCAATTTTCTACGGCTTACCGTTTTTGAGTTATGCGAGATACATACGTACGTACGTACAGACGTCACGACGAAAATAGTCAAAATGGACTCAGGGAGGGTCAAAATGCGTATTTCCACTGAAATCTGAGAACCGAAAATTTTCGCGATAACAATACTTCCTTTACTTCGTACAAGGAAGTAAAAATGTACTTATAAGTCAATTCAGACACGAGGAATTTAATCTTCATGAATTCTGAAAAGTATATTCTTCCGTAAATTGTCCCTATATTTAGATTAGATTTTGTACTTTTTCGAGGCTATATCTTAAAAATAAAACGAGATATAAAGTTTTGCTCAACGACATTGAATTTCTCATTCTTTAATTAACTTATATACCTAAGTTTCAACAATTTGAATTAAAAAAAAATGGTTTTTAACATTATCTTAGAAATTAGAAGATATATGTATTTGGGGATTTTACTACTGGATTATGTGAATCAAAATACATATGTAATATATGCACTATGTTTACGATAAAGAATTTTAGAAGAAATAATTAATAAATGAAACCGCTTAAAAATGGATAAAAATTTGCTCATAAATCAATTCATACAAGAGGAATAAATTGCAGTTGAACGCTTTTTAATCATTTGCTTACTTTTGCAGAAATAGACTCCAGAAAGTTGCATTACCTACATTTTATGAGAGTCTTTTTACGTTTTGTACAAACAATAAATTTTCCATTTATTACATTAAATTAATAAAAATACTCAAACTTGTGGCAAAAATTATAAAAAGTTCATTGATAAAATTTCCATTTATATATCTAGTCTAAAAGTTTGTACCCACAATAAAAATGAATAAATCTGCTGGTTAAAAATTAAAATTCCTCTCCAACCATTTCAGTTTTGCAAGTATAAAGGTTAAGGTAGCCAAAAGGCTCGACCAAAGTAAGTATTGAACAAGATACATAAATTGACATATTTTTTCTTTACTTGTATAGCTGATTGCACATCGTAGGAAATTACGACAAATGAGTTGTGTGACTTGTATTATTTGTGTAAAACATGATCTTTAGTTTCCTATTAAAATTAAATTAAATATTATGAGAAGATGGTTAAAATTGTCAAAGTTTTACTAAATTTGAAATATTTGAGTTGCCTTTACAAATTGCACAATTTCAGCTGTCAAAAACTTTTGAGCGTCAGTTATTGAAAATGTTGTCTTCTATTTGTATAAAGTATGTTTAGAATTCGGAGCGCTGGTAAATAACGAAATAATTAAATTGAGAATTTGCTGGATGGAATGATCGTATTATGAGTATTGTTTCTGTAAATTTCATTACGTCTAAATTGAGAGAAGCTCGTAGGAGAAATCTTTCGCTTTTCTCTGGTTTGTCAATTGACTTTTCTCAAGTTGCGCCGTTTCTTAGAATTGTTATGACCGACTTGTTTCACTAATTGAGATCAGAAAACATTTCGAAGGTCTAACGTAAGCTGACCCTTAAGTTTATTTTCTGGAACAAATTCCTGCCAAATAAAGGAATCTCTTTCGGGCTGAATAACGAGGATTATTGCTGACGGTGAAAGTGAAAAACAGTCTTAAAGAACAAATTGTTTTTTGCAAAGTACCCTCATAATGTTGGATGCCGGTCTTCTTATTTCTTTTATAAGAATCATTTAAATTTATAAAGCTATGGCTACACCTCTTAACATAACACAATATTAGTGTTTCCATAGTGTTGTGATAAAAAATAACTACTGTCAGTGTCAACAGTGAATTTTAAAAATAAATACGAGTAATTTGAAATAATAGATTTAATGCTTGACGAAGATTTCGAAGGTAATTTTCTTGTATTTCAAGAGAATCTAAAAAATATTGCAGATGCTAGAAATAATTACTTTTAATTAATTTATATTAGTTTTTTTATGAGCATTATTATGCCTATGGCACACTGGTCGATGAGCGTCGATGACCATCGATGAACTCCTTGATGAAACAACAGAACGCACCCGTCATCGACGAAAATTAGAGGCTCCTCTATTTCCATCGAAGAGCTCATCGATGAAATGAACGTATCTCATTTCACTCGTATCTTTTGTGTCTCACTTCACGTTAGCATATTTTTGAAATTTAGTTTTTCTTTCTCAACTTTAGAAGCTTTTATTGTTTGTCAATGAAGAGTGCGTTCTGTTGTTTCATCGAGGAGTTCATCGATGGTTATCGACGCTCATCGACCAGTGTGCCATAGGCATAAAATTTTACAGATCTCTTCTATGTAAAATTTGACTCATTTTTTTTTAACTTTTTATAGAACAAAAAGATTTTTTTTGAAATTCGCAGAAATTTGGGTATTTCATTCCTAGCAAACATGTTTAGTGTCACTGATTTAATGATACATTTAATTATTTATAACTATGTTACTAATGAAATAAAAGTATAAACACTGCCTACAAATAATCATTTATTAATTAGTTATTATGTAGGTACCTGGTATAATGCCTTATTTTTATTTTTATTTGAGTACCTAGTCTGATTTCGTATACGGTATTGAAAGGGTAAGTTGTTGTGGGAGAAATTTGTCAAAAAAAGTATAGCAACAGTGAATTATTGGATATGCTGTTAGCGTGTGGAAAAGCAGCTCAAAATTCCGAATTAAACCAGTGACACTAAAAATGTTAGCTAGGAATGAAATACCCTAATTTTTGTGAATTACAAAAAAATCTTTTTGTTCTAGAATCAGTATATCAAATTATATATGTCATTTTCACCAATTTTAATCTACCCCCGTTGCTCCCTCACCACTAACATATTTAGGGGCCGCATTTCACGCGAAGAAATATATCACTTACCGAGATCTACTTACACCAAAGTGCACGTCCAGTAATGGGTAAAAGGCGTGATGATATATTTATTTTTTATTTATTAAAGTTTCGTGCAGAGGTATAGAAACACCCTGTATATGAACTAGCACACTGCGGTTCAATGAGTCCGGTCTCTCTTGTAATTGGGATTAAGTTTCTATTGTACAGAGTAGCATAAATACATGACAACATAACTAATAAAATTAAAATTGATGTTGCTGCATTAGCCAGTCTTTTAGAATCCACCTAACTGGAGTACTTGTGATAAAAGTTAGAAATGTATTAAAAGTCGCAACAAAAAGTAAAGTGGCTACTATGTGAAGAGGTGTAGACGTAGTTGAATACATCGCGCAAAGCGATTTCCTACAAGATTCGGGCGTGACCAGAACTAAATCTAAGTTTCCACTAATCAAGTTCAAACAGTAACAACTATTACGATGTTCAAGTTAGTTGTGATGTAAAATCGACATTCTCTCTCCCCCTTGTTAACTAAAGGATGACAGCGAATGTTGAAGGGCGTAAACAAAACCATCGTTCTTGTTCAAGGATCGTACTTTTCACCCTCTAGTGAAGTGTTGTACTTGTGATTCTGTAGTATCGCTTTCGTCTTGGGATATTTACGTTTTTTCAAGTGTGCAACTGGAGGAAAGTTGAAAGAAATGTTTTCTTTTTATCTTTCTTAGAAAGGGATGTTCTAAGGCATTCAAAATACTTGGAACTATTCATAAATGTACAATTCAAATTCTGCGTACTTTGACATTTCATTTTATATTTGTTGCAGTCGTTATTTCTATTGAAAACTGCATACAATAAATAGTCTTTTTTTGTTCATAGATAACTGTGCTGAATCGGAAATTCAATTTTCCAGGAATCAGATATGATTTTACAATTTCAGATATATATTTTTCCATATTATATCTTGCATTCTACATGCAAATAATAAAAACGTAAAATATAAATTGCTTGTGAGGAACCACAATATTAAGTCGTAAAGAAAGCATTTTCTTTGCAGTCATTTAATTGATACACTTCGGCTTCGCAATCCTGCATCAGTAAAAAAGTGTTACATTCACACAAGTTTTCAAATGGTGTATTATCTTACGAGAATTTAACCTTTTACACTACAAGAAATAATATATTTTTAGTTCTTTGTTTTTGAATAATTCTAAAGGCTGTTGCGGATTCTATAGTGTCACTATCATTTTTAGTTGTATTTATGACAATCAAAAACAAGAATATCATTCTGTTGATACTTGAGTGCAGAAAATAATCACTTACCAGATCTAAATAAGTGTCACTGTCTCAGGAAAATGTATTGCTTTCATATTACTACTTATACAAATAACTATTAACTCACTATTAAAATTTCGAGAAATATAAGAAATGCTAAATCAGTTAAATACGAAATTATGCTATACAAGTATTAAAAGGCAATTTTAACAATGTTGTTAAAAACGTAAGACAAAAATATACAGATGAGTAAATAAAAATTAAGATGTACAAACAATGATTTCCTATAATTTTTCTTTAGTTTTAAAAAACATAGGATAGGTGTCTCAATGGTATCGAATAGAACTGTGGATTCAATATTCACCACATTAAAATTACTCATGTGGCTACTTCTCTACTAACATCTTTGGGGGCCGTGATTTGACGGCACTTTTCACGCATTAATATATCACTTACTTCGGGTAATTCGACCAACATGTTTCTCGAAAGCCTAGTAATCTTATGCTCTAAATATAAATATAAATAAATAAATATATCATCACGCCTTTTACCCATTAATGGTTGTGGCACCCTGCGTAAGCAGATCTCGGTAAGTGATATATTTTTTCGCGTGAAATGCGACTACCAGCCGTCAAATAACGGCCCTTAAAGATGTTAGTGGAGGGGGAGCCACAAGGGTAGATTTAAATTGGTGAAAATTGTTTGTCGGCTGTGGGGATCGAAACAGGGTTCTCAAAATCCACAGGCTGATTCGATACCACTGAGCCAACTACCCCATAATTAATAACTAATTGTTATTTAAGATTGTTGGCATTTCTTCAAAATAAAGATGTACTACAAACTTGAAAGTTCGAGACATTAATAGATCATTTATTATTATTTAAAGGATGAAATTGTATCCTGACAGAATCGGTAAGCAGGTAAATGGCAGCAGAGTATTTCAGGTTTTGGCAATTTTTTTATACGCAAATAGCATTAATGTTCATTTGTTTCGCCTGAAATATCGGAGCTGTATACTACTATCGTTTTTTTATTTCATTTGTTTCCTATTGAATTACATTCCACTGTTTCACTGTAATATTCCTGGCGAAATTAACCGAACAGTCGATCGGCAATCATCGGACGCAACCAACCCTAATGTAATAAATTGATTTTAAAAATTGGTTGACTTGCTACTGTATAATATTGTGTAGGGGTTTTGATTGGTTGGGGAATTACGTATTCGTGTGTTGTTTCAAGTTGAATTAATTAGAAAGGTGTTTTTCAGAAAACGTTATTGTTTGAGGTGGAAAATTTGCTGATATTTTAATTAAAGCCTAAATTAATTTTGTTTATTACCTCGGGAATTGGGCTAAATTGTTGTTGAAGGCCCGTATGATGTATGGAATAAATTATAATGGTGAACGTGGCTGTATATAAACACATTGATCTTCTCCAATTTCTGCAAAATTTCTCCTCGTCTTGAACAGCAAACCTCACATAAATTAATAGTCATTAAATTCCCATGAAATTTAATTAAACTGATATATTGATTTCCAATGACTTATGGATTATCATTATTTATACCCTCTGTAATTATTTTCCAAATACTTTCTAATGAAGAATTATTATCTTAAACCCGCAACGGAAAAGAAGAACCAGGCAAGCATCCCTCATTTAATCAATACTTTTTTAGCGTACGTTGCAAAAGAGTTTTTGGAAAGATATTGAGGTAACTAAAGTTTGGTAAATTTATTTACTTTATTTGTCTCAATAGGAAGTTAATAGAGGATTTAGAACCACTCAAGACACAATCGTATTTCTTGATAAACTCGGAAGTTGAAACTATGTAACAATTCAAAATTAATGACAAGTTTAATTTATAAAGGCAGTTTGAATTATATGCATTATTTTGATTATGAAAATAACATTATTCGTCTGCGCACAGTGCATCGCATCAACTAACTGTCATACCAGGGTTCGTAAATATCATGATATTTATAATAAATATCAAAATATCTGATATATAGCATATATATCAGATAAATATCACTTTTTGGATATTTATTTTTTAATTTTAGTTTTTGTACACATTTAGAAAAACTGAAAAATTCGAAAAATTTCACTTCTCCCGAGGCTATATCTCAAAAACTAAACAAGATATGGAAATGCGCTCAACGGCGTTGAATTCCCCGTGTCCGAATTGACTTATAAGCAAATTTTCATACAATTTTATGCAATTTTTAATTATTTCCTTTGGTTTTTTCAGATTTTAATTCAATTTTCCCAAAAATCCTTAATCGTAGGATTATTAAAACGAAAATTTACATACATATGTATTTTGACCCATTGAATCCAGTGGTGCAATCTTCAAATGCATATGACTTCTGGTTTTCGAGAAAATGTTAAAAAACCGCTTTTTGCGATTTTTTGGCGGAAAAATTAAAAAAAATAAAAATCGCTGAAACTATGTTTATAAGTTAACTGAAGCACGAGAAAATTAATGCCGTTGAGCGCGTTTTCATATCACATTTAGTTTTCGAGATATAGCCTCGAAAAAGTAGAAAAACTGAAAAATTCGATAAATTTCACTTTTCAGGAGGCTATATCTCAAAAACTAAACAAGATATGGAAATGCGCTCAACGGCGTTGAATTCCCCGTGCCAGAATTGACTTATAAGCAAATTTTCATACAATTTTATGCAATTTAATATTTTTAATTATTTCCTAAGGGGTACCCCTTTGGTTTTTTCAGATTTTAATTCAATTTTCCCAAAAATCCTTAATCGTAGGATTATTAAAACGAAAATTTACATACATATGTATTTTGACCCACTGAATCCAGTGGTGCAATCTTCAAATGCATATGACTTCTGGTTTTCGAGAAAATGTTAAAAAAACCGCTTTTGCGATTTTTTTGGCGGAAAATTGAAAAAAAATAAAAATCGCTGAAACTATGTTTATAAGTTAACTGAAGCACGAGAAAATTAATGCCGTTGAGCGCGTTTTCATATCACATTTAGTTTTTGAGATATAGCCTCGGAAAAGTAGAAAAACTGAAAAATTCGAAAAATTTCACTTCTCCGGAGGCTATATCTCAAAAACTATTTGATATTTTTATATAATGGATATATATCATTGCAAAAATATGACGATATATATCAAAATAAATATCATGATATATATCGATCGATATATATCTTCGAACCCTGTGTCATACTGTCGAAAAATTGTAATTGTCAATGAAACAAATTAAAAATTATTAGTATTGTTATATAAAAATTACACCTATTAATAAGAGAAGAATTGCTATAAATAGAATATGTATATATCATCACGCCTTTTACTCATTACTGGGTTTGGCACTCTGACGAAGCAGATCTTGGTAATTGATATATTTCTTTGCGTAAAGTGCGGTTACTAGCCGTCAAATCAATGCCTCCAAAGATGTTAGTGGAGGGGGAGCCACAGGGGCAAATTTAATTTGGTGAAAATTGTTTGTCGGCTATGGAGATCGAACCAGGGTTCTCAAAATCCACATGCCGACTTGATATCACTGAGCCACCTACCCCATAAATAAATAAAATATGGTGTAGGAATTGGCTGACAATTTACTTAATATAATAAAATTTGTTTTAAAAGCCTTAACCTAGCATGTTTGTTTTTATACTCGGTAGCTTTTACCTTATATAAACATAGATATTTATTTATTTATATTACGCTGTACAACAGGTCCTTAATTCCAATTACAGTACAGGGTCCGCACTCACCGAGCCCCATTGTAGTAGTTCATATATTTTAAGCTTGAGTGAGATTCGAACTTGGGATCTCCGGATTGTCGATATTTTTCAATTAGAAGTGCAACTTCATCACAGGACCAGGACATTTTCTAATCATTCACGAGTATTTGAATATTGAAGATATATTAAATTAATATACTACATTACTTATTACTATATAAAAATTTTCATAATTCGTTTATAATAACACTAATGCCTATGGCACACTAGTCGAAGAGCGTCGAAGAGCATTGATGAAACAACAGAACGCACCTGTCATCGACGAAAAATAGAGGCTCATCTATTTCCATCGAAGAGCTCATCGATGAAACGAACGTATCTCATTTCACTCGTATCTTTTGTGTCTCACTTCACGTTAGCATATTTTTGAAATTTAGTTTTTCTTTCTCAACTTTAGAAGCTTTTATTGTTTGTCAATGAAGGGTGCGTTCTGTTGTTTCATCGAAGAGCTCATCGATGCTCTTTGACCAGTGTGCCATAGGCATAACAAAATTTTGTTAATGGGAAAATTGAAATAAAGGCTATTATTATTATTATATGAATGAAAAACAAAACTCAAAGATAATATATGACAGAAGAAATCAAGAAAATCAATGCATATTTATACTGCACATCTTCTGAAGCAAATTTTGTTAGAATTTAGAACCAGTTCTATATTATTTTGTACAATTTAGAATACATTTTTTTGTTCATAATTTTGAAACAAAATAATGTACATAATTTTGAAGTAAATAATAAATCGTGTCAAACAGCTTTCAGTAAATCTGACAATATTATAGCATCTTTATGAAATTGATAAGAAATGTCGTGTTGACAGCTAGCACATGTAAGTTGCGGTGCTCTGTGACATCGTTGTACATATACATGCGGCGTCAGCTCCGTCGACTTTACTTGTGAAGCGTCCCGACGCATTCATGTCGTAATAGAGCGCGGAATAATTTAGTGTGCGGGTAACGAAATGCAAACATAGCTTTGCTTCACATTCCCGGATGCTTTCTAAGATTTCTCCCTCGTGACTAAATCTACCTGTCTAGCATAATGTCTTACAAAATAAAACATGCTTCTTAGAAATTGTTTCTTCGAATTCAATTTATAAAGCGGGGCTATTTGTTTTTATCGTTTTTGATACTCAAGATTTTTTTAGTAATTTTCAAGCTCTTTGAGGGGTAGGTGGCATAATTTAAATTAGTAAATAAAATAAATATATCATCACACCTTTTACCTATTACTAGGTGTGGCACTCTGCCGTAGCAAATCTCGATAAGTGATATATTTCTTCGCGTAAAGTGCGGTTACCAGCCATCAAATCACGGCTCCAAAGATGTTAGTGGAGGAGGAGCCACAGGGGTAATTTTAACGTGGTGAAAATTGTTTGTCGCCTGTGGGAATCAAACCCGGGTTCTCAAGTCCACCGGTTGACTCGATACCAATAGATGATAAGTACATTTATTATTCATATATTATCAGATAACATTAATGATCATTTGTTTCGTAAATTTATCTTTATTATTTAAAATATCATAATTTGATACATTAAAAATATTCTTAAACTGTCATTTTTTTTCTAAAATTCGTTTAACCAAATGGTCTAATATATTAATTTATGCTAATTTTATGTTATTTAAACTTAAGAAAATAAATAAAATTTGTTTCTTTTTTTAAAGATTTTATTTGGGCCTGAAAGGATTAAATAAATGTATGGAATTTGAATTAAAATTGAATATAACGACTTGCACGTGTGACTTAGAAATTGTAAATATAATTTTTTTTTATAAAAATGTAAAGTAAACACTTGGCTATGTTTCACAAAATTCAGCCTCCAAGTCACCTTATGAGGGCATCGTCAGAGGCTGGACATTTTTATTCAACCTTGTTTCACCAAGTGTTGGATGACAATTAATTTTGTCTTTGTTGTTATTTAAATTGCTATTGCGTAGCTTCCCCTTTTTTTCGGTAGATGGCATGACCAGTTCCACAAAACTTCTCATGTCATCTTACTAGCTTGTTAGAGATCTTATTTTCTGCTGGCACAGTTCTTCGTCACCAGCTTCTTCACATGAACTTTGTTCTAGGTGAAGAAGTGAGTTAAATCATACTGATGAGCTCTAATAAGAGCGAAACGCGTCTATGGTTACTAACTGAACGGTGCTGGCCAGCCTCTGACGATGCCCTCATAAGGTGACTTGGAGGCTGAATTTTGTGAAACATAGCCAAGTGTTTACTTTACATTTTTATTAAACCTTGTTTCATCAAGTGTTGGATGACAATTAATTTTGTCTTTGTTATTATTTATTTTTTTTTACATTATGACTTAGAGAATGAATAGTGTCTAACATATTAAAATAATACGATTTTACTAAAAACCAATGTAATTGAGATTAAATTCCTGTTATGCAGAGTAACAAATAAGTAGGGTCTTATATATCTGCTGTCAAATAACTGACAAAAAGTGGTAGAAAATGTATTCTCCGCATTTTTATTTGAAAGGTTTATCTTGAAAATAATTTAGGACTGTTTGTAACATTTTGAAATATGGTCTTTTGAAAATATTTTACGAATAGCTATCATGAGTGTCTGGTAATTTTAAGAAAATCATGTTGCTTCCGAGAATGGAATTGGATCATTTTTCTGATGGCAGATACAGAAAATATTGGCCGAAAATATACGTTCCACAGATCGATAAATTTATGCATGGAAATTTTAGATAGGGTTACCAGATATTGAATGTGATATGATGATATATCAAATCTGAGGAAGGTATATATGTTTTTCCTTCCCTTCCAAAATTGAAAATTGAAAATTGAAAATCTTTTCCTCGATACACACTTCCATTTACAATCAACATTTTGTTTTTTTATAAACTCAGAACAGAAATAGACTTACAAAGTTCTATATTTTGCATTACAGTTTACCACTTTGATATAAGAAATTCCATATTAAAAATATTTAATACGAATGGAATATTAACCACATTTCTGTAAGTTTAGAAGAAAACTTTAAGAAAACATTTAAAGCCGGTATTTCAATCTTTTAGTAAAGTTTCTATTAACTTGATCTGTCAAACAAACAAAAATTATGAAGTTATTTGAGATGTTTTTACTGTGTGAAGTGTATCTCAAATGAAAGATTAATGAAAAAGGTGTATAGAATTGAATAGATGGAAGTGATTGGAGTTTTTTTTCATGATGAATGTTTCCAAGTATGGCGAATGAATGCGCTCGTATGAAGGGATCTATGAATGTGGTTGATGCAAGGATGAGAATGTTAGATGAGGATTGATTATTTGATTAATCTGATGAATGAATATTCTGTGAATGTTTCTGGGGTTCGTGCTACTCTATTTAATGGAATATAGTGTGAAGTTATGTATGTATTTCTTGATGTGTTTGATAGATGAAAAAAATGTGATATTGAAATATTGGCATTGAATTTAAATAATTGTGATCCAGTTATTAATTAAATCATATTTTTCAAAATGTAATTAAATAAATTATAGATAATGTCTTTATTTCTCAACTGTCAATTGTTTAGAAATCCTACAAGATATGTAACAAACCAAAATTATCAATAAGTTCAAAAATACAAAATTAATTCTACAACAAACGAAACGCGTTGTATTTTCTTAATAAAGACTGAAATTGTAAATGGCAAAATTGTAGAAAGTTCGTTACAAACAAATGAAATGCAATATAAAAACAGGGTGGCGATTCAAGTAACATTAATAAATTCCCTGACTTTTCCCTGATTAAGTAAAAAAATTCCCTGACTTCTAGAATATTGACTTATTTATGAATTTATGGTTACATTTCATATATTATATCATATATTGTAATATAATTGTTTTTTTTTTATTAAATTTATAGTAAAAGCAAAATCAATTTGTGTTTCTAAACAGGCAAAGACACAACCTTAAATATTGCATACAGAAAAAACATAGCGCGGTAGAAACGTTAGACAAAACAAAACAGTTTTCAATTAGTAAACATCCTTCGGTTATATTTTCATAGATGGCGGTTCTCACTCTAAAGAAGCAATAAAGGGTATTTGTTGCCAATAAAGGTATACTATCTATCTAATAAAGGGTATTCTGCCAATAAAATCTAAAAATAACTAAATACATTTTGAAATAAAAGTTTGTAGTTATTTTTCTAAAATTAAATTAAAAAATTTAAAGAACAAAAAACTTTTTTCCCTGACATGGAATAAAACTCGCCGACTTTTCCCTAAATATAAAATTCCCTGACTTTTCCCGGTTTTCCAGGTTAGTCGCCACCCTGAAAAATGAGAGATAAAAGATTGAATTTAGAGAATTGTGATCCAGTTTTTAATTAAATCATATTCTTCAAAATGTAATTAAATAAATTATAGATAATGTCTTTATTTCTCAACTGTCAATTGTTTAGAAATCCTACAAGATATGTAACAAACCAAAATTATCAATAAGTTAAAAAATACAAAATTAATTCTACAACAAACGAAACGCGTTGTATTTTCTTAATAAAGACTGAAATTGTAAATGGCAAAATTCTAGAAAGTTCGTTACAAACAAATGAAATGCAAAATAAAAATAAGAGATAAAAGATTGTAGATAAACAGATTTATATGAAGAGCAGCTTTCTCCAATGGTTCAGAACGGCGGAACGAAGAATAGAACGAGTGAGAACAAAAATATGAGAAATATTTGTTGTGGAACACGAAATGCTTCGAGCTGTTATCTTGCGCCTGTAATCTCCAAAATCTGGAGGACGAGATTGAGAACATTATCTAAGTGGAGCATTTTTCCATCAATTCAAGAACGATAAACAATTCCAATGATGATATTATAGACTTATACGCTTACTCAATATAGCTTTTATGTATTTAGGAATTATTTTTATCATGAGAATTTAAAAAAAAGTTTAACTGTTGCTTCTGTATTATGAATATGAACAAGTTAGAATTTTATAATCCGATTATCTGCGCCTAAAATTTATATTTGGTTCTAAAAAATTGCTATATTATTTTCTCTGTTGAGAAAAACGGAGATAAAAGGAAAATCTGTTGTTTATTTTAAACAGTATTATTAGCGTTCTAGTTCTACAGACATGATATATAACAGCGTTTCCCAACATGTGGTCCGTGGACTTCTACAAGCTATAGAGAACCTATAAAGAGTTCTTTGAAATTACTTAATATTTCTTACTATGTATCGGGTGATTAAAAAATGGCATCAAAACGTGCCACAAAAATTAAAATGTAGGTCTGAAATTAATTATCTGTCATAATTGACAACGAAAAATGTCAAAGATTATTCAATTTAGAAGAACTTTTTAAAATGAAATAAATGTAATTGGTTGAAATATTTTGGTGGTCGAAAAGTTATACCGTTTAAATGTTACAATAATTAATCAGATTCAAAATCATAAATTTGAAATTATCTGTCATGTTTGACAACGAAAAAGGTAATCAATTTCGTTCTCAACAAATAATGACGAACTTTACTCCCTTGTTATATAAACTATTATTGCTACATTCATATTTTTCGCCTAAGTTACTATTCTTCTCATTAACTTTTTTTTGTAAATAAATAAATATATCATCAGGCCTTTTACTCATTACTGGGTGTGGCACTGTGCTGTATCAGATCTCGGTAAGTGATATATTTCTTCGTGTGAAGTGCGATTACCAGCCATCAAATCACGGCCCCCAAAGATGTTAGTGGAAGGGGAACTACAGGGGTAGATTTAATTTGGTGAAAATTGTTTGTCGGTTGTGGGGATTGAACCAGAGTTCTCAAGATCCACAGGCCGACTCGATACCACTGAACCACCTACCCCATTAACTTTATTTTGAATGTAAGATATAAAATCTCACGTAAACAAAATGAATACGTCCTTGGGAGTCCTCAATAATTTTTAAGAGTATAAAGGAGTTTTTGGAAAAAAGTTTGGGTAAGGCTGATCTAGAACTTCGTTACAAGTATACGCTGGCGGATATTCGCGGATTATACACCAACAAAAACCGGGTCAGCTACAGTCGAGTCAAGGGGAGAGGGCTGTTTGCAGAAGGGATGAATCCATTCCCCTTTCTTCCCCAGGCGACGCAGGATAAGTACTGTTCTGTGTTAGGCGCCCGATTAATTAAACAAATGAATTATTGGATTGTTTAATTAACGAATTAGAACCTGACACAGACGTTCAGATTTTTTTTAGGATGATGGATCTTTTGATGTTAATCAAGGGATCTATGGAAGCTTTGTAGTTGATTTTGATGTACTAGAATTGCACTCATTATTTGGTTAGTTTTTCGTTTAATTATACGAATTTTAAAACGAACAGAAGGACACTCCGTTTAATCGAATTATTTGCAATAAAACAAATTCATTGGTACTATTTATACTAGTCTCAGACTGAGGTACACTCATGTCAAATCAAAATTGTAGCATAAATTGTATCATAGTTCTTTGTATGTACCTAGCCGAGGTCTGCAAATATACTTTCAACCAGAAGATCAATTAGATCAGGCATAACCACATTTTTGGCTCACGGATCAATCACTATCGAGCTTATTATATCGGAAATACAATGTATAAATTTTTATGTGGCTCCTCCACCACTAATATCTTTGGAGGCCGTGATTTTACGGCTGGTAACCGCACTTCACGCGAAAAAATATATCACTTACCGAGATCTGCTTAGGCAGAGTGCCACACCCAGTGATGGGTAAAAAGGCGTGATGATATATTTATATTTATTTATATTTTCTGTTTTATTAATTTTTTGACGAAATATAAAAACAAAATATTGTCAGAGCTAAAAACTACACTTAATGAACAAATTCTGACATTTGTGAAGTAAACAGCGTCGTTGCCAATAGCAGCAACCTCTACAATTGGTCACTTTGTCATAAAATAAGGTTCAAACAGCCAACATTTTTGCTGATCGTCGAAAAATAATATAATTCTTACCTTAAAAGTAATGATAACCTTACTCAACCAATGATTGAAAATTTGCTCTTACCTGAAAACAGACAAAAAGTAAAATTAGTATAAATTTTGCGTCTAGTAAAAAGCTTGCAACTTATATTAGTGAATATATTTGTAGTACAAGATATACGTTGATCATTTTTGTGTCATTTATGACGACTTGGCAAGCACTGCAGTGAAGATAAATCTATGACCATTTATTTTAATATATTGTAAATTTATTATTAAATTGAAATACATATTAAAGTTTTATATTAAACATTCCTCCGTAAGATAAATATATAAAAACAATTTTTAATAATCGAGGAATTCGTTTAATAAACTTTGTATATTCAAATTATTGGACAAAATATTTCAGAGCGAATCAATAAGTTTTATAATGTAAGCCTTTTGAAAGACGAGAATTCTTTTAAGACATAAAAAATTATAGTAACTTGATAATCTTTCTCTTTTAAGATGTTTACATAAGATTCTTTTGAAGGAACATAACGCAGACGACTCAAAGAAATTTCTTTTTAAATTCTTTTGTGATATTAAATGTATAGTTAGGACGAGCATTTTATGCAGACAAAACATTAAAAAAATATTTGCACTATACAGAATATTGCATAATGCTCAATATTAGAAACTTGAGAATTACAAAAGATACTACTTTAATAATAAACAAATAACATTTTTGAATCAATTATTTTTTAGATGTTTTCTTAGATTTGTTTATTTTGCAAATGAAGTATGAACAAAAAGCAATCTTTATTTGATCAAAGCGCCAGAGGATTTACATATTTGTATTTTGTTACTTTTATTAATTTTATGAATAACGTAGTAAGTTGATATTTAATTGTTTCTAGTCAAAAATAAATAAATAAATAGAAGCATCATTATGCCTTTTACCCATTACTGGGTGTGGTATTCTGCAGTAGCAGAACCAGGGTTCGTAAATATCATGATATTTATAATAAATATCAAAATATCTGATATATCGGATATATATCAGATAAATATCACTTTTTGGATATTTATTTTTAAATTTTAGTTTTTGTACACATTTATTATCACAATCATCATCTGTGGCGCTACAGCCCAAATCGGGCCTGGGCCTACCGGACACACCGAGCCGCAGTTTTTACACTGCCGTACTGCCGGTTTTCGTAGTCGAATGCTACATTATTTAAGGCGTATAAGTGACTAGCTTATAGCGCCCGAATGCGATAAATACATGTAGCTGTATTTTATATTTTACGACAAATCACACATTGTCGACAGGCGGATTCGAACTGACGAACCTTGGCTCGGATGACGTCACAGTATGTTAAGAGATGTGCCTTAACACGCTCGGCCACCGCGCCTGTTTATTATCACAATAGGAAATACAAAATAAATTATTACTCCTAAATAAAAAATTAACATAGGTAATGAAAAAAAGTAAATATACATTGAATGGATACACAAATATTATATAGTACTAAGAATAGTAAGAATATTTAAATAATCCTATATCCTAAATAGGGGCAAATCATCATCTTCTGATGAACTTCCTTCCATAGCGTTGCAGATATAGACTCATTTGGCCAAATACAATCTAAATTAGTTTTTTTTTTGTAGTTTCTTTTTGGTTTAAATATTTAAACATAAAAACTAATTTACCGGCTTTGGCGTTACCGAGACGATTACGTAATTGAGATTGGACAATGCCAAAAGTGGAGAAATATCGTTCCAGCCCTGCTGTTGCTGTTACAGCAATGTGTAACTGTTCACATAGTTCAATAAATGTACTTTTATTTGTCCACTCTGACTCATTGATAGTTACACTTTTCCACCATATTAAAGGATTTGTATTTCTAAAATGAGTACCAAATAAAAATTTTGGAAATGGTTCAGACTTTGCCGTTAATGACATCACAAATGGCACACAATTTGGATTTATGTCGTTGATGTGAAGTTAGTCAAAAGCTATTAAAGTAAGAATTATCTTTAGAATATAATTTTAACAGAATTAATGAAAGTAATAATACTGTATTTATTATAGACTATTTGATATTTTTATATAATGGATATATATCTTTGAACCCTGTTTATAAGTTAATTGAAGTACGAGAAAATTAATGCCGTTGAGCGCGTTTTCATATCACATTTAGTTTTCGAGATATAGCCTCGGAAAAGTAGAAAAACTGAAAAATTCGAAAAATTTCACTTTTCCGGAGGTTATATCTCAAAAACTAAACAAGATATGGAAATGCGCTCAACGGCGTTGAATTCCCCGTGTCCGAATTTCATACAATTTTAAGCAATTTAATATTTTTAATTATTTCCTAAGGGGTACCCCTTTGGTTTTTTCAGATTTTAATTCAATTTTCCCAAAAATCCTTAATCCTAGGATTATTAAAACGAAAATTTACATACATATGTATTTTGACCCACTGAATCCAGTGGTGCAATCTTCAAATGCATATGACTTCTGGTTTTCGAGAAAATGTTAAAAAACCGCTTTTTGCGATTTTTTTGGCGGAAAATTGAAAAAAAATAAAAATCGCTCAAACTATGTTTATAAGTTAACTGAAGCACGAGAAAATTAATGCCGTTGAGCGCGTTTTCATATCACATTTAGTTCTCGAGATATAGCCTCGGAAAAGTAGAAAAACTGAAAAATACGAAAAATTTCACTTCTCCGGAGGCTATATCACAAAAACTATTTGATATTTTTATATAATGGATATATATCATTGCAAAAATATGACGATATATATCAAAATAAATATCATGATATATATCGATCGATATATATCTTCGAACCCTGAGCAGAACTGAGTAAGTGATATATTTCTTGGCGTGAAGTGCGATTAGCAGCCGTCATATTACGGCCACCAAAGATATTAGTGGAAGGGGACACGGGGGCAATTTTAACGTGGAGAAAATTGTTTGTCGTCTGTGGGAATCAAACCCAGGTTCTCAAATCCACAAATTAAAGCATATTATATGGGCCTGTGGATCTTGAGAACCCTGGTTCGATCCCCACAGCCGACAAACAATTTTCACCAATTTAAATCTACCCCTGTGACTCCCCATCCACTAATATCTTTGGGGGACTGGTAACCGCACATCACGCGAAAAAATATATCACTTACCGAGATCTTCTTAGACAGAGTGCCACACCCAGTAATGGATAAAAGGCGTGATGATATATTTATTTATTTATTTAAAGCATATCATCACAGCGTTTATCCACTACCATATGGGGTAATCTGCATCAGCAGATCTCGATAAGTGATATACAGAAATAATCATTGTCACTGCAGTACATAATATTATGTTTGTTTCGTTAAAAGTAAAAGCAATAGAATCTTGTAATAAGTTTATAATATAATAATAATTGAGGAATTTCAGTACTAATTACCAGAAAATGTTTGCAAACAAAAACAATAAGTCATGAGAAACAAAAATGCAGAATTGAATAACTCCAATATTAGCAACTGACCAACCCAAGTGCATATATTCCCAGCGGGAGAAATATGGCGGTCTTATTATTTACGTCAAAACTTCTTGCTCGCTAAACGAGAAAAATGTCCGGTGCAGATGTGAGAATAAGAATGAGGTGGACCCTCTCAACTTTGAAATATAACGCAGGAAATGGCGTCGCCATTTGGCACTTGCCTTCGGCGGAGGATGGACCAGATAAAATGTTACGTGGTGACATCTCGACGAGAGAGCAAGAAGTGACGTGATGTGAAGAGATTCTTGACAGCTCATTCTCTGGAATGTCTCGAAAGATTCGTACACGCAGATTCAGACAGATGAAATGCTAGCTAATTATATTTTTATTTATAACCACTTAGTAACATGATATGTGGTAGGTGACTCAGTGGTATCGAGTCGGCTTGTGGATCTTGAGAACCCTCGTTCGATCCTCACAGCCGACAAACAATTGTCACCAATTTAAATCTACCCTCATCACTAACATCTTTGGGGGCCGTGATTTGACTGCACTTCACGCGAAGAAATATATAACTTACCGGGATCTGCTTCGGTTGAGTGCCACACCCAGTAATGAGTGAAAGGCGTGATGATATATTTATTTTATTTTTTATTTAATAAATAAAATAAATAAATATATCATCACGCCTTTAATCCATTACTGGGTGTGGCACTCTGCCTAAGCAGATCTCGGTAAGTGATAGATTTTTTCGCGTGAAGTGCGGTTACCAGCCGTCAAATCACGGCCCCAAAGATATTAGTGGAGCGGGAGCCACAGGGGTAGATTTAAATTGGCTGTGGGGATCGAACCAGGGTTCTCAAGATCCACAGACCGACTCGATACCACTGAGCCACCTACCCCATTTAATAACATTGAATAATTTATTTAATAACACGATAAGAATATCAACAACTATGATAATTATGGTCAGATGTATCAACTAATTACATATATTAATTAATTTACATTAGATGGCATGAGGTCGCCGGACACTCCTTGAATTAAAAAAAAATTATATGTATTCAAAGATTCAAAGAATTAAATACTACAACCTTAATATTCATTATACCAACATACTAAGTTAGGAAAGTTTTTAATGAGAAGTTTTTTTTTGCATTATTCTGAAAACGAAGTTCTATTTTTTAACTCACATTATTACATAAGCGTCTTATAAACTTCAATTTTGATTGGAGTAAGAGTTTACGAAAGATATTATTCGTAATTTTTACATAGACCATAGACTGATGCGTTTCCTCAATGATTTTTCTCCGAAACTTAATCTAACTTAAAAACAATGTACAGTTTTAGAAAATCTTAATTGTTAATCATTAAGTTTTTTTTTTAATTTTGTGATGCCAAATTAAGGAAATGTAAACCTCAAACATAATTTTAAAAATGTTACAAATATTATCCTAGTTAAAGGTTTGATTACCACTGGTACAATTTGCTGATATTAAATTATAGAGCATTAGTCTAACGTGTGAAGGTTCTGGATTCAAATGCTTATAATGTTTCAAATTTATTTCTATACAGGGTGTTTCACAATTTAGAGCAAAAAATTAAAGGATATATTCTGTACGACGTGCTGATCATGAAACAAAAATAATTTTTTTTTAATCGCAAAACTATTTTCTATGTTTCCCAGTCCAAAATTTTTCGTTGCCACTGCCACTGGGTGGATGATTATGTTAAAGTTATTAATTAAATAAAATTCTATTCTAAATAACTGCTAATAATTGAATTGTGTAATTATTCTTTCGTAGTTGATACCTACTTCATTGTTTGTGTTTAATAGGAAAGCGAATCCAGAGCAGTACTACAAAAAATGTTTTAGGATAACAACCCTTAATTTTTCGAATTTAAAAAAAATTCTTTTTGTTTGATGATCAGCACGTCGTACAGAATATACCCTTTATTTTTTTGCTCTAAGTTGTGAAACACCCTGTATCTCTAATATTAAATTATAATCGAAATTTATTGTTCTAAACTTCGTCATCTATTGAGATCCATAAATGCATATATGCACAATGATATACGTATTTTATGGTAATAATACTAAACAACGTATTTAGATGTGAAGTTAAGTTTAAACTTTCATGTGTTATGCGAGAGAGCATTCGACTAAACTACGAAATGGTTAGAGCCCATATTATGTAAATGATTATTAAGGGACACTTGAGTTAACGATACTCCATTTCGCATGCTGATAATTTCAACTGTTTCCGTCCTAATGCGATTACAAACATCACCCCTAAATATCAAATATTCTAAACTATACTGTTTATGATTATTGTTCATTAGCAAGATGAGAAAGTTTCAATATAATCTAGTAAAAGACAGACCAAAAAGCTGTGAACCATTTTAATCATCCTGCGATAGTTTTTACCGGGCTCAGCACAGGGGTAAACACCACGAGATGTTCTCCCCGGGGTGCCGTTTTGCGTATCGCGGCACCTGCTGCGACAGGCGGCTGTTTTTGCCGGAGCCACGTGACGCACCGGAGAGGAAAAGCTTTTAAGTGCGGTTTGTGCAGGCCCGGAAGCACTCACATATCGCGATGTTATCTGTGACGTCAGAGGCGCGACGTGACAACGCCGCAGCAGCAGCAGCAGGAGCAGACGCAGAAGCTATTCAATGGGAGGCTTTTGTGCCTGCTTCTCATTGTGGTGGCTGTGTTCGCGATACAGAACAATGTTTACCCGATTAAACAGTGGTTTCCAATACGGAAATTATCAAATCTCTACAGACGATATCCACTCGATACATCATTTTTATTAAGCTTTTGACTTGAGCCACAATTATTAAGTTTTGCATCCACTACTAATATTTATATACAACAAAATCCTTTGGTTTTTTTAAATCTAAATTACAATAAATAATATAATAAATATTAATAGATTGTAATTATTTGACGGCCGGTAACCGCACTTCACGCGAAAAAATATATCACTAACCGAGATCTGCTTAGGCAGAGTGCCACATCCAGTAATGGGTAAAAGGCGTGATGATATATTTATTTATTGTAATTATTTCTGCAAAATTAAATTTATAAAAAAATAAAATAATTATATCATCAAGCCTTTTACCTATTACTGGGTGTGGCACTCTACCGTAGTAAGTGATATATTTCTTCGCGTGAAGTGCGGTTACCAGCTGTCAAATCATGGTCCCTTAAGAAATTAGTGAAAACAATTCAGACAGTTTCATAATTGAATAAAAAATATTTGGAATAAAATTTGGAAAAATAAAATTCAGTATCTATATATTTTTAAATAAATATAAATATATCATCACGCCTTTTACCCATTACTAGGCGTGGCACACTGCTCGGTAAGTGATATATTTCTTTGCATGCAGTGCTGTTACCAGTCGTCAAATCACGGCCCCAAAGATGTTAGTGATGGGAAAGCCACAGGGGTAGATTTAAATTGGTGAAAATTGTTTGTTGGCTGTGGGAATCGAACAAGAGTTCTCAAGATCCACAGGCCGACTCGATACCACTGAGTCACCTACCCCATATTTAAAATAATCGAGTAAAAAAAATTAAGACCGAAGGACCACCCTGTATATATAAACTATTTTTAATAACTGCTATATGTAGAGAGGGAGCCACAGGGGTAGTTTTAATGTGGTGAAAATTGTTTCTCGGTTGTTGGAATCGAACCCGAGTGCTTAAATCCACAAGCCGATTCGATACCACTGAGCCATCTACCCCCACTAATCTAAGGAATTATTATGGCGGCCACAACAGATATTTTAAATTTCTACCTACTATTTAATTTAAATAAACATTAAACAATCACTCTCAATCCTTTTTAAATGTTGAGAACCACTGCAATGTTTATAGGAAGGCGTCTAACTGACGACTGCGAATGTTTCTGAACAGGGCTCTTATTCCACGGCGTAAAAGCTCTTTAAAAACTCTCATCATCACAGCTTTCCTGAAGTTTCTGTTGTTCATTCGTCACTAAGCAAGACCCGCCTACACCGGTCACAACAATACCTTATCTACGTGTTCTTCTGTTATCGATAAATCATTCCTTTATGGATTATTTTTCGTACATATAGGAAAGCTTGGCACCGGTGAAAAGATGTAGAGAAGCTAATGGAAACAAAAGACATGTTATTGTGTTTTTACATTGGATGAATTCTTTAAGATGTCATTTATTATCACATAAAGAGTTTTTTTCTCTTTTTGCATTGTACAGCTTGTTTTCAACGCTGTATTATTTTCTGAAGAAGTTTTTGCAACATTCTAAAAAGGACAAAAAGAGACTATCTATTAACTAAGTTTATTTTTCGCTGACAACGATTTATAAATACTTCAAGTAAAAGTCCTAAGAATTTAAATTTCTACCATTTTAGTATATTTCTAAATATTCCATACTTCATTAAATTCTATTTGAACCATGGGCGGATCCAGACTTCGAATTAGGGAGGGGTCATGGAGTGAATTTGGTCTTGGAGGGGGGGTATTGCCCATATTTTCAATATAAAAAACGGTTCTTCGATAGAATACAAAAGTTATTGAATTAGACGTTGATTTCCTAAGTGCAAATGTCGGTAGTCACATACTTGACTAAGTCTTAAATAGAATACCTCTCCCATCTACGGGTCGAAATAATATTCCCGCAAAATATTGGTTTTTGGCTATTTATTAGAATAATAAATCAAACAATAGTTCTTAATTATCTTAGAATTTTAAATATGTTAGAATTTTTGAAAAATCATGAGCACTCGCCGGGTAGAGCAGTCACCTAGCGAGTGAAAGGTTCTGGGTTCAAATCCCGGCGAGTGCTCATGATTTTTCAAAAATTCTAACATATTTACTAGACAGACAGAGATGTCGAATATATACTTCTTAGAATTTTAAGTTCTTAGATAATATTTTCTATTTAATTTGTTTAATAAATTGAGTTATCGTAAATAATGACATCATTATTATGTATTAGGGCCAACATTTAAAAAAAGTCCATGCTCAGGAGGGGGGATCATGACCCCCATGAGCCCCCTCCTGGATCCGCCCCTGATTTGAACTTAATTGAGAAAATAACAATTTCTTTGTCTTTTGATGACATTTTGTAATCATGTTTTTGATTGTTTTAGAACAGACCGCCAAAAAGTAGCCGACAGGGTAATGAAATTTTGTTAGACTGTTTACAAAAAAGTTGAATCTTATGGGGTAAATTGTGCGTGTAAATGTCAGTTGCGTGAAAACTATATTTACTGCCTAAAATAACTCTTAATTCCAGCTAGCTTATGGTGGTACGTGAATGCCAGGGATAGGTGAAAGGCATGACTAATTGTAATAGCTTATAATAAAGAGTTGTTAAATATCGTAATGATGTTTATGACTTTATGGTGAAGTTTCAATCTGCATCGACAGTTATCGACTGATTGCTAAACACAGCAATTTACATGTTAACGAGTATGAAGTTCACCGCGGTACGCGACAGGAGTTCTTGAAAACGCCTCGCTTCGTAGTGCGTTCACGGATGTGACAACAGGGTCTAAATGCAAATGAAATCATTTTAATTAAGAAATTAATTAGAGAACACGAGCTAGAGGCCCTGTGCGGCTGCAGCTGTTTCAATTGTTAACGTAACAATTCAGAAACGTGCGTTACGTGTTGTGTTTCGTGTCGTTAACTCGCACGCATGCGCAACCACGCTCTGGTAACTTTACAGCAGAGGAAGGAAACAAATCTGGATATAATAAACAGGAACAGGATTTCCATATTTGTCGGAACTTGTGTTTCTACCCATTCCTATATTCATCATCATCATCATCTGTGGCGCTACAGCCCAAATCAGGCCTGGGCCTACCGGACACACCGAGCCGCAGTTTTTACACTGCCGTACTGCCGGTTTTCCTAGTCAAATGCTACATTATTTAAGGCATGACTAGCTTATAGCGCCCGAGTGTGATAAATACATGTAACTGTATTTTATATTTTACGACAAATCACACATTGTCGACAGGCGGATTCGAACTGACGAACTTTGGTTCGGGTGACGTCACAGTATGTTAAGAGATGGGCTTTAAAACACGCCTATATTTAGTTATGTAAAAAGCTCTACAATGGCCTCGTCCAATAGAAACAGACAACGCATAGTTACTTTAAAAAGAACCATTCTTATTGGCCAAAAAATATTTCATTGAATTGCGCCAATACTTATTATTTCAAATGCCATTAAAATTTCTTATTTCAAATTTACATAGCGGGCACATCAACTAGCGCCTCTGCTGATACGTCTTCAACCAATCATAATGAAAAACACTTGAAAATTCAACCAATAAGCACAATTTTATACGTAAAACTTGATATAATTATCCAATTAATTTCGTCCATTTCTAATCATATGAGTGAAATGAACCAATCAAAACATGATTATCACTTATGTAATTGGGTTGCTAGGTTACAAACGGCGTTTAACAATTAATTATAATTAATTTGACAACCTACTACAAACTAATTTTTGTACAAAGCATTGATAAATATGAAGTTATCAAATATTTTATTTTCACGAATAGATCGATTAGTTACCAAATAAATGAAGTGAGATAAAATTATTACGAATTTAAATGCCCTTGGGACATTATAGTTGATAATTTCCCTTAGCCTGTTTTCATCAATCATAATCCAAAATATTTGACGATTCAATAAGAACAGTTTTGTGACACAAAATTGTCAGTTTGACACAATGTTATTTGATTTATCTTACCAAATAATAACGCAAACTCTTTAGTTATATTTTTTATTTTCATACATTTTTTTTTTGTTTATAGCTGACTCAGGATGTACCATATGTTACAGTTCATTCTCTTGTTTGTTGCTAAACAAAAGAATATCGTACTGAACAAACTTTTAGAGCTAGCTAGAAATAAAATAAATAAATATATCATTACATCTTTTACCAATTAATTGATATGGCACTCCGTCGTAGCAGATCTCAGTAAGTGATATATTTCTTTACGTGAATAGTTGTTACCAAAGATGTTAATGGTGGAAGAGCCACAAGGGTAGTTTTAATGTGGTGAAAATAGTTTACGAAATATGATAAAAAAGGAATTAACAATGAATATCTTAATGATAATTTAATTAGGACCTATCAGTATTGAAATTTCTGATGTGTAACATATAGAAACTCAGAACACGAATAAGGTAGTTGTATTTATGCTGTTGACTTCCGAAGCGATAACCACTCACATCTATCCAATAAGAAATGAAGTATTTTCCTTATAATAACAGAAGTCAATTTTGTAGCACAACAATGCTTTCTTTTTATAAGACTTCACTAATTGGACAATCTGGACAAAATAAAGAAACAACAGGCCTTTGTGACCCAAAAAGTTCATTGTTAGATGGCAGCAGACAAGGAAAGAATCGATTAATCAACAATGATAGGTCAATGCTATTAGCTACAACGAAAATCTCTTCTCAATCACTTGTTTTGGATTTAGATGGAAAAACAAAAACATTTATCAACCTGCTAATCTGTTACAATTAGGTAGAGAAGTGATCGGTAACTTAATCTCTTTAGACCTTTCTGTTGCTATCAAAATGACTGCATATTACAAATCAAGAAAAAGAAGTGCATGGATAAGAATTAATTTTTCCGGAGAGTGTTTACAAATTATAGCAAAAAATAATTATTGTATGTATTGATTACAACGTAAAAATATTTTATCCGAAATTCGCAAAAATAATTGCACATTATTTGAATCAAACATATTTCTTGCCCACTGATTTAATAGTAATTAATACAAATTAGTAAACATTAAACATTGAAACATCTCAATATCTTGCATAGTTTTCGAGTTATAGCCTCGGGAAAGTTGAAAATCTGATTTTGAAAATTGTTTGAAAACAGCAAATCTTCTAGGGGCTATAAACTTGCCTAGAGGTCAATAATTAATTTATTTTTAATAATGGGGTAGGTGGCTCAATGTGGATCTTGAGAATCCTAGTTCGACCCCCACAGCCGACAAACAATTTTCACCAATTTAAATCTACTCCTGTGGCTCCCTCTCCACTAACATCTTTGGGAGCCGTGATTTGACGGCTGGTAACCGCACTTCACACCAAAAAATATATCACTTACCGAGATCTGCTTAGGCAGAGTGCCACGCCCAGTATTGAGTAAAAGACGTGATGATATATTTTATTTTTATATTTTTTATAATTTTAAATTTGTGAAACTCATAATTCATGACAAAATATTATCGGTAATTATTATAATAGTAGTTGTTATTGGTCATAATAAAAATTATACTTCGAGAATATACTTGGAGAAAGAGATGTCATCTTCCTGGAATATGCAAAAAGTGATAAAAGATGTTTCAAGTAGTAAGAAGTATTGGAAAAGCTCTCCAATAAAACTATATAAGCTGACAGTGCAATATCACAATTCAATACCTAATACCAGATACATCTTCTCGGGCTTTTTCCATTTCCACGGCGTTAAAATGAACAGAGTGTCAGAAGCAGGTTATAAAATAGTCAGAGCATGCGAGAAATGGGATAGCTGAAGGTTTTTTTTTAGTCCACAAATAGGAAAACGTAGTGGCAAGACCTCTGGGGTAAGCCGCCACAATGGATGCTGTATTACACCCCGGAACATTCGTTTTTTGGCGGCTATTGAAAATCAGACGCGCGTGTCGGATCCGACGGTCAGCCGGTCACTAGAACGGGTTCGTTTCAGACATTCTGGGAATATGTTACGAGCTGTGGAAATCGAATTTATTTCATGAAATATTCTTCTTGCAATGTAGTTGAGATCTTGACATTGTACAAGCAATTCTAGTTCTTCGGATGACATAGAAGTAAAACTTCAGTTTATTAATTAACAAACAAGAAACCATGTAGATAATGTTACAACATTCTAATCTCTTTCAAGCTAAAAATATATCACACTGCGGCTTGGTGAGTCCGGACCTTCTACTGTAATTGGAATTAAGTTCCTGTTGTACAGAGCAAGAGAAATAAGTTAATAAATATTTTATATAAAATATTAAAACAAACACTTGTCTGAGTTTCACACATTTCAGCCTCCAAGTCAACTTATCAGGTCATCTTAAGAGGCTGGCCAGCACAGTTAGTAACCATAAACGCGTTTCGCTTATTTATATGTTTATATTAGTAATTGCAGTACGAATAATGAAACTTTATAGTACTAGACTGTAATAAATATCTTATGGTACTAATATCGTGAAAATGTCATGTAACAAACTACTTTTGACATTTTATTATAATTATTCTAAGATGTTATTTTTAAGATCAAATTTGAAAATATTGTTTTAAAATTAAATATATGAATGATATAAAATAAATGTATCAACACGCATTTTACCCATTACTGGGTGTGGCACTGTACCGTAGCAGATCTCAGTAAGTGATGTAAGTGCGGTTATAAGCTGTTAAATTACGGCCCCCAAAGATGTTAGTGGAGGGAGAGCCACAGGGGTAGTTTTAAATTGTTTGTCGACTGTGGGGATCGAACCAGGGTTTTCAAGAGATATATATTTCGTAATTATTTAATACGTTACTTAGGTAATATTATTGCTAAATTCTGCCTAATTTGAAATTTTAGTTAGGTTTAAACAAATCAGTAATGGGAAAGTCAAATTGAATGGTGTAGATTAGGAAGTAAATTGAAAAAATAGTAATATGTAACAGTTTATTTATATTTCTTTCTAAAATAACTGATAACAATTCATATGTTTAATTATTAGTAACTACAATTATATGTAAACTCCACTATTTGAGATTCACATTTCCTTAAGTCTTTTTTTTAATCATTACGTCTTAATTAATATCAATTAAGACGTACTAAAACTGTGCATTGTTTTCTATTTCGATAAAGTTTCATATAAAATTTTAAAAAATAGTGGAGATTCCCACTGCCACCATCGTTCGATAATATATCGTTTTTTCAACTAGTTACACAAAATACTATTGTACTCGTAATTAAAAAACTCAATTATCTGTTTAACAATAGATGTATGTATAATATATAATGTAGGTTTTCCACATACGCTATTTTAATGTCACCATTATAAAACAACAACAATTATAATTGAATCATAGTACCGCGACACTTGAATAAGAAGGACACAATAAAACAGCAGAAGAATGCAATGGTGAATCCTCCCCAGACGATATTTAAATAGCAGTGACATTTGTATAGTCCTGTAAATCTCGGTACGTCAGTGAAAACACGGTGGATATAAAGGAAAAAGAGGAAAACGTGCTACAATTCTTTAATAGGATTAGAGCTTAATTGAAAAACAGCTGAAGCGGTTTACAAACATGCTCCTGATAAAACCATCTCCTGCCGCGAGCCGACACGACCATGCACGATGCTACACGAAAGCTGGTAATTGTACGAATTTCAAACGAAAAATGCACCTGTGTCCACGTACAACCAGGCAGAATAAATATCTATTTTTAAACCATATGAATTTATTTTTTTGGGGCTTAAGCAAACATTTATCCTAAACGTTATATTCCTGCTAGTTTTCTAGATAAGTTAATATTTTCAAGGAAATGTAGATATATTTGTTTAAAGTGAAATATCTCAAATGACATTTGAAAAGTTTTCCTACATAATATTATTATTAAAATTTGCTTCATGATCCAGGAAACATTCTGCTTGCTGCTTTCTATTTGAAAATACATTTTCAAAGACAGATAAAACTATATTTAAATTTTAGATTGAAAAATTCTAAGAGTTTAAACAACTAGACAGACTGTTGTTTTACGAGAATTATATGAATAACACAGGAAATAAGATTTTCGTTACCATTGTTTACAAAGACACTTTATGCTCGTGATACACACATAATTTTTTCTGCGATTCCATCTTTAATTATTAAAAAAACGTATACATATTGAAAATAACTTCGATTTGTTAATATGACAAGTTTCTGTTTTGCTTGTATCTGTGGTAACTATTGAAGTAAGCACACAAAGATATTTTTCGAATGCCCCACAGAAAACGTTAATTTTACGATGAAAAATGAAAGCGTAATTGTCAACTTTTCATAGTAATCATAGAAAAAATATGTATGTGATATTTTAACGTTCTACATTTATTTGCATTTGTTCCAGTTTTATGTCTGTAAATAATATTAATTTTTGACAAATTTTAAAGTTAATTTTCATATATAATACCATTAATGGCTATGATTTTTGTCGTCATGATCACGACTGCTTGTTGCGATGAAAATCTGCACACGTGTAGATTTTCCTAAAGCAACAAGCAGGAGTGATCTAGGCAAAAATGACCAATGGAAAATCATAGTCACGTATGGCATTCGGCTTGACAATTCCTCGAAATACTCCAAAAAAATGTTACTTGTTTAAAACGTCTGAACCTTGGTGATCAATTTACATTGTTTCATTTTTTAACATAACTAAGCAAAGTAAACAAAGTCAAATAAAATTCAACAATATTAAGCTACTCAAAATAGTTAACAAACGTTATATCTAAGCAACGACTTGCGACAATTTTGACTACTGAAATTGTCGCTGTAATACTACTGTGATTGGTTCAATTCAGCAACATACTGTCATTTGATTGGACGAAAAATTATGAGTGAAATTATCACAGTAATGAAATAAATAAAATGAAACATGCTAATTGTTGTAGATGCAGAATTTAATTCTCTAACAGTTTTATTTGAAACATTTTCCTATCAATAATCTAGGAAGCAATATGGAAGTTCGAATCTCACTCAAGCTAAAATTTATATAAACTACTACACTGCGGCTTGATGAGTGTGGACCCTGTACTGTAATTGGGATTAAATTAAATTAAAAAATAAAAACAAAAATATTAGAAAACTTATTTCCTATGTTTTTATGGAACGATCTGTATACGCAAAAGTTTTATATCTATATAATTTTATATATACTTCCTATCTTTTTGATTTTTAAAGAAGCCTGTTTAGTTAAAGAAAAGTGAATAAAAGTAAGAACAATGCTTCCAACATGACTAAATCAGTATCCAGCAATAAAACTCTAGCTCTGGTAAATATTACATGAGACAAGTAGAGGGAAAACATCCTCCAGGATGGGTCGTTCCGTCACGCGTGAAGTTCATGAATAATAACACAACGGACGTGCCGCAGCTTCCGTCATAACCGTCAGAGTGATCCGCGCTCCGCACGCAGCAGCGACGCCATTCCATTACGTCACCGCGGGAGAAACAAAGGACCAGTACCCCCTAAATAAATGAACATCGCACAGGGAAAGTATTAAACAAGAGAATACCGAATACATGCACTGCTGGATGACAAAGAAAACCAATTAATTTCTTCTGATTAAATGAGCTTCATTTCGATCTGAAGGTAAAGTTGACAACACGAGAAGGGATACTCCGATTTGTGGATGTCAAGATTCAATAATTTTATTTATTTATTTATTTATGTATGCTAGTCGGTACAACAGGAACTTAATTCTAGTTATGGTACAGGGTCCGGGACTTATCGAGCCGCAACGTAGCTCGAATTGGATTCGTTTTCTCGTTTTCTAAACTTGGACATGTGCGGTAAAAGTCTTATTTATTTTTTAAACCGAGTCAATTTAGGGCAATTTGTATATGTAATGTTGTGTTCAGTAACTGTTATTGACATTTATGTAATTGTTCAGATTTTGAGGTAATATTGAAATATTGATGTTCTGAACATGATAGGTTCAGTATGTCATCAACTACTATTATAAGAATAATATTAAGCTTGAGATCAAGAGATTCATGTAGAGAGCATTTTAAGAAGTTAAACATACTACCAATTCCCTGTTAATTTATCTACGAAATACTAATTTTTGTGAAGAATAATATCGATCAGTTTCATATGCTAAATTTAAGTCACACTTATTGTACAAGAAATGTAAATACTTTGTTAATTCCAAGTCATAAACTTGGACTCTTTGAGAAAAGCCCAAAATATATAGGCACAATTCTGTACAACAAATTAAATGATAAATTGAAAAAAATTGTGAATTTAAATAAGTTTAAAAGAGAACTAAAATTATATTTGTTGCAGAATTGCTTTTATAATGTACAAGATTATTTGAATTATGTATACTAATTTGTAATTACTTGACTTGTTCTATATCATTTGTACTATGATCATCGAACTAATAAATTCTATTCTATTCTATTAACCGTCTAAAACAAAATGTTGCGTACCGTAATACGCAACTAGATTTCGTAACGACTTCCTTATGCCGCGAAATAGAACAACACAATTTTAAAGCTGCATCAAAGTTAACCTCAAGTTGCTAATTGAATTAGAAAAATTAGCAAGTATTTATGTTGAACTTTGTTGAATATCTAATTGAAATTTTGAGAGGGGAGCAGGATACAGAGTGTTTGTTTAACATAAGAAAATGTTTTGTTTTCCATGAATACATAAACACAATTTGCTCTAAATGTTTCCATTTATTCCACGACTAATTTAGTTAATATTTGTATATTTACTTTCTTCAATTTCCTTTGGAACATGTCCATTTCAAGTAAAGTAAATATTGTTTCATAACATAATTATGATGTTAGTTATTTGCAGGAAAAACAGCGACTAGCAACAGAACAGAATATTTCACTGATTCTTTAACTTTAACTTTTATTAGTGAGATCGATCATTGTATAATTTCTTATAGAAAAAAACGTGTATGCAACTCGTGTTAAAAGTGTTTTTATTGCACTTCCCTCTCGTGCAATAAAGTGTCACTTTTAACTCCAGTTGCATAAGAAACTATTCTTCTCTACAGACGAAAAGTATCATTTTCTTCTTTGAATTAAGTGAAAATTTAATATAAGATTGTCCGGTAGTACAGTGGCATTGTTAGCATTCGAATCCGGAGATCCCGGGTTCCAATCCTATTCAATACTATATTGCGCCTTGGTGAGTTTGAACACTATATTGTAATTAGGAATAAGTTCCTATTGTACCAACAATAAATAAATATATACATTCGACAACTGTTTAAGATTCTTTACTTTATTTGCAGCGCGCAATGAGAACGTTTTCTAAATATCGTCACAAAATTTGTAATCGCTTATATATATTGACTGGAATATTAAAATAAATATATCATCACGCCTTTTACCCATCACTGGGTGTGGCACTCTGCCTAAGCAGATCTCGGTAAGTGATATATTTTTTTCGCGTGAAGTGCGGTTACCAGCTATCAAATTATGGCCCCCAAAGATATTAGTGGAGGAGAAGCCACAGCCGTAGATTTAAATGAGGTAGGTGACTCAGTGGAATATTTAAATATACATATTATTTAATGTATAATCATAATTATAAATGTAATTTATGTTTTTGTCAATAACGGTGTAAGATTTCTTTCGGTGGTCCGCGATGACAAAAAGATGAAGAACCATTGCAGTATTTCAGTGAAACTTGGAAATACAAGGCAAGTAATGTATACAAATTATCAAATTAGGAGAAATATAATCAGGTAGCAGGAACATAAGAGCGTGCGTGAACGTCCGTCCTCGCATTGTGGCGTGAAGCGAGATTACGTGCGACTAATGAGAATATGTACGGCCAGACGAAGTTCAGCTGTGGATTACAGCAAAGCTCCGGAATTGAAACGAGAGGCGGTCTCAGGAACTCGCTACTAAAACGGAATTAGTCGGAAGGATTTGTAACCGGTCCGCGTGACACCGTGAAAAGATCAAACCTTCGCGTGCTATCTGCTCATCATCATCGGCACACTCGTCGAAATGAAATCTCCCAAACTGCGAGATTGAGAGGCACGCGCCGTTGCACTGATACCACTCGGCGCCTTCTTCCGTATTGCGATAGCCTCGATGATAACGCAAAGACTCCTCTGCTTCCCGAAACTTTAATAAGATTTTCTTCTGCTTTAGATGTTTATCAGCAATTATGAACAAATCGAAAATCGACGCCGTCTCTCAACTTATAAGTACTTTTAAACTTCTGGAGACCAAACGAAAAATGTGGAACATGCTACCAGTACATCTGTCATGCTATCAAAAACAAACCCGTGTTGGATCTACCCGGACTTAAATTATTATTATATAATTATAAAACATAATTTTTGGATACCAGTCATTTATATTATTTATTATTATAATAGGAGAGGTGACTCAGTGGTAGCGAGTCGGCCTGTGGATCTTAAGAACCCTAGTTTGATCCCCACAGCCAACAAACAATTTTCACCACATTCAATCTACCCCTGAGACTCCCGCTCCACTACCATCTTTGGGGGCCGTGATTTGAAGGCTGGTAACCGCACTTCACGCGAAGTAATATATCACTTACCGAGATCTGCTTAGGCAGAGTGCCACACACAGTAATGGGTAAAAGGCGTGATGATATATTTATTTATTTTATTTAAAAATAATTATTATAAAATATAAATTACTAATAAATTATTCAAAATATAAAATTATTTCTTAAAAAAATGATTGATAATAATAAATATAATAAATTATAAAAGCAGAAATATAGAGTATTTCAAAATTATTGCAAAAAAATTGAAGGGTATATATTATTTAATGTACTGAATACAACGCAATTCTTTTTCTGAAATTCGAAATAATAATTGCATATTACTTGTAGCAAACATTTTTCGTGCCATTAGATTGATAGATTACAGTAATAAATAAAAATTTGTAAACATTAATAGTACATTTAAGAACGAGTTATATAAGACATATTTTTTTCGGACACGTTCTAGTTTACAATCGCTGTGATAAAAGTTTTATAAAATGAATTATTTATATTATTTTGCGTCTTTTATAATTGAATTAAAAAAAATTTGCGAGATTTTAAACCGAGTCAATTTAGGGCAATTTGTATATGAAATGTATACTATTTTCATTTTCAACTCGAGGGATCGGCATAAAACGATTAAACGTCCTTGTCCCATATAACTACAATGAAATCCATTAGTGCGGCAACCCCATATCGCTTATCGATGGTCAAAATAGGTAAATTTTCAATGGTCGTATTCAGCCTAAAATTATTCTTGTTTTTTCCTATGATTGACTGTACCGGCGAATGGGATTGTACAACCCTGTGTGAACCTTGTAAAACCATTTATGACGGATGCGGTGCATTTAATCGTTTTATGCCGATCCCTCGAGTTTAAAATGAAAATAGTATATAGTAATTCTTTCAATGTTTAATGCATTCTAATTTTTATTTATTACTATAACCTATCAGCCAAGTGGCACGAACAATATTTAAAGTATAATTATTAGAAAAGGGGCAAAGCTCGGGATCCGGTTCTGTGACAAGGTGTCACTACATCCAGTGTAACTCTAAAGTGGGGTTAGCCAAGGTTGAGTAGAAAGTTTGAAAGCCCAAAAGGACATAAAAAGTGTCGTAGTACGAAGAGAACTCGTTCCAGCCAAATGCAGACGTAACATTTGAAAATCGCGTTTCTTCTACCATGAATGATGAGTCAAAGACCGGCGATATGTAAATAAGGGCATTAGGAAACAGACAGGAACTCGTACAGCACGCGACCCTTTAACCCAGAAAGCGCCCGCTATGCCCCGCGCCGTCACTCACTTCCACCACCACCACAAAAAAAAGAATTTAGAATACGCATCCCTTCGTCGTTTTCACATCTACGTCCACATGCAAAGTACGAGTGTAATTGAAGAGGCAAATCGATTTACGTGAAGCACGACGCCATCCAACAACGTGGTAATAAAATAACGATAAAGAATCCATAACGACGCACTCAACTTTTAATAAGAAAAATGACTTCCGCACTTGACTTTTTAATTACGCGCGGGGCGGATACTTAAAATTTTAATAAACTTGAGAAACACGAAGCCGTTGCGACAAAGCTCCCAACAAACAAACACGACGACACGAACTCGAAAGCTAAATGGCATATCTGGACCTAAAACGGCGAAGCTTAGATAGTGGCGTGCAATTAGTGGTCAACTGATGCCAGTCAAAGTTGGAAACTGAAGTTCTCTTGTGCACAGATTATCACTGGAGTCGGAATTAACTTGATCGCATTACAATGCCAGAAGTTGTGGATGATGACGGTGATGGTGACATTTCGTTGCTAGGTAACGAACTAAAAACTATCTACTTATATCATCAAATCTCATTCCTCGATTCTAAAATTCGATCGTCATACGTTGTCGCACGATAAATTAATAACAACCCATATTTTTCGTAATTTCTTTATAGATTTTATTATTTTGTAACCAAAATCATTATTTCTATTTTATTTTTAAGTTGACAATATAGAGTGACTCGAGAGGAATAAGAAATATTTTAAATAAAAAACAACAAAGACAAAATTAATCGTCTTTGAATGCTCACTTGGTGAAACTAGGTTTAATAATAAAATATCAAACAAAACACTTGTCTAAGTCTCACAAAATTCAGCCTCCAAGTCAACTTATGAGGTCCACGTCAGAGGCTGGCCAGCACAGTTAGTAACCATAGATGCGTTTCGCTCTTATTAGAGCTCATCAGTATGGTATAACACTTCTCCAATCCTCTAATAACGAATGTATTAAATTGTATAATTTCGCCATCATTAAGTTATTATTATAAAGTGGACAATTAGGTATAAAAACAAATGTCATAATTAATTAATCTCAATCATCACGCCATTTACTTATTGCTGATATATTTCTACGCGTGAAATGCGGTTAAGAGCCGTCAATTCACGGAAAGATATTAGTGAAGAGGAAGTCACAGGGGTAGTTTTAACGGGATGAAAATTGTTTGTCGGATGTGAGAATCGAGTCCGGGTTCTGAAATTCACAGGCCAACTCGATACCTCTGAGTCACCTACCCAATAAAATATATAAAATGCTATCTTTAACATATCGATCAGTTATAGATAACAAGGAAATTCTTGCATGGGCAGTAACTTCGACATTTCTCCATCTGAAGGTCCAAACAGCGTAAAAGCGACAAAATAAAAACGCATCGATCTTGTCAAAGTTGAATTTTTCAATGGTCCCCTAGCTTACAGTTATTTATAGCGAACATATATTGCTAGAGAGGAAATGAGCACAAAGAATATTGAAAATGGGCCGAGTGCATGGTGGAAGGTGCGAAAGGCACGAATTCCTCGCGAAGACATAGTGGCGGTGATTTGGCGACGAGCGTCGACATGGCGCACGCGTGACATTTTTCACGCGCTGGTGACGCGAATTACGTAACATAAACGGTGCGGGCGATGAGATTCCAAGCGGGGCGGCGATCAATCTTCCCGTGGGACGGTGGTGCGCGCGACAAAATGGATTCTCCACAAACACACATATTTCATGCAAAGTGAACCCCGCTATGCCGCTGATATTTTATTCATGAAATCCCGGCGGAATTACCCCGACTTGCAGGAAACAATGCGTGCGTAGAGCGAGGAATGACGCGCGTGTTACTTCAAGGTTTTCTTCCAGCGACGAGATCGAGAGGACGAACTGTCCACCACATTACCATTTATCAATTATTTACATACATTTTTAAAATCCAAAATATTGTTTTTTGTTTTAATAAACTTAATTTTGTAATTGTAAAGAATTAACATTTTCATTTTATTTAGCGACGTTTCGGAAGAACATTTTGACTATTTTTAATTCATTGTAAAGTTGACGTTTTTTCTGAAAAAATCGAAAAATAACTTTGTCACCCGTCTTCAATGGCAACGCGCGAAAGATTAGATAGTTTCCCGGGATACAAGCAAAACAAAAACTTGTTATATTAACAAAATTAATTTGTTGTACGATTGCTATGAAAAGTTTACAATTACGCTCTCATATGTCATCGTAAAGTTGACGTTTTCTGCGGAACAATCGAAAATATATATTTTGCGCGCTTCCAATGGCAAAGCGCAAAATAGTTATTTGTGTATTAAAAGCGTAAAGTGATTCTTTGTTACTCGAGCACGGTAATTGCAGCGCGAGCCGAAGGCGAGAGCTGCAATAGTATAAGTGGAACAAAGACACTTTACGCTCGTGATACACAAATATTTTTTTCTACGATTGCATCTTAAAATTATTAAAAAACGTACGCGTACTAAAAATAAATTCGTTCTGTCAACTGTCAATATGACAAGGTTCTGTTTTGTTTGTATTCCTGGTAACTATTGAAATAAGCGCGCATTTTCTTTATATCTTTTTCGCGCGTTGCCATTGGAGACGCGGCAAAAAGATATTTTTCGATTGTTCCACAAAAAACGTCAACTTTCCGATGAAAAATGAGAGCGTAATTGTCAACTTTTTATAGCAATCGTAGAAAAAATATGTTAAATGCGCGTTTATTTCAACAGTTACCAGGGATACAAACAAAACAGAAACTTGTCATATTGACAGTTGACAGAATGAATTTATTTTCAATACGTATACGTTTTTTTAATAATTTTAAGATGCAATCATAGAACAAATTATGTGTGTATCACGAGCATAAGTGTCTTTGTTCCTCTTGCACTATTGCAGCTTTCGCTTCTTAAAAATCATCAATGTCCTTTTTTAAATGCCTTCGGCTCATGCTGCAATTACCGTGCTCGAGTAACAAAGAATCACTTTACGTTATTATTAATTCACAAATAACTATTGTTTAATCGATAAAATCCCAAAAGGAATCTGAACTAGAAGCAATTTTTCTATTTGTCAAAAGAAAGTTATCATTGAACAAATTACATTTTTCTACGTCAGTCTGGTAAAGTCTTTTGCAGGTACAGCATATCAGAAAAACAATATCGGATAGTTTACTCAATTTCCATTTGTGCCAAGAACGAGAAAACTGGGCGGTAGAATCAATAACAAATAACCTAATAAAATAACAACACACAAGAAATATCAAAATAAAGTGTCGACAACAAAGCTCTATCAATTCTCTCCATCTTTCTCTCGCATTATGTCCTTGTCGTACCTCAGAACTCAATCTACACAGCAAACACGGCATTATCATTCTTTTTGTTCGGAAAGCGGAAAATGGAAATTTTAATAATTCACTGTCATTGAGCCTATCTATTACTGGTTTCCGCGAGGAAAGGCGTCTTGGTTCCTTCCTACACGTTCTTTTTGTCACATCGCGCAATTAATTATAAACAGTGCCGCTGAATTCATCTCACCACCTGCGCCGCATCATTAACGAGAATTTTATCAGTAACTTTGTTCTCTGCGTTCTCTACAAAAAATATTGAGAGAACTATTGCATCTGGGATTACGACATGACTTTTTCAAAGACCTTTCATTGCATTTCGAATCGAATTGTTCTATTTTTAACAGCTGCTACAAATATTTAATTAATTTTATAAATTGACTGTTGATGTGGAATTATTGATCGTTGTAGACTTTGCAATAACTTACACATTGTAATATTTCGCTTATCAAATGTACAGAATTTATTGCGTTTGAGTCATTTTACTTTCCTCTTAATCACTGTTTTTGTTTCATATTTATTCAGATGTCTGTATATATAACTACATAATAGTATATTATGTAACAAGTTTTATAAACGTCTTTTTAGTTACGAGTGTATAAAAAATCGAGTATCTAAAGAATTTATAAAACGAGTCACATTAACTATACTTTTTCAATGATCGCAAATCAAGGCAACAACAAAAATGTAAAGTTTTATTAATTATTTAAAACGTAAGATTAAGTTACAATCAGGCCCGACGAGAAGGGGGGGGGGGGGGCAAAATACCCAGGGCCCGGATGTGATGCTATTTTATAAATTGCTTTTAATTTTCTACTATTTCACCAATTTTTTATATTCTTTACTAAAACATGTATAACGAAATGTCTGATACACGTTTTCTACAATTTATTACATTGTATAAAAATGACGAAATGCTTGATCAAGGGCCCCAGTTGCAAATTTTAAATAAATGTATACACTATTCAAAAGTACATTATTACATTGTTGCATTTTTGTTTCTTACTACATTGTATACAACACACAGGCAAAAGCTCTATACATTTGTGCGTAGTGCTGTTTTGGTATCCCCTGCATTTATCGAATATGCAACTAGATATTAGATAGTCATACAGTGAGTATACAATACACATCGCTGCACCAATTAACTCTTACCGAACTGTTACCGTATTTTAGCCTCGATTTTAGTGCGCACAATAAATTTTAAATTTGAAGACTTCAGTACTACGAAGGAGTATTTATGACATACATATATGAAGGTAATTAATAATTCTTTGTAAATGAATATAAAGTTTTATAAAACATCTGTTTCTAACACTATTAATACTTTTTAACTCTTTTTGTAAATTCTGCCCTTACATAGTTATGCAGACATAAATTTGTAGCAGATAACGAAAAATACATTTTAAACATTAAAAATGAGTTACCGCCATAAATCAGGTGCTTTAAAATGAAAAGAAAAAGCTGCAAGGGAAGAAAACCAAGCAAAACCATACATATATTTATAAATATATTTTTTTTTGTATCTTATATTTAATTAATAAATATTCAAAGATAAAGGGGGCCCGAATTTTTTTTCCCCGGGGCCCGCTTTTCCTCCCGGCGCCCCTGGTTACAATGACAGATGTCTGAAGCTAACTTCAGCCCGTTCTTAATATTTCAAGCCGTGACTAAAACGTTCAACGCCACAGTTTGTTACAAATTTATTTAGCGCCATTTAAAAAAAGGAATAGAGAAATGATATTTTATAATTTGAGTAGAAAAAATGTTATTATAGACTAGGTGACTTAGTGGTATCAAGTCGGACTGAAAATTTGATAACTCAGGTTCGATTCTCACGACCGACAAGTAATTTTCACCACACTCAAATTATCCCTGTGGCTCTCACGCAACTAATATCTTTGAAGGCCATGATTCGACGCTTAGTAACCGCCATTCATGGGCATAAATATATCACCACCGAGATCTGCTATAAATAAAAGATTTTATATTCCTACGGATAGGTAACTAAAATAAATAAAAGTATCATTACGCCTTTCATCCATTATTGGGTGTGGGAATTTCCCGCAGCAGATCTTGATTACTGATATATTTTTATTTGAAGAAGCCATCAAATAACGGCCCCCAAAAATGTCAGTAGAGGGGAGCCCAAATAATAATTTTAATGTAGTGTAAATATCCACTGAGCTATCTAATATTTCTGGTAATAAAATAGATTTTTTCAAAGCTAGGACACAATGAAATTATCATTTCGTGATAATAAATCAACAAAGCAAGGTAAACGAGTGATGAAGCAGTGGCTGCCTCGCTGTCGTTCCAGCGCTATCTGGCAGTGCGCTTGAACGCACTCATTATCTCCCCACGCTGTGGGTGAGCCGCTTCCCTTCACCCCCAGGTGACGCCTGCCGGAAGCGGAGATCGTTTCACGCAAATAATTTTACAGAAAGCCATAAAAACAGATCGCAATTTGATGACAAAGTTTTGTTGGGTTTTCTCTGTAAATAAACCCACAAAAGAAATAAGTACCAATTGTTCGGTTGGTTCTGGTTCTTTGAAACTGATACTTTTTCCATGCTTCTGGATTTAAAAATTGTCTGCTTTTTTGTGATAATATGGTTTAATCTTCTATGTGATAGTTAGTGACTGATAAGTGAAATAGGATTTTTCAATAACTAATCAAATAATAGACCCTCAAAGAATATAAAAACTATCTAGGAATTAAGACTAGTACACAACTAAACACAATTTTATTGAATTTACTGTATTTTTTGTAATTTGACATACCATATGCCAATGTTTTTTTTGGTCTTTTGGAAATAAATTATTATTATTATTATTATTTAATGGCTGGTAGCACAAGCTGTTTTTGTCTGTTATAAGAGCAGTATTTTTGGGTGTTTTAGCTATATCTAACATGTTAAAACCGTGCTCTTAAAACACCCAAAAACAGAGCTTGTGTTACCAACCACTGTTTATAAGATCGCCTGAAACGTGAGTCATTAAATACTCATTTTCAGTGCGAAAGTAATTATTTTTTGTACAACGTTTAGATAATACTAAACATACCTAACTATTGTAGTATTTCTAATTATAATTTAATTATTAATATATTAGAAATAACTCTTAAATCAGAGTGGCACTAAAAATGTTTACTTTATTTATTTATTTATGTTACGCTGTACAACAGGAACTTAATCCCAATTACAGTACAGGGTCCGCACTCACCGAGCCGCAGTGTGGTAGTTCATATAATTTTTAGCTTGAGTGAGATTCAAACTCGGGATCTTCGGATTCGAATTCCATATCGCTATCCACACCACTGTACTTAGTACAATTTTGCAACGCCAAGCCACAATGTGGTATTTTAACTTGAGTAAGATTCGAACTCGGGATCTCCGGATTCGAATTCTATATCGTTATCCACACCACCGTACTTAGTACAATTAATTTTGCAAATTTTGAGTAACAAAAAAGACATAAACGAGTGCATTGTAAAATGGGGTTAGCAGAGTTTGTGCTCTCTGTTATTGAACCCTTTTTCCGTCCCTAATGTTAGGTAAGTGCTAGTCATTAGGTGACAAGTGATCCTTGTATGTAGCAAAATAGCTGATGCGTAAGCAACGCATGTTGCAAGTGTCAGCGACTGCTTTGATTGCCGATTTTAATTAGAGATATTAGGTGCGCTGGGACGACATTGACCGATGGCGCTTAGGACGTAGGCAGAAGAGGCCGAACCAGGGTCCGATCTGATCCAGATCCCGACGCTAGTTCCAATATACGTCATTGAGATTCCTTCGGGAACGACCACCCGACTCGACTTAATTGCTCGCCCGTTTGAGACACTCCGTTTAATTGCTGTTCGATTCTGTGACGTGCATCGAACGATGTCCTTTCACTTCCACCCTTACCAATTCCACTACTGATATTGTAAATTTGTTTCAAACTTTTTCCAGAATTCAAATTTAAGCCTGTATCATTTAGTTTTTCTTAAAACATTATTAAAAATATGTACTAAAATTACGTAATACGAAACGTGAAAATTTCATTATTATTAATAAGAACCCGGGTTCAATTTTCAAGACCGACAAACAATTAAAACTAGCCCTATGGCTCCTCCACAATTAATATCTTTGAAGGCCGTGATTTGACGGCTAGAAACTGCACCTGACGCGAAGAAATATACCTGCTACGGCAGAGTGCCACATCCAGCAATGGATAAAACGCGTGATAATATATTTATTGGATAATAAGAATAATCAATTTTTAATTAGAAACTTTAAATGTAGGTAATGAGAAAAACAATACAAACAAAAATTTTAACTTGTAGATACTTCGGATAGGATTGTCCATTTTCAGGATACAAATATTCCAACAAGAAATGGTTGGAAATTGAAATATTTGTGTACCTGTATTAAAAATAAACAATATCCTGTCTAAAACGTCAAAAAATGAAAACAAGAAAATTTACTACTGATTGAAGCTTCTTGCAATAACTTTCGAATTAACTTGTCAATCAAATTAATAATATTCTCAACAAAAAAAGAATGCACAAAATAGTTATTTTTAAATCTAGATTGCAAAATTAGTAATAATGTAATGATAAAATTTTGACGTTTAGGATTAATTAATGTGACATCTAATGTCTCCATGACAACAATGTATGTAAAATAATTGCTATCAAATCTGGTATTCTCTGACCAGCAATTGACAGCTGGTTGGCAATAGAAACCAAACAAACGTTCTAATTTTTTTCTGCGGTTTATTGGGATTCGCTTTGCATTTCGCATTGCATTTCTCAAGAAACTATTCCAGTACACCAATTATCTTCCTCAAGCGGGATAAATATGAATAATTGCTCAATTGGAACATTAAATATAAATTTTGTTAAAGCTAAAAAAATAAAGTGACAAATTTTATTAAATTGTGAGGCTTTCTTCTATCCAAGAATTGCAGGACGCAAAAAACTTTTGCATCCTGCATGCAAAAGTCTTTTGCGTTCTGTAGACAAAAAACACTCATTTCGCGTGTTGATAGTTGTCATGTAAATTTTAACTTTATATGACAGTTTTCGAAAAATGACATTTGTGGCCTAGTTACTAATAGCTACAGTTTGTAAAAAGCCTTTGTTTGCAATTGTTCATTTCTATCAGTGGTGTGACTAGCGTTACGGAATTCGAATCTGAAAATCCCAAGTTCGAATCTCACTCAAGCTAAAAAAATATATGAACTACTACACTGCGGCTCGATGAGCCCGGACCCTGTACTGTAATTGAGATTAAGTTCCTGTTGTACAGCGTAATATAAATATAGTATGTTATGCATCAAGGGATAATCGCGCTCTCCCGTGAAGCATATTATACTTTTCGTAACAAGTGCACAATAATTACCGTCTTTTCGGGACAAATATCAAATATGGGTTGTGTAACTAGTTACCTAGGAAACGCCGCAAACAGCTAATAATCGTAGTTTCTAGGGAGAGAAACATGCTACCTAGAGAGAGAAACATCCTATCTTATTATGTTTCTCTCCCTAGAGGAAAAAAGCAGTGTTTCTCTCTCTAAAATTAGGGAATAAGAACGTGTTTCTTGTGCATGCGTTACGAAAAATAAATAAATAATGACGTTTGAAAGGGTACTTTTTTACTAATCGTAGAAAATAATTCATGTTTACACAGAGTGATTCAAAAAGATTGACCCTGCCATCTTGTTTTGATTTTTGTTTATCGCATCATTGCAATAGTGTAGTATGACTGTCAGCTTACATTGGCGTGCAGAGAATTTATAGAAGAAGTAAATTTGAATTTATTGTTTACTTGTTTAATTTAAAATGGTTGTTTACACGATCTCAAAGCACCCACAAACAACGAGCCTAAACGGGAAGGAGTCAAGTCGGAATCACCCATCGAAGTACCTACTCTTTGTCTCTGCAGCCGTCAGATTAAACCGCTCCGCGAAGGAAGGATGGACGCAACGTTTAAGTGTCCTTGTATTCTGCGTGCCATTTTTACATAAGATTACGTAATCTCACAGGATTCACTGCAGTGTGTAGAGGCAATCTCCAAGGACACGGACAAGGCAACGTCGCGCATAACAATGAGCTGAAGAAAAAAAGGAAAGGCGTCCTCTTCCAATATGCGGATTTTTGTCAACATCAAACGATTCTGTTCTCTTCACATCTTGTTAAATGATGCTCAACTTTTATTTTTACCTCAGTATTTGTTGGATAAATAAATCGTCATTCTGGTTTCGAAATTATTCTAACCATATTTATACAATGGTTTAGTGGTATCGAGTCTTGAGAACCTTGGTTCGATCCCCACAGCCGACAAATAATTTTCACCAAATTAAATTTACCGCTGTGCCTCTCCCACCACTAACATCTTTGGAGGCCGTGATTTGACTTAGACAGAGTGTCACACACAGTAATGGATAAAATTATTAGGTTTCAATATTTAAATTCGGATTACACTGTATTTGTAATTAATATAGAAATATTACATCTTCTCTGTATGTTAGTTTTTGTAGCAAATTAAAAATATACATAAAAAGTTGTTGAAGAAAATAGGCCTCAGATTGTAGGAGCAAAGGTTATTAAATGATTTTAAATTTTTTAACAGACAGCCAACTTTTAAAAATTCATAACTTTTTTATTGCGTACCTGTAGCTTATTAAATCCGGAATTTTTATTCAAAAATTGTAAAATAAGTTTTTCGTGATGTGATACTTATTTTACTTTCTTCATTTATTATGGATGTTGGTTGAAACGTTGACAATGATTTTAATCAATTTCAAACCTACTTATCCAATGTAAATGTCAAATCAGTGTTGAACGCGTAATATTTTGGTATTATTTAATTTTATTTATGGCGATTCTAGCTTTTACCATCTTTCAAGGGTGGTTTGTACCCCTAAAAAGCAACTTACGGAAGATAAAAATAGAGGTTTAATACTTGGACTCTGGTCAAAAATATAAATTTAAGATGTTTGTGTAATAAATATGGTTCAGGAAAATTCGAAAATAGATTCAGCGACCCCAAAACCCCCCGAGTCTATTTCTCTATTTCAGTTGAATATTGTAATTTCATCCCCCATCCCCTTTTGAACCCCATAAAAAAGTGCATATGATCAAAATGACCCCGAAAATAGATTTTGGCGAACTCAAAAACCCCTGGGTAACCAATGTTGAACGCGTAATATTTTGGTATTATTTAATTTAATTTATGGCGATTCTTGCTTTTACCACCTTTCAAGGGTGGTTTGTACCCCTAAAAAGCAACTTTCAGAAGAAATAAAAAATAGGGATTCAATACTTGACTTTGGTCAAAAATATAAATTTAAAATGTTTGTGTAATAAATATGGTTCAGGAAAATTCGAAAATAGATTCAGTGACCCCAAAAATCCCCGAGTCTATTTCTCTATTTCAGTTGAATATTGTAATTTCATCCCCATCCCCTTTTGAACCCCATAAAAAAGTGCATATGATCAAAATGACCTCGAAAATAGATTTTGGCGAATCAAAAACCCCTGGGTAACCAATATTGATCGCGTAATATTTTGGTATTATTTAATTTCATTTATGGCGATTCTTGCTTTTACCACCATTCAGGGATGGTTTGTACCCCTAAAAAGCAACTTCCGAAAGAAAAAAAATAGGGATTCAATACATTTTAGAGTTCTATTAGTGTGCTAAGTTTCATTTAAATCGGTGAGGGACAGTTGGGTAGTGTTACTTGTTAGTTATGAAAAATAGTTATTTTATCAATAGAAAACAAATTGCTGCTTCTAATCTGATTTCCCTGAACACAATAAAGAAAACTAAATTATAAACTTACATTTTGAAAGCAAATAATTATATACAAATTGAAGTTAAATTTGAAATCTTTTACCAGGAATCCCAAGAATTCCAAGTAGGTGGAACTTACAAAAATCACTAAATCATGTCGGACCAATTCAAGTTGTTATTGAATATTTTTAAGAAGTTTTCAAAAAATGATCTTCTTCTTTCCGTCATATCCTTCATCAATATCCTAGTGAGCTATAAGAGAATATCCCGTGGGAAGCAGCAGGCTGATTTGCGTTGGAAAAGAATGGTCGTTGAATGTAGCAGCAGCCAAGTCTGCCATGCTGTGAGATATTGGATAGTTCGATTTTATAGGTTAAGCCAAATTAAACATTCATCTTTTTCACAAAAGAGTTCAGTTCGATCCTCCAGAGAATGACGTCTACGAAGTTTCTTTCTTCTCATCTCAGAGATGATTCCAGGAACGCGTTCCACGTGCTCGATATTTCGATAGAACGTGAATTGAGCGAAGGTATGCGTCGTGTTTGAAAGCGTTTGAGCTTCGAACGATAGTTGGAAAACAATGTTTTTAGTGATGCTTGTCGTACCATCCAAGTTATTACATGATAAAACACAACGAGAAACAAACTACGTAGTCTGTAGTCGTTGCTTTCAAATAGAAACCAGGCCACCTGAAAAGTTTTAATTTGGAAACTTTAGAGAATCAATTTCTGTCTCTTCAAACTCTGCCTGCAGTCTTTTATACACAATTCATTGTAGTTTAGATTCTAATAAATAGTTTCTATGATTAAATCAAGCATAAAACTAACTACAAATGAACGATACACATTTATTTACATGTTCATTACTTCATAAAAAAGTACAGGCTGTCAAAAAGTAAAATAAATATTTACAACGAAAAAACATTAATTTTTGAAACTATACAAAATATAAAACCTTTTTTAGTAGTTATTATAATATACTTAATGTAAATTCAATTCTGAATTTATCTAACATAAAAAAAATAAATAAGTATATCATCATGCCTTTTATCTATTACTGGGTGTGGCACTATACCGTAGCAGATCTCGGTTAAGTGATATATGTTTTCTCGAGACGTGCGGTTACCAGCCGTTAAATCACGGTTCGTAAAGATGTTAGTAGAGGGGGAGCCACAGGGCTAGTTTTAATGTGGTAAAAATTGTTTGTCGGCTGTGGGGATCGAATCCCGGTTTTCAAAACGACAAGCCGACTCAAAATGAGTGAATAAATAAATAAATAAATACTACTAACAAGTAATACTACCCAACTGTCACTCACCGATTTAAATGAAACTTGGCACACTAATAGAATTATAAAAAAATATTGAACCCCTATTTTTTTTATCTTCCAGAAGTTGCTTTTTAGAAGTACAAACTACCCTAGAAAGGTGGTAAAAGCAAGAATCGCCATAAATGAAATTAAATAATACCAAAATATTACGCGTTCAACATTGGTTACCCAGGGGTTTTTGAGATCATCTAAATCTATTTTCGGGGTCATTTTGATCATATGCACTTCTTTAAGGGGTTAAAAAGGGAATGGGGAGATGAAATTACGATATTCAACTGAAATAGAGCTTTAGGTTCAAAACTAGTTACTCAGGGGTTTCTTGGGTCGCTGAATCTATTTTCGAGTTTGCCTGAACCATATTTGTTACACAAACATCTTAAAATTATATTTTTAGCCGTCGTCAGAGCTATATTCGTTTATCTATATGTGGTAACCGGAGAAAATACTTAAGTACGAGTTTTATCATTTTAATAACAGAAATAATTGGTAATTTAAAGATTAATCATGAAAAATCAAGGTTGTCATTAATTTATCGATAGATAAGTAATACTAATCAAGTTACAGAATATAGAGAATAAAAAGAACTTCAACTTGCATTTTCTTTCATAACCGCAGCACTTAATTTTTCAATATTTTGTACTGTCTTTGAACTTTAAAATAATTGAATAACTCCTAATGGAAAAATATTTAGAAAAGTTATAAAACGGCATAAAATATTTCGGAGTGCGTGGATGTTTTTCGTGGAATAATCGTGAAAGTTGGTATTTCTAGTGCTGTGTTATGCATGAAGTTAGAAACTGTGAGATGTGCCCTTATCAAACAAACACACCCTGGCACTTAGGGTTATAAGTGGAGGGCGAACCGCAGGTGAAAATGTGCGTGTAAATATTTCCAGAAGCCCATTATCCTGGCCTGCAATTTAAACCCATGTCCCCTTATACGATGTTATTAGGGCACTGTTATTATGAAGATTGCCACGAATATTCTGTCTAATATAATATGAGCATTAACCATCATCATCATCCTTAGACAAACAGGGAGAAATATCATTACAAAAAAACTGCATTTAGCTTAATAAATAAATGTATCATCATGCCTTTTACTCATTACTGGATGTGGCATTCTTCTGTAGCAGATCTCGGTAAGTGATATATTTCTTCGCGTGAAGTGCGGTTACCAGCAGTCAAATCACGACCCCCTAAAGATGTTAGTGGAGGGGAAGCCACAGGAGTAGATTTAATTTGGTGAAAAGATTTAAAAAAATCCCAGATGTAATTTTACCAACATGAAGGGCTTTATCTTGTATTAAATTTGGTTAATATTACCAACTAAAATTTCAAATGTTTTTAAATAATGTATGTCCTATAAGTTTAATTTCAACAATTTTTATTTGTAAACGCAAAACCAAATTTAAAATTTAACATGAAATTTGTATAAGATTTAATAGTTTTTTCATGTATATAGAAAATCGTACGACACTAATTCAAAGCCAATAATAGCTATTTATGAAACTAGTAAGGAAATGAAGGTTATTACCTTACTTATGTGTTTGCGTAACTCGGCTACGCCTCGTTCTGCAAATTTCACATGCGTAAGGTAATAACCTATTTCCTTACTAGTTTCATACAATATTTTTTCTATTTCCGTTCCAATAAATACGAAAGAGCGTTTTTGAAATTTGAAATTTTGAGATATTAATGACAGTTATAAATTCAAAAAATAAAAGAATAACACATCAGAATTTGTCTACCAAGATATCTGTTGCTATGTTACCTCATTATTTCACTAGTTAAATACTGCAGTTCATTACCTAACTCAAATACGTGAAATAAAACGTCTATTTCCTAACGGAAGTAGAAAAAGACATTGTATTATGCATGGTTACCTCGGTAATATAACCATTTCTTTAAATTTATATCATTATATGACTTACCTAAGCAAAATTAATAAGTGACAAATTTTTCGTGTAAGAAAAGTCAGTTTAAAAATAGTTTTTATGGCAAATCTTATTTACTTGATATGTGATTCTATCTTAACTTGATTATTTTAAATAAAATTTAAAACCTAAATTATTTTACTTTTTGTATTAGTGTCGTTACAAACTCTTAATCGAAGACCCAATTTTCTAATAAATATCTCATTGCTTTCCATAAATTGGAAACAAATTCATATTTCTACTGAATTTCTTGCATATCAATAATAGAATATCAACTTGCAAGATTAATTTAGAACGAGATGTACACCTCTGTGCGACCACGACTATCTTCTATTCTCTCCAGAATAGTAAGTTCTCTATCTCAAGATGCAGATAATTTTGAAGTTTATTTCCACTTCAGTGTAATTAATTTGACGCGGTAGCTGTGACGACGGCATTTGTTCATTGATTACCACCGGAGCGTTTTCAGCGACATTTCACAGCTTGTGAAATTAGTTTCTGTATTGAACGCACGCGGCGTGTGTCGCGGTTGTCGCTGATGCTGGTGCTATTGCTGCTGCTGTCCCAGGTGTGTGGAATGATACGTCGGGAACAGTACGCAAAGTTGTTGTTGACCTTTTACATTATTGTAGGAGACTATCTGTTTCAATTTAGACAATTTAACTTTCAGACTGCTTCGAATAACGATCAGTATGGATTTGGAAAGATGCTGAAGCATTGAAGGTACAAATAAATCGAGGAAAACCTTTGTTTTCAAAGTGGAATAGCTTGCTAGTAAATTATTCAAGTTACATGTTGTTCTGTGCGCCAGACTAGACGACTGGATCCTGATTTAAATTCTTCTTAAGCCGTGAAAGAAAAATAGACGTCTGGTTCTAAGAATTATGTACATTAAGTCCCAGTCAATATATTTACATTTGAACACAACGAAATAAGAAATTATTTGTCTTTTTTTAATTGTATTTTATATTTTTATATCTTTGTTCAATATTTTGAAACAATTTTGCAACGAGCATACAAACATACATACATACATACATACATAACATCACGCTATATCCCATTAAATGGGGTAGCACGAACCCGTCAACATTCTCATCCTGACACACGATACTCGATTCGACCACATTAACACTTCCTCCATACAAACTCTTTCTTTTCTCACAACCAAAATCCATCAACACATAACAAACATTCATCCATTCGCTAGTGTACACTGCGCTTGTTTCTGAAGATGGTCTCCACACAATTGCAGGTAAACACTCGAAACATCTAACCAATGAATCTAAAATCACGAATCATACGCTTGTCTTCATTCATCATATTTATCCCGCAATTAATTTTCTCCAAACATTCCTATCCTGACACACCACTTTTGCTTCAACCACATTCATAATTCTTTTCATACAAGCTCGTTTATTCTTCACGCTCAGAATCTTTCGCTCACGCAACAACCCTTCAATCATATTCATCCACTTGTTCCTAGCATACAAACGATATGTTTAATTCTACAGAAATATGGTGGATACAAAACTAGTCCGCCATATTGGAACAAAATGGCGGTGATCTATCTCTGAAACTATTTTATGGATTAACATGAAATTTAAAACGTATTTTAATCTTTCTTTAACAATTTAAATTGTAGTATACTTATCCGGCGAACTCGGATACCACTCAAGGTAATAATATACTGCGGCTAGGTAAATCCGGACCCTGTACTGTAATTGGGATTAACTTTCTGTTGTGCAGATAAGCATTAATAGATTTTAAAACAATAATTTTTATTAACAAATTTTGAAGACAGAAAGTGTTTAACCTTTTTAGTTATTCTTTGTACAGTACCTTAACTATTACGGTACTACGGCAGAATATCACATCCACAAGGTGTGGTAATATATTTATCTTTTCTACAACTGTCAAAAAAGTTCACTTTTTTCACTAATATCTATATGCGAAGTACTTGATTTTTTCATCAATGATATTACCACGACAACGCGTATTTTGTATATTGTTACGCAAAATGAGTATTTCGCATACGCTCCCAAATTATTATTTTTTATGTTTCATTGGTAACAATACATATTATTTTAGATTGTTTTACTTGAATAAATCAATAATTATTGTATTTTTGTTTTATAGTTGTAGAAAAATGTTGTTTGTATTTCGTGGGTGGAATTCTTGTTTCTTGGGCGCGTTCGAATGACTTTTTTGTTCCGCCTAACAGTAACATCCTTACGCACAACAAAGAACCACTCATTTTGTGCGTTCAATACAAAAATGACTAATTAGATGCATTAACTAAAAAAGGGAACTCCAAAATTAAATAGTTATTTTAACATTAGCCTATAGTTGTAGCTTTGCAATTTATTCTAAATAAAGTTAGTACTAGTAGCTATGCTATTTATTTGAAGCCGAGTCCGAGGTTTTTGCTCGATGTTGCAAATAAGTATAATACACCATTTCGCCATTTTGTCCATTTCTGAGTATATCTCACTTAGCTTCCAGATAAACCGATGAACATACACAAACCTAACAATCCTATTTAGCTTGAAACTGGCAGTTATGATATCTTGAATTATCCAAGGTGTGGGAAGCAATCGCGACGTCGACGTCGTTGGCGGTATGGCGTCGACAGAACAACAACAAGGCAGATTGGAAACTAATGAGATCGGACGGGCGAGGTAATGCGTGGCCGCCACGTCGTCGACGCGATTAACTCAATCCTGCGCGTCGTGACGTCATCACCACCAAGCCACACAAGTAAACATCATCCCCGTCACCGTTCCCGTTCCCGTTCCAACGTTTCAAGCAAGTGGAACGACCGATGCGATACGATTAACACACAGATTGCGGGTGGTGCGAGATGGCGCTGCCAGCTGAACTATTGTAACGACGGATACTCGGATGCGAATTGAGTGCTATCGAGCGAATCACCAATGTAATGATTTTCACGATTCAATCAAGTTATCTCTGTTAGGTAGAGATTCTAAACAATATCGTTTGCCTTCAATATTATCTAATTTCACTGCAGCGCACAACTAAAATACTATCTGCATTCGAATGCGTCGAAATACACATTCAATTGCAAATTCTTTGTTCTGTATTTAAACGTTATTTTCAATTATGATGCAGGGGTAGCTCAGTGGTACAACGTTGGACTGAGGGTTTGAAAACCTAAGTTCAATTCTCACATTCAAATGGGTTCCCCTTCATCTATATTTTTTAGGGACGTGATTTGAATGGGGTAGGTGGCTCAGTGGTATCGAATCGGCCTGTGGATCTTGAGAATCTCCACAGGCGACAAACAATTTTCATTAATTTAAAATCTACCCCTGTGGCTCCCTCTTTACTAACGTCTTTGGGGGCCGTGATTTGACTGCTGGTAATCGCACTTCACGCGTATAAATATATCACTTACCGAGATCTGCTTCGGCAGAGTGCCACACCCAGAAATAGGTAAAAGGCATGATGATGTAATTATTTATTTATTTTAGTGATTTGATGGCTGGTAATAATTAATTATATTTTTACTTTTTACAATTGAAAATTAATTTCAATTACACAAGCAATATTAAAATACAAAATTCCAGAGGATTTAAGAATTTAAAGGTATGTATGACAAAAAAAATCGGGCAGTTTCATAGCAAAATGTATCTCAAAATTCGCTGAAATTATTTAAATAAAAAATACTTGGAATAAAATTTATAAAAATACAATTCAGTATCTATATATTTTTAAATAAATATAAATATATCTTCACGCCTTTTACCCATTACTGGGTGTGGCACACTGCCGAAGCAGATCTCGGTAAGTGATATATTTGAACTACGATTAACAGTCGTCAAATCACGGCCCCCAAAGATGTTAGTGGAGGGGAAGCCACAAGGGTAGATTTAATTTGGTTAAAATTGTTTGTCGGCTGTGGGGATCAAACCCCATTTAGTAAAAGGTAAAAAAAAGTAATCCAAGATCCAAACATGGAGGATATTATCCTGCATTAAATTTGATTAATATTACCAACGAAAATTTCAAATGTTTGAAAATAATGTTTTCAAGATCCACTGAGCTTAAAAATGACCAGAAACAAAATTCCCAAAATATTCTGTATATGAAAAAAATTATTAAAATAATAGTTATTTTTGTATTAAGTGCGCGAAATGAGTTTTTTTTTTCACAGAACATCCACTAACAGATTCATCAAAAAATCAGTCTTCATCCTAAAATAATAAATACATATATCATCACGCCTTTTACCCATTACTGGGTGTGGCACTCTACCGGATCAGATCTCGATAAGTCATATATTTTTTCGCGTGAAGTGCAGTTACCAGCCGTCATTTCACGGCCCCCAAAGATATTAGTTGTGGGGGAGCCACAGGGGTGGTACAAGATATTCGCTGCAACCACACTAATGCTTCATACAAACTCATTCATCATCACATTAAATAAGTAAAATAAAATACATTCAATTACAAGTTTTACTTGAAACTTTTTTGAAGTGATCAGTGAATCAAGAATAGTGTTGATCGCCTTTAGCGTTACTGCTTTTATTTGGAAAAACTTGTGTCTAAAACAATTTAGAACCGACTGATGAAGAAACCTTTGGTAAATGCGTAAATTCCAGTAGAATATTTCGCTGTATTATCTTATGATAGCAATGTCTACCCCATTATTTTGCTAATGAGTGATCTATACATGAAATAACAATTACTATCTCATCTTAAAGCAATAGACACAGAAGCATTAGTCTCTACAATCATGAATAATAATGCAATGAATTAGAGGAGCTATCGCGCAGCAAACATCTCCATACCCTGCTCCACACACGATAAACAGAAAGTTAATTACACCTACCCCCGTTAGAGGTAAAGTGTGAACCGCCACGTGCAAAGGAAAAGTTAGGGTTTTTATCTCGCAACCCGAGCCGCGGGATTACTGTTTTTAAACGTGATTACTCACACGTGGAACAAAGTATTTTGAACTGACCGGCGCGGTGCGGCGCCAGCAGAGATAAGAATGGGCTTATCCAACGGATAGAACTTTGCTCATAATTACTTTTTTATTGTTTTCTTCGTGGGAGATACACTGCATTTATCACTTGGATGGGATCAACATTAACGATTATTCTAAAGTCCTGAATCACCATTAAAGAACGTAGTCGAAATACGTTAGAAAGCAAAATAGGAATCGGACACATTTTCCTCAACATGGTTTGGACTTTCCGTGTATGCCTCCAGTTTAAAATGAAAATAGCATATACTCAAAAGTCAATCGTTCCAGAAATTATTGACATGAACATGTAGATAATGCAAATTTTTAACACGTTAAAACTACCCCTGTGGTTCCTCCTCTACTAACATCTTTGAGGGCCGTGATTTGTCGACTGGTAACCGCACTTCACGCAAAGACATATATCATTTACCGAGATCTGCTAAGGCAGAGTGCCTCTTATAGAAGAAATTGAATAAGATTTCAACCCAAACATTCTTAACCAAAAATGTACTATATGATAATTGTCTTGTGGTAAATTGAAGGACACAACATCGCGTTTTCAATATTATTTTTGAAATATTCAATTATTGATGTCCCTAATTATTTTTACATAAAAAGTTAAATAGTTTATTGCAAAGACAAAATTTCTGCATTTTGTGATACTAATATTTATAATTTTACTCTTCCTGGAACCGGAAAATGACGGCAATGTTTATTGGTAATTTTATTTAAATTATCAGTACCATGAAACAACAAAACAAATGTGATATTAATTACGAGTTTATTTCATTTAATATACATATGAAAAATCTTTTTGCTATAATAATGACAGATAAAAACAATAACGTTCTATTGGTATATTCGTTTTGATATTTGACAGATGTCTGAAGCTAACTTCACCCCGTGCTTAATATCTCAAGCCGTTACTAAAACGCTTACAGCTATGGCTTGTGAATATATAATTAAGATGTTATTTTGCGCCATGGAAACTAGTACGTTAAATGATATTTTAATAACGGGACTAGAAAATATATATTTTGATAATTTTGAACACTCGTGTTGTATTCGATATATAACGAATAAAAAAATGGAATTGTTCCATCACGAAATAACATCAAAATAATAATTGAAATAAAATTGATGACATTAACAATGACTTTACTTTCTTGAATGAAAATCGCTATTACGAGTTTGTTACTACAACGACGATACTTTTTAATGTATTTGTGGGAGCATGATTTCATATTTTTTTCGTTATTTCATACATTCTAAATCTTAATTTGACATTGTTTGACCAGGTGAATATACGAAATTGATTAAACCACGTCGTCAAAGGAATATTCATTTATTTATATGTGCTAACAAATTTTATTATGAGTTATATAATCGATAACATTTTAACAGGGTTCAAAGATATATATCATGATATTTATTTTGATATATATCGTCATATTTTTGCAATGATATATATCCATTATATAAAAATATCAAATAGTTTTTGTGATATAGCCTCCGGAGAAGTGAAATTTTTCGTATTTTTCAGTTTTTCTACTTTTCCGAGGCTATATCTCGAAAACTAAATGTGATATGAAAACGCGCTCAACGGCATTAATTTTCTCGTGCTTATAATATATATTATTATATATATAAACATAGTTTCAGCGATTTTTATTTTTTTTCAATTTTCCGCCAAAAAAATCGCAAAAAGCGGTTTTTTAACATTTTCTCGAAAACCAGAAGTCATATGCATTTGAAGATTGCACCACTGGATTCAGTGGGTCAAAATACATATGTATGTAAATTTTCGTTTTAATAATCCTACGATTAAGGATTTTTGGGAAAATTGAATTAAAATCTGAAAAAACCAAAGAGGTACCCCTCAAGAAATAATTAAAAATATTAAATTGCATAAAATTGTATGAAAATTTGCTTATAAGTTAATTCGGACACGGGGAATTCAACGCCGTTGAGCGCATTTCCATATATTGTTTAGTTTTTGAGATATAGCCTCCTGAAAAGTGAAATTTATCGAATTTTTCAGTTTTTCTACTTTTCCGAGGCTATATCTCAAAAAACTAAATGTGATATGAAAACGCGCTCAACGGCATTAATTTTCTCGTGCTTCAGTTAACTTATAAACATAGTTTCAGCGATTTTTATTTTTTTTCTATTTTCCGCCAAAAAAATCGCAAAAAGCGTTTTTTTAACATTTTCTCGAAAACCAGAAGTCATATGCATTTGAAGATTGCACCACTGGATTCAATGGGTCAAAATACATATGTATGTAAATTTTCGTTTTAATAATCCTACGAATAAGGATTTTTGGTAAAATTGAATTAAAATCTAAAAAAACCAAAGGGGTACCCCTTAGGAAATAATTAAAAATATTAAATTGCATAAAATTGTATGAAAATTTGCTTATAAGTCAATTCGGACACGGGGAATTCAACGCCGTTGAGCGCATTTCCATATCTTGTTTAGTTTTTGAGATATAGCCTCCGGAGAATTTTTCAGTTTTTCTAAATGTGTACAAAAACTAAAATTAAAAAATAAATATCCAAAAAGTGATATTTATCTGATATCAGATATTTTGATATTTATTATAAATATCATGATATTTACGAACCCTGCATTTTAATAATGAATTATGAGGAATACATTTATAAAATAAATAAATATATCACGCCTTTTACCCATTACTGGATGTGGCACTCTGCCTAAGCAGATCTCGGTAAGTGATATTTTTATTTTTTCGCGTAAAGTGCGGTTACCAACCGTCAAGTCACGGCTCCCAAAGATATTAGTGGAAGGGGAGCCACAGGGGTAGATTTAAATTGGTGAAAATTGTTTGTCAACTGTGGGGATCGAACCAGGGTATTCAAGATCCACAGGTCGACTCGATACCACTGTGCCACCACCTACCCTATACAAAACAACGAATTTAAATTCAAAATAGTATCTAACAGTTATCATATTACAAGTTATATTTTTAGTGAGAATTTAACAAACAAAAATTTCTTCTGTAAAAGCAGTTCCCCATCGAAAATTTGTCATTTCGATAATTTGTTGAAGTTTATGAAAATCCGCGTTAAGCTTATAATTTCTGTAAGTAATTAAAGTGGCACTTTTCCAAGAATTTCCTGCAGTGCGCTAAAAGTCATTACTATACTCCATTCTTTTGCACTTTGACTAACAACATATGATTTAGTAATTTCGCTCCGGATGTACTCGCACTTGTTCACGCAAAAATGTTAGCAGCAAGATGAATAATCGTGGCCGAGAGTGGGCAGTGGTGAGCATACATCGCGTCGGTCGATAGCAGTGTGAATACAGCGACAATAGGCCGCCGCGAGAACGAGACAATCACCGTTATCTCGGGACCCAGTTTATGACTCTCCTGGTATTGTCATCCTCCGCAGCTGGAACAGCTGGTATATTACCATCCGCAAATATATTATCAGCTAGAAACAATGGAGCGCTACCAAATAGCTCACTACATTCTCTACTAAAAATGCATGCCAATATATCATCAACTGTGTACAACTTTATTTAATTCAGTTTCATTAGTTTCAATAATTAAAAACAATTTTTGGTTTTTATGAAAAAAATTAATTGGGCAGTTTTGGAGCCGATCTGGACCACTGTACGACGCCGTAGGCTTGAGGATCGACGTACAACGTTTTATTACGTAATGTGTCGCATTTAATTATTAAACATTATTTTCATATTTTTACAGGTTTCAGGATATTAAACTTATGTTTACATGCACAAAAGTAGGCTGGTAAGTAAGTAATAACTGTGTTCTGTACGGTAATATTACCATACTGACTTGTCAAAACAGTTAAGAAAATGAAAATAAAACACAATGATAATATAACACTATTAATACAAACGGAACTCAAAACAATAATACAAAGATTACTTCTCCTGCTTATCATAATATATATTAATTGTACAGTCTTTCAAAAAAATTAGAGATGACCACGTTATGAGGTTTAAATAAACATTTATAAATATGATACAAAACAATTGTAACCATGGCGTTAAATACAAACATACAGACCACAGACTTACTTGATCACCTTCTAAAATGATGACAATGACATTATTCATAAAATAATTTCAAAAAATAATATTTATTAATGAAGTGAACATGTTTATATTCTGAAACCGGTAAACTATTGAACAAACCACGGATGTCATGAGTCACAACAGGCCTTAGATATCCTAAAATCTCGGATTTCAAACTGACATCTGCGGCTGTAATGATACTCATAACATTTCTAGGTATCTTAATAGCTATAAAGTACTAGTACTGTAAAGCCTCATTTTCCAGACTGAAATCACTACTGTAAACATGGAAATACAATATAGTATCAAAATAAAAAATACATTATTTACATAATTTTTTTGACCCTAAAATTGAACGTATTTGTATTTTTGGTTGTAACTCAAAGTCAGCATAATTTTACTACTCCATCACAATAGTTAGTTACAAGCTTGATATAGATTTAATTTTATCTTATGCTACACAGATTTGTCCAATTAAAATGCAAAGAAAAACAATTGAATTTATTAAAAGCAGAAAATTTTACATAAATTTTGTATCGATACAATTATGAGAAATATACGAATAAAGCATTAGTAGCAATAATACCCGTTGAAAACTAACAATAGATAGAAAATGTATTGCATACATATAATTCTAGATATTGTGCAGCAAATCCTTTGCAACTTTGAAATATTAAATTAAAAATAAACAATTTTGTAAAAGAACTATCGTTTATATATAAAATATTATTTTCCAGATACCTCGGAAGCTCAGAATATACTACAAAATATTACATTGCATGTTAAGAAATTGTACATACATAAATTATAATATCACGCTATGAATCTTCTTAAAATAACAAAGCAAGAAACATTTCGTTTTTAGATTCTTTGTCACAATAACAATCTTAATTCTTTTCAAACATGTTTCTTCCTTCGTCATATCCATCCATTTGTTTCCCCTCTTACATATATTTGCTTTACCATTCATTCGACAAACATTCCATAACATCAAATCATCTCAAATTACTAACACCATTTTTCTCAATATTTTCTGCAAAAAAGTATCTTATTTCCAACAGCAGTTATACGTTTCTAAATCAACGCCCAACATTCACAACTACACATCAAAGTGCATTGTAAACATGCAATCGAGCACCTCTTGATCCATTTACCTTTCGGGAAAATAAAGAAAAACAACACGTACTACAATGCCATCAATTCAATTACTAAACAGTTGAAAGATTTAGGTACAAACAAATGTTTCGTATACAAATTAAAATTCCTCCAATTCGCGAACTCGAATATTTGCGTAAAATTTGTAACGCGTCAATTATTGAAACAGGTTTGAATGGAAGTTCGTTTTAACAAAACAATTTTGAAATCAGCTGAATGAACAAAACAGCGGAATTATAAAACAGCACTGGCGCCAATTTGGGGAATATTCGATGCAATATCAACTTTGGATGAGAAGGAAAGTTAATAATCGCTTAGGTTTGGTACGCCTGCTTAGGGAGTATCTGCAGCTTTTCTAACAGATTGGAATGGAAGTTTGTTTTTACAATTTTGGAATCAATTGAATGAACAAAAAAGAGAAATTATAAAACTGCACTGTCGCCAATTTGGCGAATATTAATTGCAATATCAACTTTGGAGCTCAGTGGTATCGAGTCGGCCTGTGGATCTTGAGAACCCTAGTTCGATCTCCACAGCCGACAAACAATTTTCGCCAATTTAAAAAATCTACCCCTGTGGCTCCTCCACCACTAATATCTTTGGAGGCCGTGATTTGACGGCTGGTAACCGCACTTCACGCGAAAAAATATATCACTTACCGAGATCTGCTTAGGCAGAGTGCCACACCCACTGATGGGTAAAAGGCGTGATGATATATATATATATATATATATAACTTTGGAGAGAAGGAAAGTTAGTAACAGATTAGGTGTTGGTACGCCAGCTTAGGGAGTATCTGCAGCTTTTGGAATGGAAGTTTGTTTTTACAATTTTGGAATCAATTGAATGAACAAAAAAAAGAAATTATAAAACTGCACTGTCGCCAATTTGGCGAATATTAAATGCAACATCAACTTTGAAGAGAAGGAAAGTTAGAAACAGGTTAGGTGTTGGTACGCCTGCTTAGGGAGTATCTGCGGCTTTTCTAACGGCATACAACGTTTCTACAGAGTTTAATTAAACATTCCATCGATTACATATTTAGATTCGTGCACAAAGTACGCACAATATCCGCTCACATGAAAGTTAAATGAAATTCTTAGGACATTTTTGTTCGACAAGTGCTTGAACTGATGTTCATGGACATGAACTTTATATTGAACAATGTCAATATTAATCATAGAGATATTTTCAAATGAATTTTCAACGAGATTAAATATTTGACTTGGCTCAAAGAGGTTCTATTTATTTGCTGTAATATTCCAAGCAAAGGTCAGATCATTGCTAAATTCAATCAAGTAGATGGAACTTGTTACTTTTGTTTACATACATACATATCGAATGTCTCATTTATTTCTTACATAGAGAATTCACCACACGTCACTGTCAACCAATAGGATCACGAATTTGTTTGAAAATGAACCAATGAAATGTACATTTCGTCGGAAATTCATCGCTGGTGCAATTGATAACGGAAATACCACTGTTAATAATATCCTTGGTTACGAATAAAATAAATGATATTTTCAATATTTTCATAAACGTCAATTTAGAATTTTGAAAAAATGTAGAATTTTCATCACTGTAATACCTAATTAAAAATGTGCAAATAAATACCTAACTATTTTTGTTAGTTACCTCTTGTTTGATAAATTCTCAAGCCGAATACAACTCGTAGTATGAAAATTGACATAATATTTTGACATAAATATACATTCGTTGTTACGGAAATAGGAAACACATAATTTATGTCAAAATATTTTCAGCAATTTTCATAGTACTTGTTATATTATATATGAAAATACAATTGTCATTGTAACTTATTCTTACTTTTTAAAATAATTTATAAAACTATATTTATTTTATTTATGTTACGCTGTACAACAGGAACTTAATCCTAATTACAGTACAGGATCCGCACTCAACGAGCCGCAATGTGCTAGTTTATGTAATTTTTAGCTTGAGTGAGATTCGAAGTCGAAGACTCCGGATTCGAATTCCATATCGCTATCCACACCGCCGTACTGACGGTTTTTGTTTTCTTTACAATCGTAGAAAAAGTATAGTATGTGACTCGTTTTATAAACTCTTTAGATGCTCGTTTTTTATAAACTCGTAACTAAAAAGACGTTTAAACTTGTTACATAATATACTATTATTGAACGTATTAAAAGTAAAACCTGAATAAAAGGGTTTTCATGTAAAACGACAAGTGGTACAAAGTTTGTGTAGGTGTAAACTATAGAAAAGCAAATAGATTCATCCAAGTTCGTAGCAAACTTTTAAAACTTGTAGATGTATAAATATTTGTATAATGTTATTTTCAAAAAACAACAACTTGTTCTGATACCTCGAGAAACACGACTTGTATATGTTGCAAATGTTGCTTTGAAAACAGTTTGTATATCAAGAGATGAAAGTAGCTATTTGCTATGTATAATAGAGCACAAGCGTAGCGACGACTGCAACTAGTCGAGGTTTGCAAAGATACTTTCCACTAAAAGATGTACATTACATTGTATCTACGATGAATATAAAGATTAATCGGTTTTTAAAAGTAATTTTGAATGTAAGTAACTAGGAAAAAAAAATGACATTTGTGGTCTGTAAAGAGTGTCGTTGCCAGTAGCAACGATCTGCAAAAAGCTTTGGTCTATAATGAGGTTCAAAAAGTCTACTTTTTGCTGATCGTAGAATATAATTTTATTTATTAAAATTTGTATAATAATGTGTTTGTCGAATAAGTTCGTAAAAGCATTTTTGACACATTTTGCTCATCAATAAATTAATTTTTTCGCTAGACGAATGCAGGGATGCATTTGACTGATTGATTTTTAATACAATTATTATTACTTTATTTGCGTCAACAAAAATTGAACCTTAGTTCAAATAAATAGAAGAAATTCGAAGTAAAATGTTACACGTAATTATTATTTTACATTATTAACAAATATTTGATTCGTTTTGACCATATATAGAATGGATCGTCAAGTACCTATATATAGTATTTTGAAAATAATTTTAAAGTGTAGTATCCTACTTTTTCCACTGTCAAATAGTTCTAAATTATTTTTCAGTAATAATTGTAATTTGAAGCATTTTTTTCTATAGTAGACTTACGTCATCGATCGTGAAAATCTTGGTAAATTACAGGAAACTAATTTAATCTTTAAATGACAAATTAAAATTAAATAAGTAAGAAAACATAAATCGTATAAAAGTGTATCGAATGATAAATGAATATGCTACCATTATATACCTTATAAAGAATAAATTTTAAATTTTAAAAGATTATTAATTTTTTTGAAAAAAATAATTAAGTGTAGCAATAATGGTACCCGTTTACATATAACATTTCTGGCTGTAGTTATCCAATAATGTATCAACTAATTCATGATGGTGTTATATTAAATATTTGTTTCAAATTTCTAGCCATTTTGTGATTTTTAAGTTAGTTTTAAAAGTTAAACTATAACAACGGAATACAGTTTAAAACTGAGTACATATTTGCCATGTAAACATAGCGGCACAATACGTCATTCATTTAGTTACATTTTTTATGACGTCACATATCTACTATAGAATAATTGTTGATACAGTAGGAAATTGAAAATGTTTTAAATGGGTATGATAGAATATCTCACCGAGAACGCTTTGAGAAAGACAAGACATTGAATAATCCCTTCCATGGTATCTCCAGTGAGACAAAACGTGCCGGTGAGGTGTCTGCCTCTCCGGCCCACGGCCGCCACACTAGACAAGCTCGCGTGCACCAGGGCGCGCCGCCCTGCCGCCCCCGACGCTCCTGCTCCCGCCAGCACCGTCGGCAGCGGCTTCATCAACCGCTCCAGCGAGTCCATCGCACACACTACCACCCAGCGCCCATCCCACTCACTTCATCATCGAACAAAACACTACACCAACACCGAACAGTTCAATCACTTGTGTTCTGTTTCGTCAGAACCACCTGTCTGGCACGTGGCCTACTGGTCGCACGCAGGACTCGCACAGTCCTCCTCGGGAATGGAGTAGATGATTTGCGGATGTTTCTCGAGTGTAGCACGCGTCTGGCCGTAATGGCGCTGTAACAGTTCACACAGTTCGTAGCACAGGAAACATATACCGAGGATCATAAAGGTATCCATCCTGCAGGAGATTGTCGTTGCCATTCACGCACGTATGATGAGGAGATCCCGACGCCCTGAGCGCGCACGCTACGCCGTTAGACTGGCGGGAGCGGTCCAGGCGCCGCCGCCGGGATGCTGGGCGTCGGAAACTGCCGAAGCAAGCTCGGCTCGCCACCGTGGCGCCGACACACTGACACACAACCTACACATCCTCCCTCCACCACCGCCGCTACCTCACCGTCAACCTGTATTTTTTACCAATTGAAAATAAACATGCAATTTTTATTGTCAAACACGCTGCGGCGCACATTCAAAAATAAATAGATATATGTCCTAGTGTCAACACTGCTCACTCACTGCAAACAAAATGACGCCAAATATTTATTATCAACCATTCTCATTATCGCTTGTTGGTACCTCCATTCTGATTACTGCTCTTCTCACTTGCTTCGTTATCCACACGACATTCACTACACTAAACACACCTTTTTAAAACTATATTATTTATAAAAAATATGAAATAAACACTTGGCTATGTTTCACAAAATTCAGCCTCCAAGTCACCTTATGAGGGCATCGTCAGAATATTATTTATATCTACATGTTATATTCAAGGACAGTTTTATCATTTGCCAGCATTCAGCAGTACCAATGATGCACGAAATCAAAATCAAACTGTATGGTAATATCTTGTGCCAAAGGACGAACGATTTTAACCAATATCAGTTTGTTCCAGTGATTTTGCTACAAGCAAAAATGACAAGTTCAGTAATAATTTTCCGAGACAAATAAAATAAAATAATTTACAGTAACCCGGCGAGAAGGTTTGACCCTAGCTGCGGTTTTTTTTTTACCATAGGTAATATACCGAGAGTCAAGAATTTATCGGTAAAATTTCTAATAGTTTTTTGCGTAGCAACGGACAGTCGAGTGTTAAAAATGACATAATTAGATCCTGACAGCTGAGCTGGAGGAATTTAAGTGTAATTTTTGACACATGTTGCTGATTCTACGCAGAAATTATGAAGAATTTTACCAAATAAATTCATGGCTCGTGTTATACTCGCTTGATTATTTCCTGAATTCACCTTTTAAATTTTTATTTAAATGTCAACATTTTCTATATCAACAAACGGTTGTCAGGGATTTTATTACTATAAAATTGTTCTGTTGGTGTAAATGAAGCATTTTAATTTTCTTATAATGTAATTTATTTATTTATGTTACACTGTACAACAGGAACTTAATCCCAATTACAGTACAGTGTTCAGATTCATCGAGCCGAAGTGTGGTTGTTCATATAATTTTAAACTTGAATGCGATTCGAATTCGGGATCTCCGGATTCGAATTCTGTAACGCTGTAGTAGTACGGTAATGAAGGAAATCAATATAAAACTGTGCTGATTGGTTGAATTTTCAAATGTTTTGCATTATGATTATATAACATGTATCAAAATTAAATATATTCTATAAATAATTTTCTATTAATATAATTAATATTTTAATTAAATACTTAACAATTGATAAAATCAATAATGAGATCAAAGCTGTCTATAACGCATAACAAACATAGAGACAAAATTGGAATAAAATCAGATTTGAATTACATCACACCAATACTACATACATACATACATAACATCACGCTATATCCCAATAAATGGGGTAGCACGAACTCGTCAACATTCTCATCCTGACACACGATACTCGATTCGACCACATTAACACTTCCTCCATACAAACTCTTTCTTTTCTCACAACCAAAATCCATCAACACGCAACAAACATTCATCCATTCGCTCCTGTACACCTGTTTCGTAAATCTTCACTTACGCCCACTTCTCTAACAACGAATCTATAAGAAATGAAGACAGCATCGGCTGCGCTTGTTTAAAAATACATTTACCACAATTGCAGTTACACACTGTATAGTAAAAACTGAAAATTAAGTAAAAAAGATGAGGAAGGAAGGGAGTATCTCCAATACTGTAATTTGTTAAAGCATACGACCGGAGTTTATAGGTCCCAGGTTCAAATCCTAGTGGTATCCCAGTTATTCTTTTTATAATTTAATTAAATTGCAAAAAAAATAAAACAAGTTTTGCAACAATATACTATAATAATAAGTACAGACAAATAATTCAATGATAACATAATTTAATTTAATTATTGGATCGCATTCTGCAAAGCCAAGGTATTAAAACAAGATCATTGCATCATTATTGAATAATAAAATAATGACAAATGAAAACATTACAATAACACCCTCAAAACTGGGTGCTTCACGCAATAATCCGGTTCAAACTCAAACATATTCACAACATTAATTTAGTAACTAACCCCGTTCATATTCAAATAAATGTTAAAAATAAACAAAATATATTATCACGCCTTTCACCCATTACTGGGTGATATATTTCTTTGCGTGAAGTGCGGTTACCATCTGTCAAATCATGTTAGTGGACGGGAAGCCACAGGGGTAGTTTTAACCTGGTGAAAATTGTTTGTCGCCGATTGCATTCCCATAAAAATAAATATATCATCACGCCTTTTAAACATTATTAGGTGTGGCACTCTGCAGTAAGCATATCTCGGTAAGTGATACATTTCTTAGCGTGAAGTGCGGTTACCAGCCATCAAATCACGGCCCCCAACGATGTTAGTAGAGGGGGAGCCACAGGGTTAGATTTAATTTGGTGAAAATTGTTTGTCGCCTGTGAGGATCGAACCAGGGTTCTCAAGAACCTCAGGTCGACTCGATACCACTGAGCCATCTACCCCATTAAATATAGTATTACAAATTTCATGAATTGAAATAAAGAAAATGTCAAATTTAATAATTTGACAGAAACAGATCGCATGTCTAGTGCTTGTCAAAAGAGCTGCTTCTATAATATCATCAATATATCAAGAGCAAAAGTAAGTTACAAAATGTACTACAAATACTAAATTATTCACGATATAAAAACAAATACGCATATTCCAGTTTGTGCAGGATCAGGATCTGTTCCCAGCTCTCCACTGTGCCCCCTCCACCTCTCTGTTGAATAGCTCGAGATAACACAATCCATTACAGTAAAAAAGGAAATAAGATGTGACTGCCATAGAACAGAACACAAAGATAGCTTGATTCTGATAACACCCAGCCTAAACAAACAACTAATATACGAGTATTTCTGCTCTATTGTTGCCCTTCGGAATTGGCGTACTGGGTAATATTAATTTCATGACTTTTCTACCTTCCTAATACCCTTTCTTCCATCTTGAATATTAAAATTGTTTTACAGAAAGCTTATACAAAGTTGTTAAATTTAATCACAAAAAATTGGTGTCAAGAAATAATGAAATAGGGATTTCATGAGATGAAAATCTTTTTCGAACGTTTTAGTCACGGCTTAAGATGTTAAGCACGGGATGAAGTTAGCTTCAGGCATCTGTCATTGTCTTACTTTTTAAATAATTCATAAAAATTAAATTTTTGTTGTTTAAATTTGCGATCGTAAAAAAAGTATAGTATGTGACTCGTTTTATAAACTTTTTAGATACTCGTAACTAAAGAGACGTGTATAAACTTGTTACATAATATACTATTAATAGGATGTTTAGACTTCCTTACAAGCTTATCTAAATAGATAAGAAAAGAGAGCTTTATCCTACGCTTATTTTGAAAGTAAATTACACTCAATTTTAAATAGACAGTCTAATAACTGTGAATGAAGATTTTATAAATAAAATAAATATATCATCACGCAGTTTAGTCATTAATGGATGTGGCACTCTGCTCAAGCAGATCTCGATAGTGATATATTTATACACGTGAAGTGTAATTACTAGCCGTAAAACTATGTCCCTCAAAGTTGTAATTTTAATCTGGTGCAAATTGTTTATCGGTTGTGGCAATCAATTAAATATGTACTAAATAAATAATTAGTTTTTTAACAATAATTAAAAGCATCATTATTAATTCTTTATTTGCATAAATTAGTCGTTCAAAGAAAAAGTTAGTCCACCGCTGGTTTACACCTAGAATACAATCCAATGATTTAGCTGTAAGTCTGAGAAGATGTTTCATATTTGAAATGTATGAAAATGTAATAATCCCGTGATTGAATCCGATGCTAGCTACCCTAGTGAGGGTGTGACACCTTATTCCAAGCACGTATAACAGCTTCAGTTCCAACTTTTTCGGGTCAACTTTTCTTCCTTTTCGCCATATTTTAATACGCGTCGAACGCGGACAGATTTCAATCATAACTTTCGGTTCGGGACTCGAGATGTTCGATTTGTATCTTGACGTCAGAGAGACCGACTCATAAACATGGATGGAATTTCAATGAACAGTGGACAATAATAATATACCGAAGTTTGCAGACAGCACTACGTGAGATGAAAACTGAATTAATTTTTGGGGTATTTGCTTGTTTAAATTTAGACATAAATTACCATTATTTTCTGGAGCACGGATATATTCTCATCTTTAATTAATCATACCAAACTTAAACAATAAAGTTTTTATACATATTTGCTATGCGAACAACTCCGGTTATGTTACGACATAAAACAAATAATTAATTTATTAAATAATATCAAAATTAAATAATTATATCTTCACGCATTTTACCCATTACTGGATGTGGCACTCTGTCGAAGCAGATCTTGGTATGTGTGGGTGAAGTGCGGTTACCACCCGTCAAATTACGGACCCAAAGATGTCATAGAAGGAGAGCCACAGGGGTAATTTTAATGTGGTGAAAATTGTTTATTTATTTATTTTATAGCATATATTACTGTCTAAAATTCAACTGACATTTGAATGAATAAATTTGAATTTACTTTGGAAGTAAATTAATTTGTCTGCCATAAAAATAACATCTCTTACAACTAAAAATGTTTTATTTTATTATTACTTCAATCGTCCAAAATAGTATATTAAAGAACGAGTTTTATAAAAAATATTTTTTCGCACGTGTTCAAGTTTGGGAAACGAACAGCAGGCGATAAAAGTGTTATAAAATGAATTATTTAATAGGAGGCTCAGTGGTATCGAGTCGGCCTGTGGATCTTGAGAACTTTGGTTTGATCCCCACAGCCGACAAACTATTTTCACCAATTTAAATCTACCCCTGTGGCTCCCCCACCACTAACATCTTTGAGGGCCGTGATTTAACGGCTGGTAACCGCACTTCACGCGAAGATATATATCACTTAACGAGATCTGTTACGGCAGAGTGCCACACTCAGTAATGGGTAAAAGGCGTGATGATATATTTATTTATTTTATTTTTTATATTTTGCGTATTTTATAAATTAAAATTAAAAAAAATAAATTCAGTGATATTTAAAATCGAGTCAATGTAAGACAATTTGTATATGAAATGTTATGGTTGATTATAATTGATATTGTCATTTATGCAATTGTTCAGATTTAAACCAAAATTAAAATCTAACATCTTTGGGGACTGTAATTTGACTTAACGCGAAGTAATATATCACTTACTGAGATCTGCTTACGGCAGAGTGTCACATCCAGTAATGGGTAAAAAAGGTGATGATATATTTATTTATTTTTTTGTTCAGATTTTGTGGTTATATTTTGATATTCTCAGCTTGATAGGTTCAGTATGTCATCCGCTACTACCAACCGTCAAAAACAGAATGTTGCGTATCGTAATGAACGCTCTTTCGATATGTAACTGGGTTTCGTAATGACTTTCTTATGAACGCAAAATAGAAAAAACGTAATAAACATTGCGATCAGTGAGTCTCCCACTTGTATCGAATGTATTAGAGGTCGAAATAAAATCACCTTCAACTGGTAGAAAGCACTTAAACAACTATTCTAACCTCTATTTCACGTGCTAATCATAATTGTTTAGTTTTGATTTCAATTCATATTATTATATAATAATTCAAATAGGAATAGAGGAACAGAATGAAATCCTTTAACGCTCTACAAACCTCAGTAAAATTATATGAAAATTAATCACTTTCTCCAAGCCAGGTATCTCGATTATCCGAAGTTAATCAAGAGATTCATCATCTCCCCATAGCCAGCAAGTCATGCAAAGAGGAGAAACAGTGAAAAGCATCCAAATACCAAAATTCTCGATTAGAAGGATTTAGCATCTAGTAGGGATTTAGAGCATGCACATAAAGCTAGTGGCGCTAGTTTATGCGACCATAAAAATTAATTCAACCCGCGTTAGAAGAGAGGAGGCCAGGATTTATCACCCTGACTCCTCGAGTTGCTATTTTTCTCGGCGGATTACAATAAAACAAACAGGGTTGGTCTTCGTCCGCAGGCCGGCCGCTCTCATTTGTCATGCTGTCCTGAACGGACTCTATTAATCCGCGGGCTCGCGCTCCTCTGGGCATTGATTTAAACTAAGATTAATTACTGTGGACATCGACGCCTGTGTCGATTGTAAAAACAGAAGGTGCGCGTAGCAGCCGCAGTTTCATATGTCGTTCCTCATATTTTGTTTCCAATTCATTGAAATACCGGACAAAGAAATGCGAGGATATGGCTGCTGCGAGAACAATAATGAATCGTTAGTGAGTTTTGTTTCCCACTATTTCAAACTAAATAAAAACAACTACCGTTCGTTTACTTTTTATCCACTTTTTATTTTACCAACGCAATTTGAATAACTAGATATTTACAATTTCTCATTAAATTTATTTTCTGTGCGTCTTCTTCTTCCAAACTACAGAGAATATCTCGTACCAGATCAAACAAATATTCTACATGTATAATTTCTTAATTATTGAATACGTTACTTTGATAAAATAGTTGTTAAATAATGCCTAGTTCGGAACTTTGATTAGGTTTACACAAATCAGTCAAATGGAATGGTCTAGATCATGAAATAATACCAGTAGTATTCAAACCTTTAACTTAGGTATAGTATGCTATGCATCAAAGGAGGGAAACAAGCGATTATTCCCGCGTGTGCAGTCAAGGTTTTCCAACTTCACACAAGGGATAATCGCGCCGTCCCGTGAAGCATATCATATATTTTACGTAACAAGTGCACAAGAATTACCGTCTTATCGAGACAAATGTCAAATATGGGTTGCGTAACTAGTTACCTAGGAAACGCCGCAAACAGCTAATAATCGTAGTCTCTAGGGAGGGAAACATCCTACCTAGGGAGAGAAACATAATGTTTCTCCCCCTAGGGGAAAAAAGCAGTGTTTCTCTCTGTAAAATTAGGGAATAAGAACGTGTTTCTTGTGCATGTGTTACGAAAAGATACTTTAATCGACTTCATATCTTCTATACTTCTCTAGATAACAAAGGAGCACCACTTAAAATGAACACTATACTCTTGAATTTTAAAAAATAATTATGAAACAGCCTGTATATGTACAAAATCATCCTCAACTCAAGTGTATGAATAGCTCCTAATTTGGAACTTTAGAGAAGTGAGTTATAATTCTCACTGGCCATCGCATTTGATAGTAAGATACACTGGAGTACAAACTATTCTAAATTAACCCTGATGTGCATTTAGATTGTGTCCGTTCTCTTGTTTGTTACGCAAGCGAATGCTTATCCGTATTTGCTTGCAGCTGGCGGCTAAATCCTCCTGGTACTGTTGTCATTCTATATATTTCTTGTTAATAACGCCACCCCTTAGAGTATTTTATAGCATACACATTTTATAATTGCTGAAAAATATTCTTGAAAATCTATGAAGCATGTTAAAATCCATGTTTGGTATACTATTTTCATTTTAAACTGGAGGGATCGGCAAAAACGATTAAATGCACCGCAAGGAACTGAAAATATGACCCGTTATAACTGATTTCACAAGATTCGCACAGGGTTGTACAACCCCATTCCCTTTTATTTTTAAATAGTCAATCATAGGAAAAAACAAGAATAATTTTAAGCTGAATACGACCCTTAAAAAATTACCTGTTGTGACCATCGTTAAGCGATTTGTGGTAGTCGTACTAATAGATTTCACTATAGTTATATGGGACAGGGAGGTTTAATTGTTTTATGTCGATCCCTCCAGTTTAAATATAAAATAGTATAGTTTGGAAGTGAATGCAGTGGTAGAATTGTTATGAAAACTAGTTGTGTTAAACTTAAACGACTTTGACCTATAGAATTGGATTGTATTTGTAGGTACTGTTTTGTTGTAAGTTTCATTTCCTGTTTTCGATGTGCAGTATTATAGCTGTTTGCGTCGCGGTCAACCACTGAAACTGAAGTTGAGCACTGCGCAGAATTGGAAAATACAGACGAGGTGAAAATGGTATTATTCTACTGCCAACAACTACCATCAAACAACTATTGATACAGACTTTCATATAAATGTTTGAACAGAGCAATTGCTATATTGCTATTAGCAACCAATCTAATTTTAAATAAATATACACTTGTTAGAGGAGAACTTAACAATGCAATTTTAAAATTATTTTCAAACTTCTTTCATGGTCTCCAAATTGATTTAAATTTATAACATGTTAATCCGGCAGTACGATGCTGTGGATAGCGTTACGGAATTTGAATCTAGAAATCCCGAGTTCGAATCGTACTATATACTTATGTTATATACGTAACATCACGCTATATCCCATTAAATAGGGTAGCACGAACCCGTCAACATTCTCATCCTGACACACGATACTCATTTCGACCACATTAACACTTCCTCCATACGAACTCTTTCTTTTCTCACAACTAAAATCCATCAACACGCAACAATCATCCATCCATTCGCTCCTGTACACAAGCTAAAAATTATATGCCATTGAAATCGCGCGCATTTAACATGTGCGACAAAGATATTTTTCGATTGTTCCACAGAAAACGTCAACTTTACGATGACAAATGAGAGCGTAATTGTCAACTTTTCATAGCAATCGTAGAAATAAGTAATTTTAAAATAGAATTTACTCATATTTTTGGTAACATTTATTAATTAGTCTAACAAAAAAATAAAATTATTTGACAAGAGCAAAAATTTGTGTTTTTTTTTGTCAAATTAAATTGTATTTATAAATTGGAATACGAAGAAAACAGCGAAGAACTCCGTTTAAAAAGTAATACTATACAGAGTATTCCTGAGTTAACCTGGCCAAACTTAAAATTTAGAACATCAAAACAATACTAGTTCCGATAGAAGAATGCAAATGTTTCATTTGAGAAATATTGATATATTCTTAAAAATAAAAACAATTTAACATATGACTCTATATTATTCTGTAACAATTATAAATATAAAGTTTTATACAACTGTCGTTATTAGCAACGACTCTAATTTTAAACATTAAATTAAATAAAAGAAATATTATTAATAAGTTTTTCTCGTCATCTGAAACAAATTTGTTAGCATTTATTTCTATAATCTTGACATGGCTTAATGACCAACACTAAAACATAATATTACGTTTCTAAATTTGTTCGAAACTGCTTAGTTAACCTTAGTTGTACATTTTCCATGTTGGCAAACGGCTGTTCACTTGAATCGTACAGTTTGGACAGACCAACAGCAGTTAAACAAACTTAACACGATTAAAACTTAAGGTGGAGACGCGTTGCTTCTCTGATCCTTCTCATTTAGCTTGTCCTTCTTAAGAAGCACGTTAAACGTTACACACGACACGAATATTAACACAAACTCAGTATCGGAGCAGCCCTGATTCATTTTATAAATCATATTTATGCAATTTTGCACAACAGGAACTGAATCCCTGTTATCGTTAGGGGTCAAATCAACAAAAAAAAGGTAAATTTTTATGTATGTTTGATAAATAAAGATTAGTTATAAAGACAGATGCAGGTAGCTAACTTCACTCCATATTTAATATGTAAGTTTTTCATCACGCCGTGACTAAAACATTCGACACCACTGCTTGTCAACATATGAATAAGATGTTATTTAGCGTCATGGAAACCAGTATATTGAATAACAATTTACTAAAAGGAAGTACAAAATAGTATGTTATGCATCAAGGGAGGGAAACAAGCGATTATTCCCGCGTGTGTAGTTAGCAAACCGAGACGTAAGCGAGGGCTGAAGGCTCGAGCTGAAGTCGAGGTTTGCCAACTTCACACAAGGGATAATCGTGCCCTCCCGTGAAGCATATTATACTTTTCGTAACAAGTGCACAAAAATTACTGTTTTATCGGGACAAATGTCAAATATTGGTTGCGTAACTAGTTACCTAGGAAACGCCGCAAACAACTAATGATCGTAGTCTCTAGGGAGAGAAACATCTCTCTAAGGACAGAAACATGCTACCTTGGGAGAGAAACATCCTACCTTGGGAGAGAAACAAAATGTTTCTCTTCCTAGGGGAGAAAAGCAGTGTTTCTCTCTCTAAAATTAGGGAATAAGAACGTGTTTCTTGTGCATGTGTTACGAAAAAGGAATTATAAATGTGAGTAAAGCAAAAATGGTATAGCAGGAATATTTAACGGATATTAATTGCAGGATAAATTTGATGGAATATAGTAGGACGTTTTGTATTTTTCCACTTTAATTTTTGTTAGGTAGCAGTTGCGAATAATTTATAGTAAATTGATTTGAATTGAATGAAATACAAGCGATGACAGTATAACATTATCTGTAAGGGTATTTGGGCAAGTGCGTCCCTGTGTTGTACAATGCGTAAATAGGCGTAACATCTGTACAAAACTCAGTGTTTTCTCACGTGACAAGGATCACATTAATAACCCCTCCACCTCCCCTGAAACCCATCCAAATATGAACAACTGCTTAATCAAGCCGAGCAGCGAAAAACAAATTCAATTTCAACAAATTGTTATTTAGTAGCACGAGACGACCGTTGCCCCTTTCAGGGGGAGGAAAGAGGGGGTCGTACTAATTACCCGCGGAACGTGAATCAACTCGGTCGCCCGGGTAACTAATCTCTCGACCGCGGTCTTCTCTCCTTGTTCCACATGGAGACGAGAATTCTGGCGGAGGTGCGACACAAAATATTATCCTGTCTTTGAAGGTCGTGTTTCCGAAATGTAATTGGGGAAACTAATGGGAGAAATTGTAATTGGTTCATACTATTGATTGATTATTAGAAATTTTGGTTGTTAATCAATCTGAATACAAAGGATAATTGAGGCAAGAACCATCAGAAAATTTTCCAATTATAGTTTACTTGACTCTAATTGGAATTTTTTTTTTAGTATATAATTTACGACTGATGTAACCTAATTTTATTATTAAAAGCATAGACTGGAGATCAAAAGTCTCAAGTTCATATCCTGATTGTATCTGAATTATTCTGTCTATTTTAAATTTGAACTTGCAAATTTAATTGATAAATCAATTAATTCTAATAAATTGTTTGATATTTTACCACAAATATTATGTCTAATAACGCTATGAATTTTTGGTAGAATTCGCTTCTTTTTCAAAAAACAAATTCACGCTCAAAGTTTAACATAGTCAACCATTAAAAATCAGTTTTTATATTCAATAATTTACTTTATTCACGATATGCGTAGGAAACTTTCTTCAGGTAAAATGAGGAAAATATGGTTTTCCAACATTAATTATGAAATAGCTATTTATGAAACTAGTAAGGAAATGAAGGTTATTACCTTACGCATGTGAAATTTGCAGAACGATACGTAGCCGAATTATGTAAACACATAAGTAAGGTAATAACCTTATTTCCTTACTAGTTTCATACAATATTTTTTCTATTTCCGTTCTAATAAATACGAAAGAGCGTTTTTGAAATTATGAAATTTTGACATATTAATGACAGTTATAAATTCAAAAAATAAAAGAATAACACATCAGAATTCGTCTACCAAGATATCTTAATTTTTGAGTGTTGCTATGTTACCTCATTATTTCAAGAGTTAAATAATGCAGTTCATTATCTAACTCAAATAAGTGAAATAAAGCGTCTATTTCTAAGTAGAAAAATGACAATGCTCTTACTCAATATAGTTGTAATAGTAACAGTTTCCTTTACTAGTGAGAAATGTAATTTACTTTCATCACAACTATTACTATCACACCTAAATTGAGTGAGAGAAATGTTATTTGACATGGTGACCAAGGAAACGTGACCTGCATTTACAAATACAACTCCTTTGAATTATGTAAAATAATTAATAAATTTCTTGTATTGCAAATGTAAAAAAGTAACTAATAATAACGAAAAAATAACAGTGTAATATAAATGTTCTTTTACATAAAATAAAATAAAAACTTATACCTAAATTTATCACTTTATTGAAAATCTTATTTATTGTTTAAATCTTTAAATTATCTTAGAATTTTGATTAAAATAAATAAAACATTACTTTTATTGTAAATACTAGTTCATTTTTGAGTGTATTTAAATTTAAATTATTTCGTTTTTAAAGCATGTCATGAAAAAATGTTACGTCCAACAAGGAAGAAAAGCACATATTCTACTCTCGTTGGAATACCTCATTAGCTATACCCTTAAAACAAACTTCAAACTCGAATGGAAAAAATAATAAATTTCCTCTCTAGTCTATTAATAATTAAATATGTAATAATAATAACTTACAGATTCAGCTAACTTGGAAGTAATTTGTCTCATATTGTGAACTTACCTGAAAATAAATAAAAAATTATTAGTTTACAAAAATAAAAATAAATAAATAAATATATCATCACGCCTTTTACCCATTATTGGGTGCGGCACTCTGCCTAAGCAGATCTCGGTAAGAGATATATTTTTTGCGTGAAGCGCGGTTACCAGCCATCAAATCACGGTCCCCAAAGATATTAGTGGAGGGAAAGCCAGCCACAGGGAATTTCAAAACATCTTGAACCTTAGAGACCTTCTATTTTTACCTGTTAATTGCTTCTAAATTATCTACTAACATATTGTATGATTTTGTTTTTAATAGAAATGCCAAATATTTAAACTTTATTCCAATTACAGTACTTATAGTGTAAGCTGAATCATTCCGCGACAGTCGTATTTATTAACTAAGAGTTGAAATAAACAAGATTTGAAAACGCAATCTCTTGCTTGTTAAACGTAAGCTGTATCCACTGCAAAGATTCAAGATGTTTTGACTTTAGTACAACAAATAAGGGTCGTAGTTATATTTGTCGTTTTGGGTTGGCATTGCTAACAACACAACTTGCATTACATAAACAGTTGTGCACTGCGATTCAAGCAAAATATGATATTATGTCTCGAAATTTCACCGTGTATATGCAGACAGACTCATGTAGGTAGAGACAAGAATAGATTCTGTTTGTGACAGATATACTTCGAGCACTACAGATCCACCAAACCAATTTACATAACCTTCATAGATTAACAGAAATGGAAAATATATATATATATACATCAAAGAAAAATATTATCTCCATTATTTTTAAAATTTAAAATATGACTTCTAAAAGAATTCTATACATTAAACGCAAACTAAGTTAAAGCATAATTTATGTAAATCGTCTAAAGACGGACAAGTGAAGGAAAATAATATTTTTCCAAGATAAATAAATAAATATATCATCACGCCTTTTACCCATTACTGGGTGTAGCACTCTGCCTAAGAAGATCTCGGTAAGTGATATATTTTTTCGCGTGAAGTGCGGTTACCAGTCGTCAAATCACGGCCCCAAAAGATATTAGTGGAGAGGGAGCCCCAGGGATAGATTGGTGAAAATTGTTTGTCGGCTGTGGGGATCGAACCATTGTTCTAAAGATCCACAGGCCGACTCGATACCACTGAGCCACCTACCCCATTATTAAAAATTAATTAATTATTAAAATTATATATTTTATTTTTTTCAAAAAAGTTAATTTGCTTTATATGAGCTACAAGTAGATTCGGACACGGGGAATACACTCGTTCAAACCGCATATCAATAGCTTGCTTAGTTTTTGAGTTATAGCCCCTAGAAGATTTGCTGTTTTGAAACAATTTTCAAAATCAGATTTTCAACTTTCCCGAGGTTATAACTCGAAAACTAAGCAAGATATTGAGATGCGGTCTGAAAGGTTGAATTCCCCGTGTTTCAATTGACCTCTAGGCAAGTTTTTAGCGATTTTTATTTTTTTGAAAAATTTTTGCCAATTTTTTTCCTCGTACAGTTTTTGACCATTATCTCAAAAATTATAAGACTTATGGACATAAACATTACACCATTGGATTCAGCACGTCGAAATACATATCTATGTAAAATTTCGTTACATTATTCGTACGAGAAATAGTTTTAGAGCAATTTGTTTAAAAATCATAAAAATCCCAAGGGGTACCCCTTGGAAAATAATTAAAAAATTTCAAAAAAGTTAATTTGCTTTAAATGAGCTAAAAATTTGTATACAAGTAGTTTCGGACACGGGGAATTCACTCGTTCAAACCGCATATCAATAGCTTGCTTAGTTTTTGAGTTATAGTCCCTAGAAGATTTACTGTTTTCAAACAATTTTCAAAATCAGATTTTCAACTTTCCCGAGGCTATAACTCGAAAACTAAGCAAGATATTGAGATGCGGTCTGAAAGGTTGAATTCCCCGTGTTTCAATTGACCTCTAGGCAAGTTTTTAGCGATTTTTATTTTTTTGAAAAATTTTTGCCAATTTTTTTCCTCGTACAGTTTTTGACCATTATCTCAAAAATTATAAGACTTATGGACATAAACATTACACCATTGGATTCAGCACGTCGAAATACATATCTATGTAAAATTTCGTTACATTATTCGTACGAGAAATAGTTTTAGAGCAATTTGTTTAAAAATCATAAAAATCCCAAGGGGTACCCCTTGGAAAATAATTAAAAAATTTCAAAAAAGTTAATTTGCTTTAAATGAGCTAAAAATTTGTATACAAGTAGTTTCGGACACGGGGAATTCACTCGTTCAAACCGCATATCAATAGCTTGCTTAGTTTTTGAGTTATAGTCCCTAGAAGATTTACTGTTTTCAAACAATTTTCAAAATCAGATTTTCAACTTTCCCGAGGCTATCACTCGAAAACTAAGCAAGATATTGAGATGCGGTCTGAAAGGTTGAATTCCCCGTGTTTCAATTGACCTCTAAGCAAGTTTTTATTTTTTGAAAAATGTTCGCCAATTTTTTTTCCTGTTACAGTTTTTGACCGTTTTCTCAAAAACTATAAGACTTATGGACATAAACATTACACCATTGGATTCAGCACGTCGAAATACATATCTATGTAAAATTTCGTTACATTATTCGTACGAGAAATAGTTTTAGAGCAATTTGTTTAAAAATCATAAAAAGTCCAAGGGGTACCCCTTGGAAAATAATTAAAAATTTTCAAAAAAAGTAATTTGATTTAAATGAGCTAAAAATGTGTATACAAGTAAATTCGGACATGGGGAATTCACTCGTTCAAACCGCATATCAATAGCTTGCTTAGTTTTCGAGTTATAGCGCCTAGAAGGTTTTAGCGATTTTTATTTTTAAAAAAAATTTCACCATTTTTTTTCCTCGTACAGTTTTTGACCATTATCTCAAAAACTATAAGACTTATGGACATAAACATTATCTACACTAGTAAGGAACGTAAATAACCTTTCTCTGTAGTGAGAGAAACGGTTACTATTCATTTTTTCTACGACCACAAACAATTTCAAATCATTTTTAAACTAGTGTAAATATTACTTTCCTTTAGTTGCTATTGGAGACAAGCGAGAATGTTGTCTGCCTCCTTGTTTCTATTGCTGATAATCGAGAAAATAAAATAAACGCTTGTTGCTTAAGAAACGATCTTTTTCCGTGATCAAATAACTGACAGAAAAATAAACATTTGCCTGAGCTTTAAGACTCAGGAAAGCTTTGCTTTACATGTCTAGTCAGGAAAATAACATATTGCCTGCCTAGGCAGGTAATGAAAGAAACGTGAGTGTCTAATTACATAAACAACATAAAATACTAACTGAATATATAAGTAAATTAATTTAAAATATGTTATTATTTGTTTATAAATTTCAGGTAAAATGTTATACGTAAAGCGTCGTACAGGATTCGTAAGCTGTTTCAAACTATCTACTCATCCTGTAATTGAACGCTTTCCTAACTTTTTATGTAAACAACTTTTGAAATAGCACACTTTTCGTCATGATCGTATAAGAATATCTGTTCTATTTGCGGAATCGGTATCCATAGATACAATTTAAAATTTGCGAGAGATATTCTTCAATCAATATCTAATCATGAGCTTTATACAAGTTGTTTACAGCTTCACAAACAGATAAATTATGAATTCGAAGGATAATAGCGTTCTTGATGATACAGGATTTGTTTTCCTTCACAATTCAAATAATAAGCAGATTCATCTTTCACAAATTGTACGATAAACATATTTTGGACGAAAATAAACATAAAAGTCATTTCATTTTAGTAAACAAATCATAATTGAATGTCTTTGTGAAAGACAACGTATGTTTTTCATTATGTTTCTGTCATATACACATAGTATTTTCAATTATTTTTAACATTTTTCTTTGTATATTTTTAGTCATTAAATAATGCTTGAAATTACTGAAAACATATAATTTTTTATAACTATATAAAACAAATAAAAGATAATAGAAAGATAAATGAAACTAACATTTTTTCATAAGAATGTATGATTTAGTTTATTTAAATTTGTTTATGATTCCATTAAATGGATATTATGTTTTGTTTATTATTAATTCATTTAATAAATAAATATTAAAAATTATTTTGTAAAATAAATAAATATAAATATATCATCACGCCTTTTACCCATTACTGAGTGTGGCACTCTGTTTAAGTAGATCTCGGTAAGTGATATATTTTGTCGCGTGAAGTGCGGTTACCAGCCGTCAAATCACGGCCCTCAAAGATATTAGTGGAGAGGGAGCCACAGGAGTTGATTTTTAAATTGGTGAAAATTGTTTGTCGGCTGTGGGGATCGAACCAGGGTTCCCAAGATCCACAGGCCGACTCGATACCACTGAGCCATCTACAAAAAAACTTAAAATCGAATTTTTATTAAAACACTTGTTTTGTTCTGTACCAGAACTATAATTAATTAATTCAAAAAACAAAAAACATCAATCAATATTATTTTAAAAATAACATTGATTTAAATCAAACGTTACAAATCAGGTCAACCTTTTCAAATATTGAAGGTATTTTGATAATACATAGTATATTAAAAATTAAAAACACTCAGGGTCATATTCTGTAATATTCCTGTTAGCTTTTATTTCGTTAAATTATTTAACCAATGAAAACAGACGACGGTAACTATTTATTTTGACCCTATTGTGTGGCAATAATTGACAAATTCTGTAACATACATTTTTATTGGTCCGTTAAATCAACAAAATTATTTGTCAAATTATATTTTTTATTGAGTGTCATTATCTGTTCCAAAAAATAAAATAAATATATCATCACGCCTTTACCCATTATTGGATGTGGCACTCTGTCTAAGAAAATCTCGGTAAATGATATATTTTTGCGCTTGAAGTGCGGTTACCAGCCGTCAAATCACAGTCCCTAATGATATTAGTGGGGCGAAGCCACAGGAGTAATTTTAACGTGGTGAAAACTGTTTGTCGGTGGAAATAAATAATTAAATAAAACGTGAAAACTTCACTGACATATAATATAATAAGACCGCTTTCAGAAAATGGAATTGAATGATCTCATTAATATCCTTGAATACGATGTTCGAAATAATTTGAAAATCCTATCTCAGTTTAGCGAAATGAAATTTGTGAAACTCTGTTGATAACTGCCCTGCCAATATTTAAAAACAAAACAATTACGGTGTAAAATTAAAATGACAGGAGCAAAAAACTTCAACTAGGTAAATTTGAAAAGCATGTAAAATGTCAAACTTTGCATGGAGTTTTTTATAACAAATGAATGCATACTAGTGCAAAAACTTTTACAGCAATAAACATACAAATAACCCTGCCTCCAACACGAGTTATGACGCATAATATTGCACGAAACATGGAAAAAAGCTGCAAATATGTGGACGAAAAATAATAGCCACAGCGAGATTTCATTGTACACTCCAGACATTAAAAACAGAGCATTTCAACCCTACACTGCAGGAAAAAGTTTAGAAATCTTATTTCGCTGAGTGTACATATTACACTTTTCCTGCTGTACGAAGGACATTAACTACGTCACCTTAATAACACGTCATTTTTCTCAGGAAACTCCGACATTAAATGGTTTAAATTTAAATAGCTTCATAATTTTATTTGGACATGTCAACCTGAGTTTCCACAAAATACTCACTTTCAGAAAAGAAAAAATACTCTTAGATAGATAGAAGGAAATAACAACATTTTATACATCCGATTTCTGTTTAGTTTATTTTATATTATTACGCTATATTCAACAAGAATTTGAACAGTTTTTAAAACTATTTCAATTAGTAACATTTGTAACTCTTTGAAATATGTCATTGAATATTAAAAATAATATACATTTTTTTAAATCCAAATCATTTTGTTCATTTTAAGTCAATTAAAACACAGGAAATTCAATGTCGTTGGGTGCATTTTCATATATTTTTTTTTTAAATTATAGCATCGAGAATATACAAAATATACTTTTCCGGAGGCTATATCTTAAAAACTAAATAACTAAAAATACCCTCAACGGCATTGAATTCCTTGAGTTCAAATTGACAAATTTTAACAATTTTTGAGCGATTAAATTTTTTGAAAATTTCTTAAGAGAAATTCAATACCGTTAGGCGTATATTCATATCTTGTTTATGTTTATTTTTTGAGATATGGCCTGTTGAAAATATATTTTTTTCTCAAATTTCATCTCCTTTTAATCATTTTCCTCTAATTGCCCTATATATAAAAAAATAGACTAGGTACGGATCTGGCCCCTTTTATCATTATATTCGACATAGTTTTTTTTTCCATATGGGGTAGGTGGCTCAGTGGTATCGAGTCGGCCTGTGGATCTTGAGAACCCAGGTTCGATCCCCACAGCCGACAAACAATTTTTACCAATTTAAATCTACCCCTGTACTAATATCTTTGGAGGCGGTGATTTTACGACTGGTAACCGCACTTCACGCGTAAAAATATATCACTTACCGAGATCTGCTTAGGCAGAGGGCCACACCCAGTAATGGGTAAAACGCGTGATGATATATTTATTTATTTTTCATAAGTCGTATATCGGTTTTAGTAGGATTCCAGAGTCCTACTGAATCCGAAATCCAGTTATTAAACGGATATCAGTTAAATGGACATCCTGATTTCTACCGGATATTTTAAAATACGAATATCCGAATATCCAAAATCTATTGTCAATAGGGAAACATTCACGTTTAAAAAAATGTATACGCTATTTTTCTATTCACTAATTAAAGAAGCAATGCCAATGAAATGCTATAAAACATAATATTTTTATTAATAAACCATTCACTAAGAATGTTTTTCCAGAATTATTCCGTTTATTTTCAACCTTAAAAAAAAAGAAAAACTACATTTCCATATAATTCGCCGGAATGATATTTCAAAACAGCATACCAAATTGAAAAGCAAAAACGCGAGATATAATTCTAAATATTTTTTGAAATACAGAAAATGAACCTCTGCTATATGTAATATCATTGAGTTAAATATGTATTTCTCCCTACGTGAGTTATTGATTGCTGTATTCCGCCAGGGCTCTATATTTTTCACAAAGTTGACCAACCGTATACACTCTCAACATCGCCATCGAAACCGGACGAAAAAATTCACTCGCTCCTAATTACCTGGTCAAAGGGACGCTATGAAATGTTAAAGGAACTCAGCCCCACTGAATAATATTTATTACCGGTGTCCGGTGAATTTTTTAATGACAGTGACATGATATCTTTAATTAGAAACGAATTGAAGTGCTTCTCCAAATTACGGAATATATTTTTAATCTCTTGGTGTAGAAGGCTGTGTCCTCTTTTGTTTCTTCTACACCGTTTTTGAATAATGTTTAGTTAATGAGGTACTCACGCGAAGAAATTTATTCTTCATTATTAGAGGCAGTCCTAATGATGATGATTAACAAGGAATAAAATATTCGTCTGTCGACAAGCTAACTGACTATGAAGGGAAAAGTAAACCTCCTTTTATTTTACATGTTATTATTATTTATGGGGTAGATAGCTCAGTGGAATCGAGTCAGTCTGTAAATTTGAAAACTTGAGTTCAATTCCCGCAGCCGACAAACTTTACTCAATGTTGAAATTACTCCTGTGGCTCCCCAACCGCTAACATTTGACGACTACAATTTTTAACCAATTTTAACTTAACTATCGTGTTAAATTTTAAACGAAGTAATTTATCTAACGAGTACTTGATATCGATCGTGAACAAAAAAGTATACGCTATTTTTCTTTCAGTGTTTTGTAAATTATAAAAAATCATGCATTTTTCTGTTTAAATATATAATATTTATTTTCAAATATAGAATGTATATTAAATATGGAGTTGTCCCGCGTGATGGTCGCGCGGGTTGTGGGCCTGACTCGCAACCATAAGGTCGTGGGTTCGGGTCCCGCCCGTGGCGTTCATACAAAGGACATATCGGCATATGACCTTAGTAGTTGGTCCGATATAGAATTAATATCGCTTTAGATAAGCGATAAATGTATGCGTCTGAAGTGCGATTACCAGTCGTCAAATTACGCTCCCTCCCCAAAATATTAGTGGCGCGGAAGCCACAATAGTTATTTTTGATTCTAGATTGCGAAATGTTACTTTTGTATTCGAGAATGCAAAAGCATTTCGCAATCGAGTATCAAACAACGTTTTTTCGAAAACTATGTCGCAAAATTAATAATAATGTAATGAGAAAATGTTGACGTTTAGGATTAATTAATGTGACATCTAATGTCTCCATGACAACAATGTATGTAATATAATTGCTATCAAATCTGGTATTCTCTGACCAGCAATTGACAGCTGGTTGGCAATAGAAACCAAACAAACGTTCTAATTTTTTTCTGCGATTTATTGGGATTCGCATTGCATTTCTCAAGAAACTATTCCAGTACACCAGTTAGCTTCCTCAAGCGGGATAAATATGAATAATTGCTCAATTGGAACATTAAATATAAATTTTGTTAAAGAGTATAAACATTGTTTTTAAGCAAAAAAATAAAGTGACAAATTTTATTAAATTGTGAGCCTTTCTTCTATCAAAAAATTACAGGATGCAAAAGTCTTTTGCGTTCTGTAGACAAAAAACACTCATTTCACGTGTTGATAGTTGTCATGTAAATTTGAACTTTATAGGACAGTTTTCAAAAAAAGTCATTTTAATGTGGTGAAAATTGTTTGTCATCTGTAAGAATCGAACCCGGGTTCTCAAATACACAGTTCAAGCTGATACTACTGAGCCACCTAACCCATAAATATTAATTAATTAATTAATTAATGTACAAAAATGTATGCAAAAATAATTAAATTTGTAGTTGGTAGTAAAGAAAAGTAACTAGAAATAAATTACAGGCAATGTATGTATTACTGCAGGGCGGAAACAGTACTTGTATAATGTAAAACATCCCTAACAAACACATCTTCTATTGATTAAATTTTAAAGGGTCTTGTTAGCCTGGTAGTTCTTTAAACTTTGTAGAGAATTCCTGTAAAAGATTTAAGAAGGGATAAAGGTAAATAAGGGTTACGTTAAGGTCAAGTTTGGATAATGTAAAAGGTAATTCAAACTTCTAAACAAATTTCAGCTCCCGAAGGGTCAAATTTTCTCCATTACTAAACCGCTGGAAACCACAACACTTTCCATCTTGGATGCCAAGGACTAGGATTACTTCCACGAAATCCTGAATTATCAAATGCACATCTTAGTGAACAGAAAAATAGAGAGATCCTTTTGAAAGACAAGTTCATTATGGGAGATGTCGCAGTAATTCAATAGGAAGTGGAACGACTTGATTACTTTAATAATCTCAATCGAAAATACGAAGTCTTAAAAGCATTTTAATTAGTGATGATCGCTAAAAGCTAACAAGACAATAATGTTTACTAATAAGTTACATCAAAAGTACTTCATAAAATATGAATCTAATTGAATATAAAATGCCTTAGTACAAAATTTGTTACAAATTTTAGTCAATGTAAATAATTATGTTTAAATTTATAAACTGAATGTCATTGCTAATTAATATTAAATTAACCGAAAGCAGAACAACACCAAAGGGAAAATATTTTTCATTAATTTCGTTGATTGTTTTTAATAAATATAAATAAATATATATCATCACGCCTTTTGCCCATTACTGGATGTGGAACTCTGCCGATGCAGATCTCGGTAAGTGATATATTTCTTTGTGTGAAGTGCGGTTACCAGCCGTTAAATCACGGTCCCCAAATATGTTAGTGGAAAGGGAGCCACAGGGGTAGATTTAATTTGGTGAAAATTGTTTGTCGGCTGTGGGGAACGAACCAGGGTTCTCAAGATCAACAGGCCGACTCGATACCACTGAGCCACCTACCCCATTATTAAAAATTTATATGACAATAATTGACCTCTAGGCAAGTTTTTAGCGATTTTTATTTTTATGAAAAATTTTTGCCAATTTTTTTTCCTCGTACAGTTTTTGACCATTATCTCGAAAACTATAAGACTTATGGACATAAACATTACACCATTGGATTCAGCACGTCGAAATACATATGTATGTAAAATTTCGTTACATTATTCGTACGAGAAATAGTTTTAGAGCAATTTGTTTAAAAATCATAAAAATCCTTGGAAAAAAATTAAAAAATTTCAAAAAAGTTAATTTGCTTTAAATGAGCTAAAAATTTGTATACAAGTAGATTCGGGCACGGGGAATTCACTCGTTCAAACCGCATATAAATACCTTGCATAATTTTTGAGTTATAGCCCCTAGAAAATTGTTTGTCAGCTGTGGGGAGCGAACCAGGGTTCTCAAGATCCACAAGCCGACTCGATACCACTGAGCCACCTACCCCATATTTTAATAAATGTTCTATTTATTATACTTTATCGACAATAGAATAGAATATATTTAGCACACAATTAAAAAAAAAATATGTATTAACAACTTGTATGTTAGTGTGATTGAAGTGAGTATCGTGTGTCAGGATAAGGATGTGATATTTTGATGACTCTGTTAGTGGATGTACTGTGAATGTTTCAGGGGTTTTTGCTACCCTATTTAATGAGATATAACGTGATGTTATGTATGTATGAAAATATGCTTTTATTCGATTAGTCAAAAATAAATTTTTTTGTTAGACTATTTGTACAAAAAGTATTAATGAATACTTTTCGGCCACTAAAATAATATTTGAATTTAAAAATTATCTTACAATCTTATAGATTCATTGTTAGGGAAGTGGGCGTAAGTGAAGATTTATGAAACAGGTGTACAGGAGCGAATGGATGGATGTTTGTTGCGTGATGATGGATTTTGGTTGTGAAGAAAGAAAGAGTTCGTATGGAGGAAGTGTTAATGTGGTCGAAACGTATATCGTTTGTCAGGATGAGAATGTTGATGTGCACTGATGCTCTATGAATGTTTCAGGGGTTCGTGCTGCCCCATTTAATGGGATATAGCGTGATGTTATATATGTATGTACAATCGAATAAAAAGTATAGTATCATAAGCGGGCGAAAAAGATTTTTGTACTCATATGGTTGCTGAAAATAAGAAACCAAGAAATAAAAACAAATATCCATCTCAATTTTCTTTAGAATTTCGCTCATTTTTGAAAAACATACAGAATCACACAAGGTAAATATTATCTTTTATTGACAGTTGTATAAAAAGTAAATTCCGTGGATTTGTAAGTTCTGAGTATTTAAGCCCAATAACAAAGAACAAAGACAGTCTAAGAACAAGGAATCGTCTGATAGCCCAACATAAGTTAAAGCACTCAAGAAACCAGCGCAAACACAAGACTATGAATCCTAGAACGCGTTCCGTTTACTCTGAATCACCAGTTACCAACAGAACAAAACGACATTTTAGGAAGCACTGCAGTAGAGCACCCTTATTGTAAGGATTTATTCAAGGACTTGGCAATGTGCTACAACCATCTCTGCAAACAGTCCTTTCTACACGATGGACAGGACACTACAGTGCCGTACAGAACTTTACTTTTTAATCAGTTTCATTTACAAACTGGAGGTGAATTTTCTGAGCCAACCAAATGAATTTCCTATCTCATTTTTTAAATATAAATATATAAAATAAATAAATATATCATCACGTCTTTTACCCATTACTGGGTGTGGCAGTTTGCCACAATAGATATCGGTAAGTGATATATTTCTTTACGTGAAGTTCGGTTACCAGCCGTCAAATCATCTAAAGACGTTAGTAAAAGGGAAACCATAAGGATAGATTTAATTAGGTGAAAATTGCTTGTCGGCTGTGGGATTCAATGCCTAAGTAGATCTCGGTAAGTGATATATATTTTCGCGTGAAGTGCGGTTACCAGCCGTAAAATCACGGTCCACAAAGATATTAGTGGAGGGGTGCCACAGGGATAAATTTAAATTGGTGAAAATTGTTTGTCGGCTGTGGGAATTGAACCAGGGTATTATTATTTAAATATATAGAAGTAAATCAAAATTATATATCACAATGCGTTATTTATTTTCATCACTAGTGAAGGAAACGGTTAATACTCATACCACAACTAAATTAAGTGAAGGACAAGTCATTTTCACAAGTAATGTTGGAAAACAAAATACGATTACCATTTTAAAGTATATTTTGATTGCACGAAGGAATGTTTAATTTGTATTTACTTTACGCCCCCTGATCGGCAACTTATTGCCTTATGAATCATGTAAAATCTAAATACATATTTCAGCACGATTCAAATTTTCATCATGATTATAATAATTATTACATTTATCCAATTAATATTTATGTTTGCCAGTTTTCACTCAGGTTAAAATATTAATCATCTGTCACTTTATTTGCACTATACATTAAATTGAATTAAGTGACGTCATCATACATAATTTGACAAACAAGAATGAAGTAAACACCATAAATATGCCACTGGTTCTTATTAATTGATTTCAAATGTTTTTCTTCTTCCGGTAATTTTTAAAGAAGCTGAATTAAAATTGATTGATACTTTTGACAAAATGTCCTTTTGTAAAATTGTCCCTCTACGCCACTGAATAGCTGACAAGTTGGTAGAGTACTGGCAAGTGAACAAGACTACAGACATAACTATTTAGTTTCCATAGCAACGATAACGTGAATACGACACGAGGGATGTTTCTAGCAGCTCTATTCACCATCGGGAGCTTTAATATTTATATGAAAACCACATTAATTTACTAGACATAGATGTCGAACCCTAAACATCAAACATGAAATAGTCAGCACATGTTATAGATAAACAAAATACTCAAAATAGCTACCACGGTTTTGAAATTGATCTACATGAAATACATCATTTACAACAGAGGTCCCCAAACTTTTGCCATGTTTTTCGATTTTGGGTAGATCCCCTGCTTACCTAATATTAAATTTTTGTAGATTCATCAAGTTCAAATGGGTTTTTGACATCTGGTATACTGCTGCTCAATTTTAAAGATTTAAATTTTTAACTGCAGTGAAATATACTAAATTAATTACTACTTAATTAAATTAAATTTAATTAATACATAATTGAATAGAATAAAATACTGAATTATAAAATCCCTACTTCGCTACTAAAATTATAATTGCGAAAATATGTTTGAATACAAGAAAAATAAATATAAATATATCATTACGCCTTTTACCTAATTACTGGCTGTGGCATTCTGCCTAAACAGATTTCGGTAAGTGATATATTTGTTCGCGTGAATTGCGGTTACCAGCCGTCAAATACAAGACTGAAATGTAATTACCGGTCTGTTTGTTACGTTTTCACGTAAAAATTGCTTAAATGAGATCTACTACCATTTACAACTCGTGGACCTTAATTAATTTTTTTGCTGACATGGAACCCTGCAGGTCGTCGTCGACCTCTGGGGGTCGATATAGACCACTTTGGATATCACCGATTTACAGTATTGTAAATTTGATTGTTCGCAGAACCGGCTTCACATTTTTGTTGCAAGATATTAGTATCCATTAATGATGTCGTCAAATTTACTCCAATGCCTCCCTCATCTTGAGGGTCGTGATATTACGGCTGGTAACCGCAATTTATGCGCTTAAATGTTACACTTACCAAGATATGCTATGACAGAGTGCCACACCCAGTAATAAATAAAAGGCATGATGATATATTTATTTAATTTCGGGATGAATTAGATGAATAAAGCGCAGGTTGTCGCCGACTTTCTTTCTTATGTATTTAGATTTGTTACATACATACATACATACATAACATCACACTATATCCCATTAAATGGGGTAGCACGAACCCGTCAACATTCTCATCCTGATACACGATACTCGTTTCGACCACATTAACACTTCCTCCATTTGACCTCTTTCTTTTCTCACAACCAAAATCCATAATCACGCAACAAACATTCATCCATTCGCTCCTGTACACCTGTTTCGTAAATCTTCACTTACGCCCACTTCTCTAACAATGAATCTATAAGAAATGAAGGCAGCATCTCCTGCGCTTGTTTAAAAATACATTTAACACAATTGCAGTTACACACTGTAGATTCGTTGTTAGAGGAATTAGCGCGAATTATTTCAGATGTGTTAAGTATATGAAAAATACGATACGTCTAAGCCACCTGACGAAATATTATGATATATTATTTGTAGTATCAAACTGAGTTTGTAGATAAATCCGTCCCTGTGTATGTAGATAATACTGCAGGAGATATTTTATGCGGATTTCAATATGGCATGACGTTGAATAATATGCGTGATATGTAGTTTGAAATATATCAACGTTTGCTGATTGAATAAGCTAATAGATACACTTCTGCAACAGTAAACATGATTTGTATGTAGTTTAAAACCACGAGCAATACACAACAAACAAACAAATACAAACAGAACATACATTTGAAAATATCTTCTGCATGTACTTATGCATGCTGTTAGATTAATTAATTTCCATCTTAGCGTGTGGAAAAACTTCCATGAAAATGGAAACAAATGATGTTGAAGAAAGGAACTAATGATTACAAATAAAACTGTGAACGTATCGGGTTTCTCGTGTTTCCTTTTTTGTAACACTAGATTCAATTGGATTGGACATTAGATTCTTTTGGAAGTAACACGATTTAGAAAGTCACTTCTGTTTTTTACTTCCTTGTAGGAAGTAAAGGAAGTATTGTACTCGCGAAAATTTCAGTTTTGAGATTTCAGTGGAAATATCAATTTTGACCATCCCTGAATACATTTTGACTAATTTCGTCGTGAAATTTTGTATTTAGGACTGCTATAACATCTAGTTGTGCACCTCCCTTTTTAATCATTATATAACTTCCGGAGGTGGTACTTTACTTGAAGCCTATAACAGATTTTAATGAAAAACTATATTCAAATATAATCCAAACGTTTTCAAATTTGGTATATAAGACTACTATATCAATGGAAATAACATAATAGGTTTTGATTAAAATAGACTAACCGGAAGTAATACATTACATGAAGCTGCTAACAGTTTTTCTTGAAAAAAATGATATTATTTTGATTTTAGAAATAAATGCTGCAAATAAAAATTTTTGAGAATTAAATTCTGCGTCTACCACATTAAAAAAATTAAATTAGCCTTTTGTATAAGCGAGATATCTAAATTTAAAAATTATATATTTCTTGTTTCATGTAATTAAGTTTGCTATGGATTATTACAAAAAATAAAAAATTTAATGTCAAAGTCAAATTACGTCAAATATGTGCAATAAAAAAATGTAGCTACAGTATAATACGCGTACAAGGAAGTCATGTGGTAGCCACACCAGATTTTTTTTGTTAGATACTTGTAGTAGTTTGTCATTGACAGACAGATACATAAAACGACCGGTAAATTTTTAAGTTATTTTTGTTTTAATTATCAAGTAATTAAGAGAAATAATCGCTGGAAATATGGATGTATTAGGGAGCCGGCGTGAAGATCGAGGCAGCAAGATGATATTTTTTGTTCAGAATTTAAATACAATTGCATATAAACACTCAATGTATACCTGCGACAAATGTAACGTACAAATAACTATAGAACCCCTGCTAATACATTGTACCAAGTATAACGACGAAAGACTAAGACACAAAATTCCAGGAACCATCAGTGAAGAACTAAATGGAAATAACAACAAACCTATTTTGCAGTACATTAAAGACATCAATATATATATAAGTATTTATGGAGTAGGTGGCTCAGTGGTATCGAGTCGGCTTGTGGATCTTGAGAACCCTGGTTCTATCCCCACAGCCGACAAACAATTTTCACCAATTTAAATCTACCCCTGTGGCTCCCTCTCCACTAATATCTTTAAGGGCCGTGATTTGACGGTTGGTAACCGCACTTCACGCGAAGAAATATCACTTACCGAGATCTGCTTAGGCAGAGTGCCATTCTCAGTAATGGGTAAAAGGCGTGTTGATATAATTATTTATTTATTTATGATTACAGAATAATTGTATCATACTATCATATATGTAATCACCTTATAGCTAATACCCATAGGAGGAAGCTTAATAAAGAGGAAAAAAAAACACTCAATGAGTGTGCAGATTTATATGCAGACCTCTGGAGAAATCTTAACTACACACCAAGCGACAACTGCTTCTCTCAGAAAATAATAAAATTCCTTGCATAAAAATAAACGATTAAAGTTTCTGTACTCGCGAGTAGAACTTGAGTGTCAACCATTTCAAGTGGAACTTATTTCGAGACGTGATAATCCATACGAACATAAATCCGTCTCGAATTGCGATACATCTGCGTTGTTTGCGCAACGTTATCAGTGGGGAGCATGCCGAGCTGCGCGGCGGTAAAAGGCGAAGAACTGTGGGTTATTCGTGGTGATAAGAGGAGATGGCTGTCGTCGTCAATGGATTCAAATTCACAGTGTCGTTCACGGAGGTCACATTTCTGCTGAGATGTCGAAGTTTACTACGAAATCTGGACGATATAGGATGTACACTGTATCTTCTACTGAATAATTGTCTATTGTGTGATGTACTTGTACAATGGAAGGTGCTTCAACTAAGTTTATTTGCTTATGTTAAATGCTAGTATTATACACGCTACAATTCGCGGTTGACCAAGTTGTTATCGCTCCGGATAAAGAAGACTTAGCCTATATGACAAGAAAACTTTTTGAAGAATATTCTAAAGCGGGTCTGGAAATGAATATACAGAAAACAAAATATCTAAGTATAGGAACGCAAGAAGTAGAAGTTTTAGATCTAGATATAGAGACAAATGTCATAAAAGGATGCAAAGAATACATATACCTTGGAACAGTTTTTACAAAGAGTGGTACAAGCGAAAGAGACATATCAGTAAAAGTAAATAAAGGCAAGCAAGCAATTAAATGTCTAAACTCTATACTATGGTCAAATAGTATATCCACGACAACAAAGAAAAGAATATTCTCAGCAATTGTTGAACCAATTAGCACATATGGTTGAGAAATATGGGAAATTACCCAGAAAAGTAGAGATAATAGAAACGGACTTTTTAAGAAGAAGCGCAAGAGTTTCTCGCTTAGAAAGAATTAGAAACGAGGAAATAAAAAGAAGAATGAAAGCACAAGAAACTATAAATGAAAGAATCCAAAATAAACAATTGCTATGGTACGGACATGTATGTAGGATGAAACAAGATAGATGGCCAAAAAGAATATTAGACTGGAGTCCAAGGTACAGAAGAAAACGAGGTCGTCCAAGAAGAAGTTGGAAAGATAATATAAAAGAAGGAATGGAACAAAAAGGCCTAGATGATGAAGATTGGAATGACAGAGAACTGTGGAAAGTGGGAATCGGCATACAACATTAGTTGTCAAAAACCGATGAATATATATAAATGCTAGTACTGTCAATTAAATTGGGATTTAGGGTAATTACATTTTTGGATAACAAACCATTTTTTCGGAAAATAGGGTTAGTGGAATATTGGTTAACCCTTTTGTTCCTAATGGTTTCACTACAAATCCAGTATTAAAAATAGTTATTTATGTATTAAGAGCGTAAAGTGATTCTTTGTTACTCGAACACGGTAATTGCAGCGCGCGCCGAAGGTGAGAACTGCAATAGTGTAAGAGGAACAAAGACACTTTAAACTCGTGATACACAAATATTTTTTTCTACGATGGGGTAGGTGGATCAGTGGTATCGAGTCGGCCTGTGGATCTTGAGAACCCTAGTTCGATCTCCACAGCCGACAAACAATTTTCGCCAATTTAAATCTACCCGTGTGGCTCATCTTTGGGGGCCGTGATTTGACACTTCTCGCGAATAAATATATCACTTATCGAAATCTGCTCCGGAGGAGTGCTACACCCAGTAATGGGTAAAAGGCGTGATGATATATTTATTTAATTTATTTTACGATTGCATCTTAAATTATTTAAAAAACTTATACATACTAAAAATTTATTCGTTCTGTCAACTGTCAATATGACCAGTTTTTATTTTGTTAGTATCCCTGGAACCTACTGAAATAAGCGCGCATTTAACATCTTTTTCGCGCATTATTTATACATCAGAATGTTTATTGAAATATGTAATAAATTATGCAATTTTTTTAATGCTAATAATTCAGTTGCATAAAAATCTTAGTTTTGCCAAAGTAAATATATAAATAAGCATTATTTTATTTTATGTCATTAAATGATATTTTATATTGAAAATTTATTACCGTTATTTAAATATTACAATAAATATGGAGTTTAACAGTTCAATTTTATATTTTACATCTATTTACGACTTATACGAGTAATATTGCGAGCAATATTTTCAATTTCGCTAAACATTTTTACGACTATAACATTTATTATATCATCTATTAACGGTATTAATATTTCAATAAACCTTTTACTACACATAACATCCAACAAATAAGAAAATACTAAAACAGCTGTCAAAATACAGCATCCAGATAAAACAGCTTTCATCATAAATAGAGAAGTATATCTTGATATTTATTTTACAATCCACCTATAGAATGTTTTTACTATCGATTTATAAATAAAGATCTAGATTTATTTGCCACAAAGCGTGATATAACTCTGGATTTAATACGTTTCTTGAAATTATGACTTTTGCGAAAACTTTCATATGTTTTAGTATCGGTTTTATCTGTTACATATTTCCGGCACAGTTATAAAAGACAGATTTCTATCTGTGCAGCTTTACGACACACTATGGAATTTTATTTATGTTACAATGTGAACCTCATATTTTTATGCTTTGATAATGCATTATTAATTATAAATAATGACACATTCATTCTTATATCCGTCTTCTATGTAAATGACACTTTTTATATATAATAACTAAATAAATAAGTAATTACAGAGCGTAGACTTGTAAAACTTTACAAGCTCATAGAAGGAACCTGTAAAATTTTACAAGGCTCATAAAAAACTAATATAAACTAATTAAAAGTAATTTTTGTAGCATTACAATATTTTGCATTATTTCTTAAACTGAAAGAAAAACGCCTTTGAAGTTCTCGTCGGGCATTAAATCCATTATTTCAAATTATTTATTTCTAGAATTCACGAAACTGTTGACACTGACAGTAGTTGATCGATCACAACACCACAGGGTTCGTAAATATCATGATATTTATAATAAATATCAAAATATCTGATATATAGGATATATATCAGATAAATATCACTTTCCCAAAAATCCTTAATCATAGGATTATTAAAACGAAAATTTACATACATATGTATTTTGACCCACTGAATCCAGTGGTGCAATCTTCAAATGCATATGACTTCTGGTTTTCGAGAAAATGTTAAAAAACCGCTTTTTGCGATTTTTTTGGCAGAAAATTGAAAAAAAATAAAAATCGCTGAAACTATGTTTATAAGTTAACTGAAGCACGAGAAAATTAATGCCGTTGAGCGCGTTTTCATATATCACATTTAGTTTTCGAGATATAGCCTCGGCAAAATAGAAAAACTGAAAAATTCGAAAAATTTCACTTCTCCGGAGGCTATATCTCAAAAACTAAACAAGATATGAAAATGCGCTCAACGGCGTTGAATTCCCCGTGTCCGAATTGACTTATAAGCAAATTTTCATACAATTTTATGCAATTTAATATTTTTAATTATTTCCTAAGGGGTACCCCTTTGGTTTTTTCAGATTTTAATTCAATTTTACCAAAAATCCTTAATCGTAGGATTATTAAAACGAAAATTTACATACATATGTATTTTGACCCACTGAATCCAGTGGTGCAATCTTCAAATGCATATGACTTCTGGTTTTCGAGAAAATGTTAAAAAACCGCTTTTTGCGATTTTTTTGGCGGAAAATTGAAAAAAAATAAAAATCGCTGAAACTATGTTTATAAGTTAACTGAAGCACGAGAAAATTAATGCCGTTGAGCGCGTTTTCATATATCACATTTAGTTTTCGAGATATAGCCTCGGCAAAATAGAAAAACTGAAAAATTCGAAAAATTTCACTTCTCCGGAGGCTATATCTCAAAAACTAAACAAGATATGAAAATGCGCTCAACGGCGTTGAATTCCCCGTGTCCGAATTGACTTATAAGCAAATTTTCATACAATTTTATGAAATTTAATATTTTTAATTATTTCCTAAGGGGTACCCCTTTGGTTTTTTCAGATTTTAATTCAATTTTACCAAAAATCCTTAATCGTAGGATTATTAAAACGAAAATTTACATACATATGTATTTTGACCCACTGAATCCAGTGGTGCAATCTTCAAATGCATATGACTTCTGGTTTTCGAGAAAATGTTAAAAAACCGCTTTTTGCGATTTTTTTGGCGGAAAATTGAAAAAAAATAAAAATCGCTGAAACTATATTTATAAGTTAACTGAAGCACGAGAAAATTAATGCCGTTGAGCGCGTTTTCATATCACATTTAGTTTTCGAGATATAGCCTCGGAAAAGTAGAAAAACTGAAAAATTCGAAAAATTTCACTTTTCCGGAGGCTATATCTCAAAAACTATTTGATATTTTTATATAATGGATATATATATCATTGCAAAAATATGATGATATATATCAAAATAAATATCTTGATATATATCGATCGATATATATCTTCGAACCCTGCAACACCACGACAACGTCTAGCTATAAATTGTCCAACCGCCAACAACCTTTCATCACAAAATGTAAATATTTTCTAATAAAACTAATAAAAATTAATTAAAAAACACTGTGAAGCTGGAAATAAAATTTTGTACACGCTTGAAATTAATTTTTACTGGGGTCACTAGATTATAGAGGCTCGATCCTTTGTAGCTCACCCTTTCCTACTCACCCGTAAAAATTAATTTACTATGCTGGCCACGTAAATAACTATAATTGGGTCAGTGATAAAACTTCTAATAATTTGACAAGTTTAAAATTAAAACAAATAGTAATTACATTTTTGTCTACTATTAATCCATTAATGTAAAATTAATTTTATTATTTATATATTAAATATTTGTAGGTAAATTAATCAATAAAATATCTGCCCACGTGATTTAGTAATATTTTACATTCATTTAACAATCAAACAATGCATTTAGAGCAATAAATTTTCCCCAACTTGCATTCATATCAAAACCAACATTTCAAACCAATTTATTTTCACTTAAAATTATAATAATTTAATATAAAATATTTGCTCATATTAATGAACCAAAGTACATTTTTATTTTTTATTTAGAATTCTATTTAAAGAAGATATAACACATTTGACATTATTCTCAGATTGATTAAAATCACGAGCAAGTTTATAAAATTCATATGTTCATGTCAACATTTTCTATCCAACTCTGTCGTTTGACAATCTGACAATTTATATGCGAAAAATATTTCTGTAAGCATAGGTAATCTCCTGCATTTTGTGATGTTTAAAAAATCATTTATAAACCATTACCCATAGCTGATAACGAGAAACCAAGTAAAGAAATAATTAAATATATCATCACGCCTTTTACCTACTATTGGGTTCGATCCCCACAGCCGACAAACAATTTTCACCAATTTAAATCTACCCCTGTTGCTTCCCCTGCGCTAACATCTTTGGGGACCATGAGTTGACGGCTGGTGACTGCACTTTACGCGAAGAAATATATCACTTACCGAGATCTGCTACGGCAAGATGTTACTATCTAATACACAATGCAATGATTCAAAGTTGTGATATCTGTTACGACTGCGTGTCACACCCAGTAATGGGTAAAAGGCATGATTTTATATTTATGTATATATGGGGTAGGTGGCTCAGTGATATTGAGTCGGCCTGTGGATCTTGAGAACCCTGGTTCGATCCCCACAGCCGACAAACAATTTTCACCAATTTAAATCTTTCCCTGCGACTCTCCCACCGCTAACATCTTTGGGGGTCGTGATTTTATGGCCGGTAACCGCTTTTCACGCGAAGAAATATAGTACTTACCGAGATCTGCTTACGGCAGAGTGTCACACCCAGTAATGGATATATTTATTTGTTTATATACTAATAGTTACATAATCTACTATTGCATATAGTTTACTGCGTCTAATTTCCACAAGAACATTCCGTAACCCATTTAAATTTTGCGAGTTATAGTTGAACGAAAGCAGATATTTAGCGGTAGAGTGTTGGCTACTCGCAAGGAATAAATTAGTAATTTCAACAGAAAGACGATGAACGTAGGAGCGAGTTTCGCGTTCTTTTGATGTGGCGCAGTCTAGTTTTCCACCAAACTTCGCAGTTCTGCATTGCGCAATCGTTTGAATTCAAATCATTTTGATATATCAGCATAGCTTTCAAACACATTTTTCTAATTTAACTGTCAAGTATAATACGAACAACTATTATTTTACAATGTTTATCTAATGCATACAAATATTGCTAGATAATATTAATAAGAAAAAGTGCACGTTAAATTAATTTCTTAATTACAAGATATTCATTTTATCAGATATTTCAGATTTCAAATGAATCTATAATGAAACTTTGCTACTCTTTTTAACAATAAAATGTAAAGTTTTATGAATGATTTAAAAAGTATGATTGAGTTATGACAGATGCTGGAAGCTAACTTCATTCCGTGCTTAATATCTGAAGCCATAACTAAAACGTTCGAAGCCACAGCTTATCAACATTAAGATGATATTTAGCGCCATGGAATAGTTATTTACGTAACCAGTTAAGAAAAGGTTCATATTGTTTGACGAATATAATATTTGCCAAAACGAGCGAAGCGAGTCTTGCAAATTATGTGAGTCAAACAATAGCACGTTTTCTTAAAGTATTACGTACAAAATTTTATCTAATTCCGCTAAAATAATTTTTAAAATACATAAATTTCTAGGTTCTAGCTCAGTATTTGTTCCATCACGAAATAACATCAAAATTACAATTGAAATAAAAATGTTCACGTTAGAAATTACTTTAGTTTGTTGAATAAAAAACATAATTTGGGCTTTTTGTTGTATTTGTGGGTGAAAAATTTCATATTTTTTCATTATTTCGTTCATTCTAGATCTTAGTTTTACATTTGATTGGTTTGTTTTATTATTATATAATTGTACCACTACTTTTACAGTCTGCTAGTTGCCAACAAAAACCCTCTTTTAATGTCAATCGACAAAATAATTTTTCGCCTTTTAAAATAATGAGCTTTATTTAACGATTACAAATGGTAGTTCAAGTTTTCAATTTTTATGGGTATGAAAATAATAAAATTTTATGTGTCTAAAACGTTCATATTTCCACATTAGCTCTGATATGGCTGAAAAGCACGTTAATTTTACATCCACCCATAAAAGAATTCAACATTAACGTGTTTTGTATTCGATGTGTTACGTGTTTCGATATTTGATTATTGTCCTGGTAATTTGCAGTTCCATTCATTTATATTACAGTAATAACCAATGGAAGCAATTTGTTCTAGAAAAGCTAATGAAAATATACGATTCCAGTTTCAAAATGAAATCAGTAATACAAAAGAGATAAAAAATATAATTTAGTTTATGTACGCTGTAGAATATATGGATGAAAACTTTGTTAATTAATTAGTCTAAGTGGAAATACTGAATTTGAAGCCACATTTTTGTTTGTGTTGCCACTAGGTTCAAAATGAAACAATTTCTAGAATTTACTTTGTTGACGTAAAATATAAAAATCCGTAAAATTAATTAAACTATAATTATTAATTTCCACAAACTTTATATTGAATTAGAATATAATTAAATAAACATATATTTTTAGGCAAATACAATTTGATAATTTTATTAATTATATTTTACTTCATTATTTATTCATTGCAATTATCGGAATTATAATTTGAAAATTCTGGATTTAAAACCACAATTCCGCATTTTGATATTTTATTATTATGTACATACACTACTTGCAGCCATGTAACATAACTCGTACTATTAATAATTAATTTTTTTATTTGTTAGTCTGTACAACAGGAACTTAATCCCAATTACAGTACGAGTATATAAAACTGGAATCCGAACTACCTCGGAAAATAATAAATACGTTGTTTTCTTGACAAGGATTAAAATGTGACGAACGGAGACAAAATGAAGAATATACTACAAACAAAATTAATGACGTAATTATTAAAACATTCTTGAAATTCTGTTGCGTAATGAGGGCTGATTCAATTTTTATGTTTAATATATAATTCTAGACAAGATCTTAAAATACCTATATTTTATAAAATCGGATAATTATTTGTAGTTTACGAAAATAAAAATATTAAAAATTAGAGAAAGTAATACGTGACGTACGAATGGCCAGCAGTCAAAGAAAGATAACTTACAGGAAAAAAAGATACAAAATTTCGAAAACTACACCAATATTCATTCATTTTTATGAAACCGTAACTGGAAACCGAAACCGATATTTTTTGATATGAATATGGAAATCAAAAACTGAAATGAAAATTCAATTGATTCTGTAACACCGACCTAATATCATTTCGGTTTTAAAACCGTAAATTTAAATCGGTATAAATAACATACTGAACCGAAAATAATAAGAAGAAGAATATAAGTTATTACAGTACGTAGCCCTGTAAAATTTTACAGGCTCATAGAAGAGACCTGTAAAATTTTACAATGCTTGTAAAAATATCTAATAATTAAAAGTTATTACTTGCAGCACCTGCAATATTTTGTATATTTTCTTGAGCTACAAATATTCGTCGGACATTAAATCTATTATTTCAAATTATTTATTTCTAGAATTCACGAAATTGTTGACACTGACAGTAGTTGTTTTTTCATTATAACACCATGACAACGTCTAGCTATAAATTGTCCTACCGCCAGCAACCATGAATTACAAAATATAATGTAACTTTTAATAAAACTAATAAAAATTAATAATAATAAGAAAAACGCTGAGAAGGTGGAAATACAATTTTGTACACAGTATGGTTGTAATTAATCTTTACCGAACTCACTGAATTATAGAGACTTGCTCCTTCGTTCTAGCTCGACCGTAAAAATTAATTTACTAGGCTGGTCATATAAATAACTATTAACATACTTTTCAAACATCCATATATCATCGACTTCATCTTATAACCAAAGATATACGCAGGCACATGTACGATTGGATCTTAAACATCAAATAAATAAACGGTTTAAATCCTTAACAATCTCCTTTTGTATCAAATCCTCTTCTGTCTAATTTAAAATCTAACTCTTCCTACTTGCCACCCAGATTTCCCACTTGAAAATGTTCATGAGCAAATTCTCCATTTATATTCCGATCTGCAGCTAGTGTATCGTGTGTTTCTACCTCCGTGGGCATGAGAGCGCGCAAGGGGTGAACGTGTATACATGCGCCCGCGTCTACGCGCATTGATCAACGTTGCTTGTGAGTGCGGCTGTGTTTGCGTCACCGATGTGCGATGTGAAATATGTGAGGAACGGGGGTAATGAGAACTGATGGTTCCCGACCAAGGAAATTCATATTGTAGTCAAGCACCTATGAGGAGGAGATCCTTGGTTCATGTGTTTTATCTCAATTGAGCACAATAGTCTATAGCGGCTTACTTTCATTGTTTTCTATTTCTGTAATTTGTTTTAAATGGAAAAGAACCAAATATTGTTGTTGAATTATATTTTTGGCAACACGTTTTTTAATCATTTAAGATGCAATCGTAGAAAAAATTATGTGTGTATCACGAGCGTAAAGTGACTTTGTTCCTCTTGCACTATTGTATCTCTCGTCTTCGGTTCGCGCTGCAATTATCGTGCTCGAGTAACAAAGAATCACTTTACGCTCATATACAAATAACTATATTAAGTAACTCATTTTCAGGGACGACGTCTTGGGTCTTTGATTGGACTTATCTTCAAATCGAATTAAATACTATAACGTGTTACAAATTTTTAAGTAAACACATTTTTGTTACAAAAAAAAATACCTTTTACCAATTACTAATTGATATATTTCTTCGCATGAAGTGCGGTTACCACCCGTCAAATCACGACCCTCAAAGATATAATGAAAGGGGAACCACACGAGTAATTTTAATTGAGCCACCTACACCATTATGATTATTATTACGTTATTATTTGATATGGGGTAGGTGATTCAGTAGTATCGAGTCGGCCTGTGGATCTTGAGAACTCTAGTTCGATTCCCACAGCCGACAATTTTCACCAAATTAAATCTACCCCTGTGGCTCTCCCACCACTAACATCTTTGGAGGCCGTGATTTGACAACTGGTAACCGGACTTCACGCGAAGAAATATATTACTTACCGAGATCTGCTATGGGGGAGGACCGCATCCAATAATGGATAAAAGGCGTGATGATACTGATTTGCAAAAATAATTGAAGCAAACATTGAAATAACTATTACAAAACATATAATAAATTTTAATGTTTACTAATTTTCATTCATTATTGTAACCTATCAATCTGTCTTCATTTCTTGTAGATTCGTTTTATTTAAATAAATTATAAAGAGGAAAACTGGGATACCACTAGGATTTGAACCTGGGACCTATAAACTCCGGTCGTATGCTTTAACAAATTACAGTATTGGAGATACTCCCTTCCTTCCTCATCTTTTTTACTTAATTTTCAGTTTTTACTATACAGTGTGTAACTGCAATTGTGTTAAATGTATTTTTAAACAAGCGCAGGCGATGCTGCCTTCATTTCTTATAGATTCGTTGTTAGAGAAGTGGGCATAAGTGAAGCTTTACGAAACAGGTGTACAGGAGCGAATGGATGGATGTTTGTTGCGTGATGATGGATTTTGGTTGTGAGGAAAGAAAGAGTTCGTATGGTGGAAGTGTTAATGTGATCGAAACCAGTATCGTGTGTCAGGATAAGAATGTTGACGGGTTCGTGCTACCCCATTTAATAAGATATAGCGTGAAATTATGTATGTATCAATCTAGTAGAACAAAAAATGTTTGCTTCAAGTAAAGTGAAATTATATTTACGAATATACAGGATGTTTCAGGACTAGTGTAACAAACTTTAACAGCTTATTCCTGAGGTCATTTTGAACCAAAAATGTCATATGAACATAGGTCCTATTCCTTCTAGTTACCAAAATACAAGAGGTTGAAGTTGTATATATAACACGACATTTTCAAATTTTTTTCGAAAAAAACAAGAGTTTTATTGAAAAGTCATACGATACCTTATTTGTCTTAATTAATTTTATTTATTAATATTAACGAATACGATTTAGAGAACAAAACATAAAATGACACAATTAAATAGACACAGAACAACATAACCAAACATGGAATAGGTTAACACAATATGAAATAAGATAACAAATTTAAAAAAAATTACAGCAAGTGTTCAAAATAAGCGCCTTGAACTCGTATGCATGTTAATATTAATAAATGAAATTAATTAAGACAAATAAGGTATGACTTTTCAATAAAATTCTTGTTTTTCGAAAGTATTTTGATACAAAAATTTGAAAATTTCGTGTTATTTATAGAACTTCAACCTCTTGTATTTTGGTAATTAGAAGGAATGTTCATATGACATTTTTGGCTCAAAAAGACCTCAGGAATAAGCTGTTAAAGTTTGTTACACTAGTCCTGAAACACCCTGTATAAGTACATACATACATACATACATACATACATAACATCACGCTATATCCCATTAAATGGGGTAGCACGAACCCGTCAACATTCTCATCCTGACACATGATACTCGATTCGACCACATTAACACTTCCTCCATACAAACTCTTTCTTTTCTCACAACCAAAATCCATCAACACACAACAAACATTCATCCATCGCTAGTGTACACTGCGCTTGTTTCTGAAGATGGTCTCCACACAATTGCACACTCGAAACATCTAAGCAATGAATCTAAAATCAAGAATCATACGCTTGTTTTCATTCATCATATTTATCCAGCAATTAATTTTCTCCAAACATTCCTATCCTGACACACCACTTTTGCTTCAACCACATTCATAATTCTTTTCATACAAGCTCGTTTATTCTTCCCGCTCAGAATCTTTCGCTCACGCAACAACCCTTCAATCATATTCATCCACTTGTTCCTAGGCCGTCCACGCAAACTTTCACCCTCAATTTCACCAACATACACCTGTTTCACCAATCTGTCATTCGACATACGTATAAGTACATGAAATAACTATTGTAGTAATAGTTTTAAAACATCCTGTATATACAAACGTACATAAATGTAAGAGTTAAACAAACATGTAGTTCCATCATCCGCTTGAGTTGTGTGTCCTCGTACACTCGTATATCGAACCGTGTCAGAGTTTGGTTGCTTCAACTTGACACGAAATGACGTAGATTCGATGACAAGGTCTTATGTGGTTTGCGTGGTATGTGGCGTTTGCGTTATTTGATGTTGTAAGGTGAGTGCTGTTCCTGCGAATGTCGTGCACGTCGACAAGTGTTGGATAAAATATTGATCTGATGTTTCATAATATGTAAAGTTACTAATGTTCACGGTTTATTTATAATACTGCATGTTGAACGTGGAATAGGTTCGCTATAAATGGAAACTAGAACACAGCATTTATAACAAACTGGAAAGTTATCTAGAATGAGTAAAAAGGAAACTAAAGTTGTTGTTTCTAAATCAAATTATATGCTTTAAACCAAAGGTTCTCAACTGAGGAGACAGGCTTCCCTTGGAGGGTATAAGCGATTCTCAGGGGAGGCATGAAACTTGGACACCTTTAATTTTAAAATTGATTCTTTGTCTTTTTATTCTAAGCAAAAAAAAACATGGACATATGAGTAATGTATGTAAAAGAGTGCAATTTTTGTCAGACGATATCCGGGAGGAATATTTGGAACTCAAATTTATGGGGTAGGTGGCTCAGTGGAATCGAGTCGGCCTGTGGATCTTAAGAATCATGGTTCGATCCCCACAGTCGACAAACAATTTTCACCAAATTAAATCTACCCCTGTGGCTCCCACTCCACTAACATCTTTGGGGGCCGTGATTTGAAGGCTGGTAACACTTTATTTCTGTAAGCATAGGTGATTTGCTGCATTTTTTGATGTTTAAAATATCATTCTAAAACCATTACCCATAGCTGATAACGAGAAACCAAGTAAAGAAATAAATAAATATATCATCACGCCTTTTACCTACTATTGGGTTCGATCCCCACAGCCGACAAACAATTTAAATCTACCCCTGTGGCTCCCCCTCCACAAATATCTTTGAGGGCCGTTATTTGATGACTGGTAACCGCACTTCACGCGAAGAAATATATCACTTACCGAGATCTGCTTCGGCAGAGTGCTACACTCAGTAATGGGTAAGAGGCGTGATGATATATTTTTTATACATTTATCTCAGTTGCCAAAAATGAGTTATTTGAAAACTTTTTTGATTAAATACATTCCATGTTACCCAAAAGTATCGCAACAGGCCTTTAGTGTTCTCATCCCTTTTTCAACAACATTTCGTTGTAAATCTGGATTTTATGATCTGCTGATTCTAATTCTTCTGATTTATGAAAAATCAACCGCATTAATATATAATTGTTGATAAACAAATCACAAATGTCATTATTATTGTGTATGTTTGATTCATATTGTAGTTCATCGCATACAAGGGAAGAAAATAAAAGCAGTATTCTGGAAAGCCACGACTCCGACGCAATATTGAACAGCGTCCGAAATCCGGCACAATACATCGCTAGAATCTCGCCGGCTGGAGCTCGAGACAATTGACTCCTTTCCGCTTCAATTCTCAGCCCTCTTTCTCGTAATCGTTTAAACGCTCCGTGGCCTAGAACGTTACAGACCTCCCTGCAGAGAGGAAAGTCCCCGAGGACGCTATGAAACTGAAGGCTGCGCGATAACTAAAATACAAGTAGAATTTCAAATTCGAAATTGTATATTTTCGACTGGTGACATTTTAAATTTCCCGATTCGTCGTGTGCAGGATTTCCGAACTGCAGCTATGGAATACAAAACACTGGGTTACCGACTAGCGTTGTAAGGGAATATATGAGTAGGGGATGTGAAAAACATTTATACTGTACAAATGTATAAACTTAACACAGGACATATTTGATACAGGTACCTCTCTGATTATTAAAAGAAAAATATTGCAATAAAAAAAAATATTAAATAAAAACTCTAGGCAAAGTCTCACAAAATTCAGCCTCCGAGTCACCTTATGAGGGCATCGTTACAGATCTTATTCTCTGCTGGCACAGTTCTTCGTCACCAGCTTCTTCACATGAACTTTGTTCTAGGTGAAGAAGTGAGTTATACCATGCAGATGAGCTCTAATAAGAGCGAAACGCGTCCATGGTTACTAACTGTGCTGGCCGGCCTCCGACGATGCCCTCATAAGGTGACTCGGAGGCTGAATTTTGTGAGACTTTGCCTAGAGTTTTTATTTAATATTTTTTATTATACCTAGTCTCACCAAGTACATGAATGACAATTAATTTTGTCTTTGTTGTTATTGCAATAAAAGTTGTACATGATTGCGAATTCACCACAAGTCACTGTCAACCAATAGGATCACGAATTTGTTTGAAAATGAACCAATGAAATGTACATTTCGTCGGAAATTCATCGCTGGTGCAATTGATATCGGAAATACCACTGTTAATAATATCCTTGGTTACGAATAAAATAAATGATATTTTCAATATTTTCATAAACGTCTAAATTTTTTCAGTGTACATTTAATATTCAAAATTATCATCACTGTAATACCTAATTAATAATGTGCAAATAAATACCTAACTATTCTTGTTAATTAACTCTTGTTTGATAAATTCTCAAGCCGAATACAACTCGTAGTATAAAAATTGACAGATAATATTTTCAGCAATTTTCATACTACTTGTTATATTATATATGAATATTTTCTGTCTTATTTACTTCCCAGTGAAGTTATACAAAACATATTCAATACCGAGAGATAAGAATTTATCGGTGTAAAATATCAGGGTGGTACGCAAAGATGATAACTAGGGTTGGCCTGATTTAAATCAGTGTGATTTAAAAAAAAATAATTTAATTTTATTTTTTGTATTTTGCATTAATTTAATTATATTTCTGGTACACAACAAAACAATTTAATTTCGGTTGTATAAAATAGTTATTTGGGTATTAAGAGCGTAAAGTGATTCTTTGTTACTCGAGTACGGTAATAGTACAAGAGAAACAAAGACACTTTACGCTCGTGATACACACATAATTTTTTCTACGATTGCATCTTAAAATGATTCAAAAACGTATACGTATTGAACATAAATTCGGTCTGTCAACTGTCAATATGACAAGTTTCTGTTTAATCTTTATTGCGCGTTGCTATTGGAAACGCGCGCATTTAACATCGTTTTCGCGCGTTGCCATTGGAGACGCGCAAAAAAGATATTTTTCGATTGTTCCACAGAAAACGTCAACTTTACGTTGACAAATAAGAGCGTAATTGTCAACTTTTCATAGCAATCGTAGAAAAAATATTTTTAAGGTTTTATTTGTAAAACAGACAAAATAATTTTGAATATTTATTTATTAAATGAATTAATATTAAATATACCACAATACCAGTCAATGGAATCATCGTTTTAAATTATGGGTTAAATGGCTCAGTGGTATCGAGTCGGCTTGTGGATTTTAAAACCCGTGTTCGTATCTCACAATTTTCACCAAATTAAATCTACCCCTGTGCCCCTCCGCGCCACTAACATCTTTAAGAATTGTGATCTGACGACTGGTAACCGAAGAAATATATGACTTACCGAGATTTGCTACAGCAGAGTGCCACATCCAGTAATGGCTAAAAGGCGTGATGATATATTTATTTATGTATTTAGCAAGAGAGATACGCCATGTCGTGTTAGAATATTTTGCCTCGTTCGTACGTAGTTCAAAATTCGATTTACATATCGTTCACGTTCACGATCACGTTCTGGTGAAGCGTGTGCGTGAGTGCGCACGACACCTGCAGTGTGCTTCACTGCACCTGAAGTTGTCGCTCCATTTTTGCGCATTTTAGATTTGCGGTTCCTTCGCTTGAACGGTGTTAGGGTTCGCTACGAATTTTCAAGCGAGCTCATCCTGCTAACGGATATCTTACTCGTTTTGAAGATGATTTTACTCTACCAGTGCGTGTCAAACAAAAAGGGGAATCATTGCGATGCTTTCTTCACGAAACTCATACAAATTTTTGTAGTTAAATTCATGAATCAAACTAGTAATAAGTTTGTGTGACCGGCTAGCAAATATAATACAGTTTTGCCACGTATTTGTGGGAACCAACAGAATCACTAAATATTGTTTGTTTTCAAAAGGTTAAACAGTAAAAATGCAGTAACATTACTTCAGATCTATTATAGAATATGTGTCTGAGGAAAATAGGAAATAGTTATTTGTATACCTAGGCCACGAAATGATTGTTTGGCGGAGGAGGCATACTAACTTCTAAGTGCCGAATTATTTCTAAATTTAAAAACCTCCTGGTATTTACACGCCCTGTACAATTACAGTATACAGGTTGTTTCTATACCTATGCACGAAACTTTTCGATACAGAATCAATTAAATGTTTATTAAACCAGGTATCACCAAGTGTATGGACGATAATTAATTTTGTCTTTGTTGTTAATTAAATATTTGTTTCGATTTTCGGTTTCCATATTACATAACAAAAAAAATCGGTTTCGCTTTTAGATTATGGTTTAATAAAAAGTTGAATATCGATGCGGTTTTTGGTTACGGTTTCGTTACGATTCAGGTCCTTGGATAAAACAATGTACAATACATTACAATACGTACATCGTAAGTAACAATTATAGTTGTTGATTTGTTAAACGATGAATTCGGAATGTCCTTTTGCGTTCTCTGCTTCTAGTGCGGTCCTGCATTATTGATTACGATGTGTGTGTCGTATTCGATTCCTTTGCGCACGGGTTTACGCCAAGATGAGATTCTGATAGAATTCTATGTGAAACGATGCAAATTATTTGATACGAATTGCGCTTCTTTCGTTTATATTATTTGTGTTTCGAATTTATCGTCTCCTTTGAACTTCGTGCGTAATTATTGGTTTTTTTATTTTCTGTTGATTTTTGTGTTTTTTTTTTTTCGTGATTGAAACAAGCAGAAGTTACATGGGAAACTAAGCGAGTATTTTTAAATCTGTCTCCAATTTGTTATCGATAACATTTTTTTTTCTTTGTTAGTTGACATTTTTATAAATTGACACAGGTCTTGTTAGCGCTTTCTTTGATTTTGAAATGTCAGCAGAAATTGCAAAAAACATTACATTATTGATCTTCATTTCAATTATTGAAAACAGTCAATAATTATATTTTAAGGTCCGGACTTATTAAATTATTTAGATATTTTTAGCAAAGTAGATGCCTCTTTGACAACTTAATTTTTATACATTTTCAGTATGGAAAGTAATTGTTTATCATACACTGTGCAACTAGTGTTTAAAATGTCACTTTATTATCGTATAATCGAAAAAAAAAAAGTTTAGTTATTAAACTTATGATAAAAAATGTTTTTGACGTTTGAAATATCATTAATAAAACTAATATAATTAGTTATCGTAAAACAAAATAGTGTATGCAACTTGTGTTAAAAGTATCTTTATTGCAGTCCTGGACTTGCCTGGTGCAAAAAAGTGATACTTTTCACACTAGTTGCATAAATAACTATTACTTAATATTTAAAAGTATACAAATTATGTATTTTTAAACAAGCTCAGGAGATGCTGCCTTCATTTCTTATAGATTCGTTGTTAGAGAAGTGGGCGTAAGTGAAGATTTACGAAACAGGTGTACAGGAGCGAATGGATGGATGTTTGTTGCGTGATGATGGATTTTGGTTGTGAGGAAAGAATGAGTTCGTATGGAGGAAGTGTTAATGTGATCGAAACGAGTATCGTGTGTCAGGATGAGAATGTTGACGGGTTCGTGTTACCCCATTTAATGGGATACAGCGTGATGTTATGTATGTATGTATGTATGTAAAAATTATGATATAATTGAAGTATTAGTCCTGTAATGAATTTTGTTAAGAAATTTTAGTTTGAAATTATATTAAAAAGTTGTAAGACGAGAAGGAGAAATTGCCAGGTTAGACAAGAAAGGAAATAGTTCGAGAACGTAAACAACGAGAGAAAACAATGTGAGAGGTAATTAAGTTTCAAATTTATATTTTATGACGTAAAATGTGATATAACTTCTGTTGGATAATCTGTCCTTACGTCCGCGACGATTCGAACCGACTGCATCAAGTTTAACTAGTTTCGGAATTAATAAGTTCTCCGAACTGGTTATTAAATGCCGAAAAGGGATTTAAATTGGAATGAAGAACAATTGAAAAGTTCGTGTTACGAGATAACAAAACAATTTTAACAGAAATATTGAAACGTGGATTTTAAAATAGTGTAGTTGAATCAACACAGAGATAGTAAACTGAAAGAACAAAAAACCCCTTTGAAAGAGATCACCCAAACATGACAAGATTATCACCAATAATGTATAGAACTGTCATGAAATATCATCCACAGCACAACTGTCGGCTCCAGCTGAACATGGTGAAATATAAAAATGTTGTAAACCAATTCAGTATCGAATTTTTATTTTTCACGGCTAATAAATAAAATTCTCGGTTGATTCTATTGAGTATCGCTCAATTTATTCGGAACGATGCAATAAAAGACCGGACAAACGAGGATTTATTCAAAATTCAATGTTTCAGCTCACCCTTCACACAAATTTACTAAATTATAAATGAAATATTTCACAAAAGAGACTGGTATAATGAAATCAGGGCCTGTTTGTTGTTGTATTTAACAAACAAAAATTCACACGTATTTGTCAGATTAAAAATTAATTATCATTTGTTTTGAAGTGCACAGGTACTTTTCTTCCTATGACCTCTGAAATCCCTTTAAACAAATTGTTATTTACACCGGGTGTCTAATTTTTATGGGTCATAGAAAATGCAATGTTAAAATTTTTATATGATGGTAATTTCTACCCTATTAAGTTAGGGGTAGGTGGCTCAGTGGTATCGAGTCAGCCTGTGGATTTGAGCCGACAAACAATTTTCACCATGTTAAAACTATCGCTGTGCTATCTTTGGAGGCTGTCATTTGACGTCCGGTAACCGCACTCCACGCGAAGAAATATATCACTTACCAAGATCTGCTAAGGTGGAGTGCCACATCCAGTAATGGGCAAAAGGCGTGATGATATATTATTATTAAGTTTAGAACAAAAATGTAAATAAAAAAATAAGGGAGGAAAACAGTTATATTCTTCACTAGGGAGGAAAATTTTATTTCCTCTCGCGGGAAGAGAATTGCCTGCTTTCAATCTGCATATAAGGAAAAAAAACCTAATTTCGGTCCAGGTCGTAGAAAAAATTATTATTTGATATCTAGTAATAATTTTTCTCGTACTATATCGTATTGGAATAATTTTGTGGATTAAAAACACATCGGAAAAGTGTCATTTTTCATTCGATCGGATAAAAAAATAATGTATACTAAATGAAAACAATACAATGCAATGTGATAAAAAAATTGGTTTGAAAATAATAAAAATGAACTGGTAGACTGTAATAAATGAAAATTAAAAAAAAAACATGAACAAAGGCTTATCAATAAACAAAAGCCACAAATACAAAACAAAATCAAGTTTCACTTTCGCATTTCAAGCCTAAAAACAGCGTCAGTTTTCAAACAAAAGCAACTCAAACAAAAACGCCTCAGAGACAGAATTTCAAAACGAAACCGCGGCATACTGAATTCGTCCTACTTAAAATTCAGTTTTCCAGGGCAAGATTTATTAAATTACGTAGGAATTATTTGATGGAGACAAGCTGCCGACAAAGGAGAAAATCGTCTGCGCGTTACAGAACGTGAACTGTTTGACGCCACACGCGTAACATTTTGATGAGCCCAAGGAAATTTTCTCCCGAAAGAGAAAACATCGCAGCATCGCAGGTACCGGAGCAGAAAAACAAATGCCGACAACGAAAAGCTCTCTGTGATGTCGTGGAAGATAATTTACCAAACTATATGTTGTTTCTTTCTGCTGGCATCGCTGAGGCCCTTAAAAAGAAAGTCTGTCGTTTCAAGGGTCACTTCTGTTGAAACGAAAGAATCATTCCGTCTGTTTGGAATATTTGTACAGCCACATATAACACACAACACTAAAAGCTTTTGGATATGAAATTCTACACCGTATGTACCTACATTTACATTTTCAAAATATGTGGGAATTATTTTTCTCTGGCTCATACATTACCATATTTATTTGACTAATTAGATAACTCTATTTTCCTTAGTTACAAATAAAATTACAAACTGACAAATTAAAAATATGAAACGCAATTGTTTTATCATAGGATTTTGTTTGGCAAATAATGGAGATTTATTTGAGCACTTAATTTAAGATAATTTGTATTAAATTTAAATTAAAATAAAAACATTTAATATTATTGATAATAACAAAACACAACGGTCCTTTTTGGGACCATCAACACTTGTACAAAAAGAGAATTTATTTTACTGCAGTATATCACAAAAATTAATAATTCAAAATTATATTTCCCTATTTTGAAGCTAATTTTCAACATTTTCAATTTAATTTCTGGCGTTATAAAGGATGCAAAATTAATTCTGTTTATTGATTTTAATGTAAAAATAATCTAAAATTTAATGTTATCGAAATTTTCACATCTGTGAAAATAAATTATAAGTATTGTCACCGTAAAATCATTCCAATGTCACAATCCAAATAACAAAAATAAAATAAATAAATATAAATATATCATCACGCCTTTTACCCATTACTGGCTGTGGCACTCTGTCGTAGCAGATTTGGGAAAGTGATATATTTCTTGCAAAAAATTATGTGTATAAAATGAAAAAAAAAAAAACATATTTAATTGTAAGTTATTAATTCTGAGAGCTGACACTGACAACCAATAATGCCAATACTTGTATGACATCTGTACCATTAACAACTTCCACTAAAAGCATAATAAAACAACCTAAACACATACAAATTTATTCCCCGCCGAAAAACGTTAAAATACTAAAAATAAATTGAAAGTTTTCCTTGGATGGAGCACCGCGCCAAGCATCAAGCAATAACAACCGATCGACAAGTTCGTAAATCACGTCCCGTACATATGAAGTGGCACTGATTTCACGTGAGAAACCATTCTGCGCGTGAATTTAAGCATGACGAAGTGGAGAAAATAAACGAAGAATCTCACGCTCACGCACAAATGCAGGAGTTGGTAAGCTGACAGAAAATTGACAGCGGGAATAATCATCGGAAAGTATTCTCAATGAAAACTTCACTGAAGGAAAGCAGACACAAATAACTAAATATATGTCAAGTCAAATCGCTTGACAATTACTTTATGAAAACATATTTATCTCACAAGTTTAACATTTCTCAAGAAAATAATCATGCTTCTCGTTTTACCGCAGTTACTAGAAATATTACCCATTAACTGGATGTAAGGGATGATTTTTAATCTTATTGATTATTGTAACATTTAACCGATATATTTACCGACCACCAAAATAATTATATTTATTTCATTAAAAAAAGTTTTTCTAAATCGGTGACATTTTTCTTTGTCAATTATGATAGATAATTACCTAATTAATTACAAACATATGTTTTTTAGCACGATTCGATGCGCAAAATTCAGTCCATGAAATTAAATTTTTTTGTTAACAACTACTTTGGCTGGCTATTTTAAACCAATAAAAAACACGATTTCAAAATGCCATAAATAAACAAATTTTATCTGAAAACTTCTCATTGATTACATATTTATAATAACAATAATTTCGAAAAAAAATTTGTATTTTTTTAAAAGTATTTTAATGAACATTTTGGTGCGCTCAGAAAATAGTCTGCCTCTGCTTTCACCCTCGATGCACACAATCATTTCACAGCCTACATACAGAAATAACTATTTTCGTATTAAGGAATGATGTTTTAATACAATTTAAAAAATCCCCACAGGCGACAAACAATTTTCACCAATTTAAATCTACCCCTGTGGCTCCCCCTTCACTAACATCTTTAAGGGCCGTAATTTGACGACTGGTAACAGCACTTTACGCGAAGAAATATATCACGTACCGAGATCTGCTTACGGCAGAGTGTCACACACAGTAATGGATAAAAGACGTGATGATATATTTATTTATTTTCTTTAAAAAAACATTAATTAGTATTAATAATTATGGCTGGTAGCACAAGCTCTGTTTTTGCCTGTTTTAAGAGCAGAATTTTTGGGTGTTTTAACTATCTCTAACATGTTAAAACCGTGTTCTTAGAACACCCAAAAACAGAGCTCGTGCTACCAGCCAAGTATACAGGATGTTTCACAACTTAGAGTAAAAAATTAAAGGGTATATTCTGTACGACGTGCTGATCATGAAACAAAAATATATTTTTTTAAAATTCGAAAAATTAAGGGTAACACAAACAATGAAGTAGGTATCAACTACGAAAGAATAATTACACAATTCAATTATTAGCAGTGATTTATAATCAGGGTTCGTAAATATCATGATATTTATAATAAATATCAAAATATCTGATATATAGGATATATATCAGATAAATATCACTTTTTGGATATTTATTTTTTAATTTTAGTTTTTGTACACAAGAAAAACTGAAAAATTCGAAAAATTTCACTTTTCCGGAGGCTATATCTCAAAAACTAAACAAGATATGGAAATGCACTCAACGGCGTTGAATTCCCCGTGTCCGAATTGACTTATAAGCAAATTTTCATACAATTTTAAGCAATTTATTATTTTTAATTATTTCCTAAGGGGTTTTTCAGATTTTAATTCAATTTTCCCAAAAATCCTTAATCGTAGGATTATTAAAACGAAAATTTACATACATATGTATTTTGACCCACTGAATCCAGTGGTGCAATCTTCAAATGCATATGACTTCTGGTTTTCGAGAAAATGTTAAAAAACTGCTTTTTGCGATTTTTTTGGCGGAAAATTGAAAAAAAAATAAAAATTGCTGAAACTATGTTTATAAGTTAACTGAAGCACGAGAAAATTAATGCCGATGAGCGCGTTTTAATATCACATTTAGTTTTTGAGATATAGCCTCGGAAAAGTAGAAAAACTGAAAAATTCGAAAAATTTCACTTTTCCAGAGGCTATATCTCAAAAACTAAACAAGATATGGAAATGCGCTCAACGGCGTTGAATTCCCCGTGTCCGAATTGACTTGTAAGCAAATTTTCATACAATTTTATGCAATTTAATATTTTTAATTATTTCCTAAGGGGTACCCCTTTGGTTTTTTCAGATTTTAATTCAATTTTACCAAAAATCCTTAATCGTAGGATTATTAAAACGAAAATTTACATACATATGTATTTTGACCCACTGAATCCAGTGTTGCAATCTTCAAATGCATATGACTTCTGGTTTTCGAGAAAATGTTAAAAAACTGCTTTTTGCGATTTTTTTGGCGGAAAATTGAAATAAAATAAAAATCGCTGAAACTATGTTTATAAGTTAACTGAAGCACGAGAAAATTAATGCCGTTGAGCGCGTTTTCATATCACATTTAGTTTTCTAGATATAGCCTCGGAAAAGTAGAAAAACTGAAAAATTCGAAAAATTTCACTTTTCCAGAGGCTATATCTCAAAAACTAAACAAGCTATGGTAATGCGCTCAACGGCGTTGAATTCCCCGTGTCCGAATTGACTTATAAGCAAATTTTCATACAATTTTAAGCAATTTAATATTTTTAATTATTTCCTAAGGGGTACCCCTTTGGTTTTTTCAGATTTTAATTCAATTTTACCAAAAATCCTTAATCGTAGGATTATTAAAACGAAAATTTACATACATATGTATTTTGACCCACTGAATCCAGTGGTGCAATCTTCAAATGCATATGACTTCTGGTAATCGAGAAAATGTTAAAAAACCGCTTTTTGCGATTTTTTTGGCGGAAAATTGAAAAAAAATAAAAATCGCTGAAACTATGTTTATAAGTTAACTGAAGCACGAGAAAATTAATGCCGTTGAGCGCGTTTTCATATCACATTTAGTTTTCGAGATATAGCCTCGGAAAAGTAGAAAAACTGAAAAATTCGAAAAATTTCACTTTTCCGGAGGCTATATCTCAAAAACTAAACAAGATATGGAAATGCGCTCAACGGCGTTGAATTCCCCGTGTCCGAATTGACTTATAAGCAAATTTTCATAAAATTTTAAGCAATTTAATATTTTTAATTATTTCCTAAGGGGTACCCCTTTGGTTTTTTCAGATTTTAATTCAATTTTACCAAAAATCCTTAATCGTAGGATTATTAAACGAAAATTTACATACATATGTATTTTGACCCACTGAATCCAGTGGTGCAATCTTCAAATGCATATGACTTCTGGTTTTCGAGAAAATGTTAAAAAACCGCTTTTTGCGATTTTTTTGGCGGAAAATTGAAAAAAAATAAAAATCGCTGAAACTATGTTTATAAGTTAACTGAAGCACGAGAAAATTAATGCCGTTGAGCGCGTTTTCATATCACATTTAGTTTTCGAGATATAGCCTCGGAAAAGTAGAAAAACTGAAAAATTCGAAAAATTTCACTTTTCCGGAGGCTATATCTCAAAAACTAAACAAGATATGGAAATGCGCTCAACGGCGTTGAATTCCCCGTGTCCGAATTGACTTATAAGCAAATTTTCATAAAATTTTAAGCAATTTAATATTTTTAATTATTTCCTAAGGGGTACCCCTTTGGTTTTTTCAGATTTTAATTCAATTTTACCAAAAATCCTTAATCGTAGGATTATTAAACGAAAATTTACATACATATGTATTTTGACCCACTGAATCCAGTGGTGCAATCTTCAAATGCATATGACTTCTGGTTATCGAGAAAATGTTAAAAAACCGCTTTTTGCGATTTTTTTGGCGGAAAATTGAAAAAAAATAAAAATCGCTGAAACTATGTTTATAAGTTAACTGAAGCACGAGAAAATTAATGCCGTTGAGCGCGTTTTCATATCACATTTAGTTTTCGAGATATAGCCTCGGAAAAGTAGAAAAACTGAAAAATTCGAAAAATTTCACTTCTCCGGAGGCTATATCACAAAAACTATTTGATATTTTTATATAATGGATATATATCATTGCAAAAATATGACGATATATATCAAAATAAATATCATGATATATATCGATCGATATATATCTTCGAACCCTGTTTATAATAGAATTTTATTTAATTAATAACTTTAATATAATCATCCACCCAGTGGCAGTGACAACGAAAAATGTTGGACTGGGAAACATAGAAAATAGTTTTGCGATTTAAAAAAAATAATTTTTGTTTCATGATCAGCACGTCGTACAGAATATATTCTTTAATTTTTTGCTCTAAGTTGTGAAACAGCCTGGATATTTTTTTATTATCAGTATTCTCTTGCTAACGGTAATAGACTATCTTCTGCGCTAGGTAATCAAATTTGGACTAACTATACGAGTATACCATCACCAGAAACACACAAGTATTTATACAAAAGAAACAAACAAAATTTCCATCTCTAGTTTTGTTGGAGACACCTCGCAACACAAATTGAACATCGAAGTTCACGCATTGCCGTTTGGAATTTTTCGCCTAAAGTCAAACTCGTCAGATGTCAGGTGCCGAAGCCGCGTCGCTCGGCGTCGCGCGCGCCGTCGAAACAAGATGAAACGTCACGATGATGTATAGACTGTAATGTGTCACGTGACGACGTCAACGCCCTTATGCAAGTGTTGGAATGAGACGAAACGAACAAACTACGAGGACGACAAGGAACGAAAAGAGAATTAAAGAAGGACGAACGAAAAGTGTGCGGAGATGATTAAATTTCAATTTGGTTGCAGTGTGATTTGAATTATGAGGTGACTTGAGACAGTCAATTAAATGGATCGCAATAATCTTATAAGATTAATTGCATACGTTCATATTCAAAACACCTACTAGTTTTTAACCCTACACTAATTAATAACTCCAATATCTTTCAATTTATTTTCTAACTTATGCGAATTTTCTCCTACGCATTATTGTAGACAATTACGAACATTATAAAAATAAATAAATATATCATCACGTCTTTTACCTATTACTAGGTGTGACACTCTGCCGAAACAAATCTCGGTAAGTCATATAATTCTTCGCGTACAGTGCGGTTATCGGCTGTCAAATTACGGTCTTCGAAGATGTGGAAGGGGACCCACAGGGGTAGTTTCAATTGGTGAAAATTGTTTGTCGGCTGTGGGAATCGAACTCGGGTTCTGAAATCCATGCTGGTTCGATAGAACTTCTCAAGTCATTCTACTGAGTTGTTCTCTGCTGGCAAAGTTCTTCATCACACAGCTCCTTCACGTGAACTTGTTCTAGGTGAAGGAGTGGGTTATACCATACTGATGAGCTCTAATTTATTTATTTATTTATTATATTGAACCCAACAGGCAAAATGCCCAATTACAGGATAAAAATATAGTACAAAGTAAATATAGTAAGTACAAAAAAAAATAGGTAACTAGGAAAAAATGACAAAGTAAAAACAACAAACTAATTAATCAAAATTAACAAAGATTATTATAAAATATAATTGGAAGAAACAAATCAAAATAATAAGAGCGAAACGCGTCTATGGTTACTAACTGTGCTGGCCAGCCTCTGACGATGACCAAATAAGTTTACTCGGAGACTGAAAACTTTTGTAAAACTTTGACAAGTGTTTACTTTCATTTTTTTTTTAAACTGGTTTCACTAAGCAGATGGACAATTAATTTTGTCTTCGTTTTTATTTTTAACTAACTATTGTCTTTAAGTTACATTAAAAAAACAAAACTAGTTTATGACTATAGTGGAAGACCTCATTGCAATTGGATGTAAGAACAATAGTAAACGAATCAAAAGAAAAAAGTGTTGTTCAGTCGTTGCTTTTGGACAAATTTGACAGATGCAATTGAATTTGACATGTTCCCAAGTTTTCTGTATCCGTTGAATAGTCAGCAAAATTGAGTAAAATCGTTATATTTATATAAACGGGCTATACATTTATTCTGAAAATCCGATCATTTATAAAAGCAATGAATCTCTTCAGTGATGACACATGTATCACCATAAATTTTAACAAGAAAACTTTTCAAGGTAATCGAATCTATCTCTTCGCATACTTCAAGACTGTTAACAAATCTTCAAACTTTTAATTAACACAATAAATTAAGTTAATACTAATTCCAGTGAGAATACAAGTCCCAAAACTAATTTCTCGCTTTGCACGGGCGCGTCAAAAGAACCAAGGAGACGAGGATGCGTAAATTACAGAGATGTCAACACCTCTTTGTGTTTTTCGCACTTTCGCGACGCCGACAATTGTCAAGCGTCGCCGTGTCGACTCGCACAGTGACATGTTACATATTCCTAATTATCATGAATCCCCGGGAAATTCAACACTGTTACATTCACAGATATAAGATAAGATGAATAAATATATCATCACGCTTTTTACCCATTACTGGGTGTGGCCACTGGCCGTATCAGATCACGATAACTGATATATTTATGTACATGAAATGTGATTACCAGCCATGAAAGCACGGCTCCCAAAGATGTTAGTGAAGGGGGAGCCACAGGGGTAATTTTAATGTGGTGAAAATAGTTTGTCGGTTGTGGGAAATGACCTCTTACTGTTTTCGGTTTAATTTCAATTTACGGTTTCAGAACCGAATTAATATCGATTCGGATACGTTTTCGGCTACAGAAACAATGAAATTTTCAGTTTCCATATTTCAAAAAAATAAAGTTTCATAAAAAAGGTGAAAATCGGTGCGATTTTCGATTAAAGTTTAGGTCCCTGCTTAATATATAAATGGTTAAATTAAAAATGTTATGAAGAACCCAAAACAATATACAGGCTGTTCAGTTTAAAACAAGAAAGTTGGGGTAACTTCCGGTTACACCCGAAATATTTGTCCTCTTTTATACAGGCTGTTTATGTACTTATGGATTAAACTTTAAGGGTATATACGAGTATAACACGTTGTACTGATAACGGAACAAAAATAATTTTTCAAAAATTCCCAAAATTAAGGGTGGTTTACTTAAAGGAGACAAAATTAATTAAATTTGTTCATTACACAATATCAGCGTTGGATTAGATAGTAAATATATAAATAAATATATCATCACGCCTTTTACCCATCACTGGGTGTGGCACTCTGCCTAAGCAGATCTCGGTAAGTGATATATTTTTTCGCGTGAAGTGCGGTTACCAGCCGTCAAATCACGGCCTCCAAAGATATTAGTGGTGGAGGAGTCACAGGGGTAGATTTTTTAAATTGGTGAAAATTGTTTGTCGGCTGTGGGGATCGAACCAGGGTTCTCAAGATCCACAGGCCGACTCGATACCACTGAGCCACCTACCCCATAGATAGTTACCTGTTAATATTTGAATGAAACAACACAAACAGCTATGAAACCAGTAGCACTCAACAAGTTTCCTTTAAATAAACAACCCTTAATTTTGCGAATTATTTTTCTTCCGTTATCAGTACGTGTTATATATACCCTTAAAGTTTGATCAATAAGTACAGAAACACCCTGTATAGTATGACAAACTCTGGATGTAAGCCAATATACATTAATTTTAGTTTACCCTTTTTAACGCCGGGTATTTGTTTACTTTTGCAACAAAACATTAAAGTTCACGAACAGCTATTAATCCGGACGTTACTCCATTCATAATAGTAATACTGATCAAAGTAACAACCCTAATGATTGTACGTCACTGAACAGTGTAAAATAAACTACCACAAATCGTTCCAAGGGTCAGAAAAAACCGATACAACTCGTATAAATCCACATTACACCCATCACAACATTATTCTCGCACGCAGGACGTAATGTTCAAACAACCATTAAAAAAATATAAAAAAAATCAGTTACAGAAACGTCGGCCGAGTGAATTCAGAACACGCAATGTTGCGTCAAGCGAACGAACGTTAAGGGAGATAAATGCTCGAGTTGGCCAGGAGGTGGCAGGAATAGTCAGCGCACACTTGGACAAGATTATGCGCGAGTAAATAAAAACAGTGTTTTAGCAGCCCGGCACCCGTATTCAGTAATAAAACGTGATGTTTAATTATCCGCAAGATGAAGGGCTTAATGGGGAATTACAGCGCGTGGTACACTCATTTACACAAGTTATTCTACATTTTGTTGTGGTTCGTTTAAAAATTAAATTGAATGGCGGACACTGCGGTTATATTTCATATTTTAATAATATAAAATAAATAAATATATCATCACGCCTTTTACCCATTACTTAATGTGGCACTCTGTCGTAAACAGATCTCGGTAAGTGATATATTTCTTCGGGTGAAGTGCGGTTACCAGCCGTCAAATCACGGCCCCCAAAGATTGGTTCGTTTAAAAATTAAATTGAATGGCGGATACCGCGGTTATATATCATATTTTAATAATATAAAATAAATAAATATATCATCACGCCTTTTACCCATTACTGAATGTGGCACTCTGTCGTAAACAGATCTCGGTAAGTGATATATTTCTTCGCGTGAAGTGTGGTTGTCAGCCGTCAAGTCACGGTCCCCAAAGATGTTACTAGAGGAGGAGCCACAGGGGTGAAAATTGTTTGTCGCCTGTGGGAATTGAACCAGGGTTCTCAAGATCCACAGACCGACTTGATACCACTGAGCCACCTACCCCATTTTAATAACGGGATTAGAAATATATTATTTTATCTTATTTTCATTGTTTTCACCAGAGTCAGTTTGGTAAATTCATCTTAACAACGGAACATGTAAAATCATAATTTTATAATTTTCTGCTTCCCGTATTATTTTAAACAAAAAAGCTTCAAATAAATGTTGTAGAGCATAAAATTCTACATAATAATCAATAAACAGAATTAATACATTCATAACTGCAAAAATTAAATTGAAAAGTTGAAAATTAGCTTAAAATTAGGGATAGTCTTGGAAATGAAACAGCAGGAAATTATAAACATATTATTTCTACTTCCTTGTACGAAGTAAAGGAAGTATTGTAATCGCGAAAATTTTCGGTTTTGAAATTTCTGCGGAAATATCCATTTACACCATCCTTAAATCAATTTTTGACTAATTTCGTCGTGACGTCTGTACGTACGTATGTATCTCGCATAACTCAAAAACGGTAAGACGTAGAAAATTGAGATTTTGTATTTAGGACTGCTATAACATCTAGTTGTAAACGTCCCTTTTTGGTCATTATATAACTTCCGGAAGTGCTACTTTACTTGAAGTCTATAATATATTTTAATGAAAAACTATATTAAAATATAATCAAAAAATGTCAAATTACGTCAAACATGTGCAATAAAAAGTGTAGGTATAGTATAATACGCGTATTAGTAAGTCATGTGGTGTCCACATCAGATTTTTTTACATATTGAAGTCCTATTTTCTAGTGTCACGGTTAACAGCCTGTACAACAAGGTTAGTAAATACACACATACCTCGCTATACGGCCGCTTTTTATCCGGCATTAAGGGACGTTTTCGATTTACGGCCTAAAATGTTTCGCTATAACGGCAAAAAAAACTCTTTTTCTCATTGAATTTGTATTAGAATTGATTGATTCCTTATACGGCTTTTCGCTTTGCGGCCAAGTTTCGTGGAACGTATCTAGGCCGTAAAGCGAAGTATGGGTGTATAGCAAAATTAATGAGTACCGTAAAAGATTAACATCAAAGAGATTTTTTCTTACTTTGTTTATTAATTTAAAAGCTGTAACAATTAGTTAGTAAGTATTACTGTATTATTTCAGTGTTGAGTAATCTTCAATCTTGACCATCGTTCGATGTTTGCCTCGTCCAGACTCCTGGAGCCGGCATCTGTTCACTTTCTCCTGGAAGTGCTCGTAGATTGATGAGCAAGGCTTTCCTTTTGACGGGCACACGTACGCTTAACCCTCTATCCCAGAATAACAGAATCTCCTTCGTTGTCTTGTAATTGGTGTCCGACTCAATTTGTTGCGTTGTTTGTATTATTTTTCCTTGGCCCAAGCTTGGATACTGATAAGGGTAGAGATATTTTTAGTGAATTGAATGATTTGATTGTCGACTTTCGTTACATGCTTTTGTTACATATGAGGGTAGACTTCGTTATTTGTTTTGATAAAATCTTTTAAACTATAAATTTGAAAGAGAAACTTGTTTCTCAAACTGTGGTCCGCGCATACAAAGTTTCAGTAGTATTAATAACAGGGACCAAAACTGTAACGAAACCGTAACCGAAAACCACATCGATAATATTATTTTTATGAAACCGTAATTGAAAACCGAAAACGATATTTTTTATATAATAACTGTTAACCGTTCTTGAACATCAATTTTTTCGGTTAAAATTCCGGATTAAAAAATGGCCTTCTCGCAATCATAATTATAATATGATAAAATAAAATTTTAAAATGTAAACATTATGTTTTAAATTGTTCATGTGAGATTAATTACACATCTAATTCTAATTATATTCCTGTTTTTTTGTACACCTCAAACATGTATTTTAATTATTTTTTTTTTTGTTTCGACTTTATAAATTGTACATGAAACTTAATTTTTGTATCATTTTTGCTTCATAATTGTTGAAATCAATGACCGAAATGTTGTTGATTAAATGAAAAAAATCAATAAAAGATGAATTTCGAACTTTCATTGTCTTTATTTTTTTTAAATATATAACACAACGTTTCGATTGATATAATCTTCAATCGTTATTAAGTGAATACTAACTACTAGCCTTTATGGTTATTATTTAGTATTCACTTGATAAAGATTAAAGATTATATCAATCGAAACGTTGTGTTATATATATTTCTAAAAAATAAAGACAATGAATGTTCGAAATTCATCTTTTATTAATAATCTACCATTGTCTACAACTTTCAGAAAAAAATCAAGTTTTTAAAAGTTTTCGTTTTATTTAAAGTCTGAAATCCAATAAAAAAAAACTACTTAAATAAAATATTAAATATAGTCTTTACAGAAAGAATTTCAAAATAATTATTTTATTTATTATGTATAGATTTAACTTTTAAATATTTTTTGTCTCTTACACTTTTACTCTAAAATAATTAGGGAAGCAGAAATTGTATTATTTAAAATGTAACACACCTTTGACTTGCCACCCTGTATTTATTATTATTAGTAGTTATATATATATGGAGAAAGTAGATCATTTTTTCTCATGTAATGGTGATCCGCAACTGTTGAAAGTTTGAGAAACATTGGTATATTTAGTTTTCATTTATTATTTAGATAAAGTTGTATTTTAGCAGGTCTGATTCTAAATGAACTTAAACCAAACAATGTAATATTTGAGACATTGTTTGTTATCTTTCGAAATAGAATTTCTAGTATGTATTTTTTACTTGTTTCAAACAACGCCAACGCAGAAATCCGAGTGAAATAAATCTGGCCTGAATAAATATTAAATATGCGTATTTCATCTTGGACCCCTTTTTCTTGTTTCGATTTCATGAAAGCAAACAAAAGACGAATGAAATGTATGTTGGCTGTATGTTATTGGTATTTTCAGAGAGGTTTGAAATATGATGAGATAACTGAATTAAACCAGGAAAATGTATATTAATATACAACTCCAAATGTTGTTCCACAGATGAATATTTGTGTTTCAAATTGAATCCCTTTATAACAACAATATTCAAATAAATATTTATCCATTTGCAAAAAATACATATTTCTGTTACCAATGGTTTGGGAATATTAGAACGTATGTCGCATGAAAGCTTTATGATTGAATAAACGAGCTAATATGCCATTTAGTTCAGCTAAAGTTATATAGGTACCAGAAAATTGCGGGATGAATCTGATGTGAGTGTTTAAAATATATCATTATGCCTTTTACGTATTACTGGGTGTGATATTCTGCTGTTGCAGATCATAGAAGTGTAATATTTTGCAAGTGAAGTGTGGTTAATAGCCGTCAAACCATGGCTCCCAAAGATCTTAGTGTAGGGAGAACCACAGGGGTGTCTAGATACTAACATATTTTTAGTTGTTAAAAATGTATGAATTATCAGCTCTAAATATATTCGTGGTGGAGAAGACACAGAGTAAATTATTTACAATATGGAGGAAAGTTTGTCGACTGCGGGAATCAAACTCGGCTTCACAAATCCACAGGCCGTTAGGATTCCATTCAATCATTACAACTGATAATGGTAAATAAATAAATAAATATATCATCACGCCTTTTATCCATTACTGGGTGTGGCACTCTGCCTAAGCAGATCTCGGTAAGTGATATATTTTTTCAAGTAAAATGCGGGTACCAGCCATCAATTTACGGCCCCCAAAGATGTCAGTGGAGAGGGAGCCACAGGGGTAGATTTATATTGCTGAAATTTGTTTGTCAACTGTGGGGATCGTACCAGGGTTCTCAAGATCCACTGGCCGACTCGATACCACTGAGCCACCTACCCCATAAATGATAATGATAATGGTAATTATTTAATTCGTCAAAATCCAATAAAGAAATTGATGTACATGGTTCTTTGTTTGTTAAAAATCAACATAATCTACATGAATCAAAATTGTCAATGGAAAATTAATGAAAAAAAGATACAGAGGTAATATTAGCTTTAATCCCACATTCAAAAGCAGATGTATATTTACCACCGCACGCCACAAATTTCATCAAAAACAAAAATCCCTACCTCGTAATCACAGCAACAGCGTTTGGCAACATCGCATAAACCACTAAGCATCGCAAGTGGTGGAGGACGGGGTTGAAATGGATGTGAAAAGTGCGATGTGAGCGCTGCGCCCACCTGCACAAATTCGGATGGGAATTTCAATCAGGCACTTAAATAACTGCATGACTCTACACGTCTGGATCAAAATGAAATTAATTAAGGCCAGAGTGGTGAGTGCCTGCCATAAATTCCACTAACACGCTCGAAAAATACAGACAGTCTGTCCTGCCATTACCTGCAGCCACACATTGCCAAATATGATTTACGAGTTGCAAGAGATTTCTCTAGAATTGTTTTAATACTGAAATAGTATGTTATGCATCAAGGGAGGGAAACAAACGATTATTCCCGCGTGTGAAGTTGGCAAACCTTGAGCTGAAGTCGAGGTTTGTCAAATTCACACAAGGGATAATCGTGTCCTCCCGTGAAGCATATTTTACTTTTCGTAACAAGTGCACAAAAATTACTGTCTTATCGGGACAAATGTCAAATATGGGTTGCGTAACTAGTTACCTAGGAACAGGGTTCGAAGATATATATCGATCGATATATATCATGATATTTATTTTGATATATATCGTCATATTTTTGCAATGATAAATATCCATTATATAAAAATATCAAATAGTTTTTGTGATATAGCCTCCGGAGAAGTGAAATTTTTCGTATTTTTCAGTTTTTCTACAATTCCGAGGCTATATCTCGAAAACTAAATGTGATATGAAAACGCGGTCAACGGCATTAATTTTCTCGTGCTTCAGTTAACTTATAAACATAGTTTCAGCGATTTTTATTTTTTTTCAATTTTCCGCCAAAAAAATCGCAAAAAGCGGTTTTTTAACATTTTCTCGAAAACCAGAAGTCATATGCATTTGAAGATTGCACCACTGGATTCAGTGGGTCAAAATACATATGTATGTAAATTTTCGTTTTAATAATCCCACGATTAAGGATTTTTGGGAAAATTGAATTAAAATCTGAAAAAACCAAAGGGATACCCCTTAGGAAATAATTAAAAATATTAAACTGCTTAAAATTGTATGAAAATTTGCTTATAAGTCAATTCGGACACGGGGAATTCAACGCCGTTGAGCGCATTTCCATATCTTGTTTAGTTTTTGAGATATAGCCTCCGGAAAAGTGAAATTTTTCGTATTTTTCAGTTTTTCTACAATTCCGAGGCTATATCTCGAAAACTAAATGTGATATGAAAACGCGGTCAACGGCATTAATTTTCTCGTGCTTCAGTTAACTTATAAACATAGTTTCAGCGATTTTTATTTTTTTTCAATTTTCCGCCAAAAAAATCGCAAAAAGCGGTTTTTTAACATTTTCTCGAAAACCAGAAGTCATATGCATTTGAAGATTGCACCACTGGATTCAGTGGGTCAAAATACATATGTATGTAAATTTTCGTTTTAATAATCCCACGATTAAGGATTTTTGGGAAAATTGAATTAAAATCTGAAAAAACCTTAGGAAATAATTAAAAATATTAAATTGCTTAAAATTGTATGAAAATTTGCTTATAAGTTAATTCGGATACGGGGAATTCAACGCCGTTGAGCGCATTTCCATATCTTGTTTAGTTTTTGAGATATAGCCTCCGGAGAAGTGAAATTTTTCGAATTTTTCGAATTTTTCAGTTTTTCTAAATGTGTACAAAAACTAAAATAAAAAAATAAATATCCAAAAAGTGATATTTATCTGATATATATCCTATATATCAGATATTTTAATATTTATTATAAATATCATGATATTTACGAACCCTGCCTAGGAAACGCCGCAAACAGCTAATAATTATAGTCTCTAGGGAGAGAAACATGCTACCTAGGGTAGAAAAACAGTGTTTCTCTCTCTAAAATTAGGGAATAAGAAAGTGTTTCTTGTGTACGTGTTACGAAAACATTATTTAGAAATTTTATTAGTACAATAATTTAATTTTAAATGAAATATAAATCTAACTAAATTCGTACATTTCTAATCATGTATGTGAAAATAATGAAACGAAACAAGATTATACCAGGTAGTAAGGCATACATGTGCTCATAGGTGGTTAACATGGAAAAACAGTTTTTCTGTACGCATTGCTCTCCAAATTATTTTAGAGGAAATTATTTCAAATAAATGTTGAAGAGCATTAAATGCTATATTTACATCTATAGACAAGATTATTTTCGCACACATTATAAATACAATAAATAAATATATCATCATGCTTTTTACCCATTACTGGGTGTGGCACACATTAAACTGCAAAACTTAGATTTGAATATCACAGGAGGTGGAAGCAAAACCCTGGGACTCACTGTACGTATATCTTAAAAACTAAACAACATATGAATATGCGCTCAATGGCATCGAATTCCTCGTGTCCGAATTAACTTATAAGCAATTTTTTGCCAATTTAAGGCAATTTAATTAATGTCCAAGGGGTACCCCTAAAGTTTTTTTCAGTTTTGAGACCAATTTTCCCTAAGATCCTTAATAGTAGAAATAATGTAGGTACCGAAAATTTACATAAATATGTATTTTGACCCCAAATGTATATGTCTTCTTGTTGTCTAGTTTTCGAGATATTGATCAAAAATTGTTTTGTGAGAACATTTAGACCGAGATTTTGAAAAAATTAAAATGACAGTAAATATGTTTCATAGTTAACTGAAAAGTACGATAACTTCGATAGCGTTGAGCACATTTTCATATCTCGTTTAATTTTTGAGATATAGCCTCAAGAAAATGTGAAGAATAAGAAGAATTATATTTTTCCGAAGAGTATTTCAAGAGGATACTAGTTCAGATGCTTTTAATATCAGGAACTGGGATATTTGAATTTGATATAACACAGCAATTTAATTATTGTTATTCGAAAAAGAAAACAAAAACAAGTTGGTTTAAAAGAAAAAAAAATAAACTTATATAAATTTATTTATTAATTAAATAAGATAAAAATAGGATATAAATATTTAATTTATTCATCATGTTGATTTTTAATATATGTTTTTAAAAAATACAGAACATCAGAGAATTTAGCATTCGATGCAAAATGAATTTTTTAGCATTTTCCTTGTTAATATAAAGTTTCTAATAATTCCTGTCGTCCTCATCTCATCTCGGGTTTTAAACGTGCATCTCAACTAATTTCCCGGAATTTCACTAATAATAAATTTTTTATTTCATTTAAATTCATTATTTACCGAAAAATTTCAAAATGCGTTCTTTTGCTCTGAAATATCAACATCAAATGAAATAAAATATCCTGAAATATTTTAAACATTCTACACACAAAGAAAACAGTATTAAATTAAAAATAAAACATGTGATAATTTAAAACTGTCATTTGATATTCAATAAGCTTCATTACTCTTATTAGAAGGAAAGCACTTTGATTAGGCATTTTTGAAACGATATCGTATTTCATTCGATCAACTTTGCCATGAGAAAATTTTCCTTAAAACAGCTTTTGTAATATCCGACATAGTATCATGTGAGCCTTGAAATTTTTAAAACACAAGTGTATTAATTATGATGCGAAATACAATCATCAACTATGATATCATTTTGCACAAAGCTCAATTTAATCAATGATAAATTAGTTTAAATTTCAACAACAGCAATTGGAAAAGCAACTCAACTACTAGTAAGCCAGTCCTAAACTTGAACTACGTTTTGGAAAGAAGCAACAAAGTGTGGTTGAAAAAGTCACCCAACACTGATTTTACTTTAAAATTGGGGAGTCCTCTGGACGTGAAACTTTTTTGTGTATCGTGGCGTCGGATGATTTGCATTGCACTATGTCTTTCATTTAAGGTATAAGCAGGTCAGTCCAGCTCTTGCCAGAAACTGGGCGGAGTGTAGTGTATTGTCTTTATGTCTAGGGTGCATGGTCCGGCCTGGCGATTCTGTTCGGATATCATTATTATTCAATACTTAGTAGAATGTAAATAAAGCAGGATTGGCTCTAGGGTCCGCCATGTATCTCTAACAGAACAGAACAGATAAACTATTTTCAGAAATATTTGGAATGGCCTAATAATTCCTCTGTTTAAAAATGTTTTATTTTTATATAATTTCTTTATTATAAATAAATTGAAATATAAATATCCATATGATTTAATTAAAATTTCGACATAAATAAAAAAATAATATAGCATGTGTTTACCAAGTAGGTGGCTTAGTGATATCGAATCGGCCTGTGGATTTAAGAACCCGAGTCGGCAAACAATTTTCTCCATATTAAAAATACCTTCCACTAACATCTGGTAAAGTGCCACACCCAGTAATGGGTAAAAGCTGTGATGATATATTTATTTTATGATGTCGTATTGATAGCTTTATATTTACAAAATTCGATAAATAATAGTGGCTTAGTGGTATCGAGTAGGCCTGTGGATATCAGAACCCGGATTCTATTTTCACAGCCGACAAACAATTTTCACCAAAATAAAATTATCCCTGTGGCTCCCCCTCCACTAACATCTTCGGGAGCCATGTAAATGGTAAATATACTTTTCGTAACACTTGCACAAGAAACACGTTCTTATTCCCTAATTTTAAAGAGAGAAACACTGCTTTTCTCCTTTAGGGACAGTATGTTTCTCTCCCTAGGTAGGATATTTCTCTCTCTAGGTAGCATGTTTCTCTCCCTAGAGAGATATTTCTCTTCCTAGAGACTACGATTATTAGCTGTTTGCGGTGTTTCCTAGGTAACTAGTTACGCAACCCATATTTGACATTTGCCCCCATAAGACAGTAATTTTTGTGCACTTGTTACGAAAAGTATAATATGCTTCACGGGAGGGCGCGATTATCCCTTGTGTGAGGTTTGCCAACTTCACACCCGGGAATAATCGATTGTTTCCCTCCCTTGATACATAACATATGCGCATAAATATATATATCACTTATCGCTCAGTTAAAAGATCCAAAATGTCCATTTCTTGTTTGATGTAAAATATGTCAAGTTCTTTTAGAAGTATCATAAAAAAATTGAGAGCAAATATGATCTTACAATAACGAAGTTCTTCAAAAAGAAGAAACTTGTCTTCTCCATATCATCATTATCTCCGGAAAGAACCAAACACTGACGTAAAACTCTCAAAAAATATAATCTTGGAAAAGTTTTTCCTATCACGTGAAAAGTTTTAATAGGCCTCGATAATCAATATGTTGAAGGGGGTTGGCGCGAATTGTCAACCGCGGATCGCAGATGTACTTCTTGGCGCGAACTTAACTAATTAAAAGACCGTCAGTTTGACGACTTGCCACGGTGGTGCTGCCGTTGCTGTCCGCACCAGCTGAGTGTTTACGACGGAGGCGTTGCACGCAAATAATTGCAGAAATATTTTACGAAGAGAAGAAAATATTTCATTGATTTTAATTAAGACAATTAACCCATTATTTAGTAGTAGACTCGATATTTTAATAAGAAGCAAATTTTATAATTACTTTATTAATTAATAGTCATTTGCTTAACTAGGCAAAAAAGTTGAAGATTTACTGCCGCGACTAGAGTTTTATAGCGGATGTGCAGCTGACTCTATGAATCTAGCCAAAGCAGTAAATTTGTTTTTTTTGCAAACTTTTTTTCTGATTGTTTATAAAATTAATATTAATCAATATTTTTATTGTTATCAGCATTATCGCAGTCATCATGTTGTTATTCATTTATTAGGCGTAAAGTAATTCTTTGTTACTCGAACACGGTAATTGCAGCGCGAGCCGAAGGTGAGAGCTTCAATAGTGTAAGAGGAACAAAGACACTTTACGCTCGTGATACACACATAATTTTTTCTACGATTGCAGCTTAAAATTATTAAAAAACGTATGCTTACTGAAAATAAATTCGTTCTGTCAACTGTCAATATCACAAGTTTCTATTTTGTTTGTATCCCTGGTAACTATTGAAATAAGCGAGCTTTTAATATCTTTTTCGCGCGTTGCCATTGGAAACGCGCACATTTAATATCTTTTTCGCGAGTTGCCATTGGAGACGCGCGACAAAGATATTTTTCGATTGTTCCACAGAAAGCGTCAACTTTACGATGATAAATGAGAACTTAATTGTCAACTTTTCATAGCAATCATAGAAAAATGACTTTCTCACGCGAAACAAAAAAAAACACTCATTTCGCGCACTTAATACAAAACTAACTATTTATTGCAACTGTCAAAAATTTTAATATTTACCTACAGGATTTTATACTCAAACTTCATCTTTTCTATACAAATACTCTGAAAATTAATAATTATTAAATTAGGTAAAAAATATAATAAACTTCTGCTACAATTCAATTAAAATTATTATTAATTGATAATATCAAATAATTAATTATTGTTCAAAATATGTAGGTATTTATGCGATATAATATATATGTATAGTTTTGCTATTTTCTATTGTCTCTTTGTATTGTTTGGAATTAGATATGTATTTTCACAACAAAGTATGATTAGCATTTGCAGCATATGCAACGAAAACAATAAATAATGCATCCCTATAATATTAGTCGAGGATTAATAATCTGCTTTTGTAATATCCGAGATTTGTTGCAGTAACACAATGAACCCATACATTCTGCAAAATCTGTGAATAGCCGGTTCAATAAATCTCCTCTGTCATATAAAGCACTTTAATCAGAAAAAACTTCTGCTGTAATAAGAGCGCACGTGAAAAATATTTGACTTCAAGTCTTGAGATATATCACCTCCTTTGTTTTCTTATCTACAAGTTACACGACTAGCAAAATAATCTACGACATTCGAAACGATTACAAGATGAAAAATCTTTAATATTTATTCCGAGAAAACATCTAAATTACATTTCCAGTCGTAGTTATCGATTAGATTTCTAAAATCATTCTTGAAAACAAATAAAATGAGACAAATCTATGTTTTCATACTAGCTTAACACAGAGTGGTTCAAAATGATTGGCCCTAACGTGACTTCAAAATTTCGCATTATTTCACAAAATAAAATCAGTATATATTGTCCTGAAACCGCAAATAATATTTATATAATAAATGATATTTAGGCAAATCAGATGCTACCTTCATTTCTTATAGATTCGTTGTTAGAGAAGTGGGCGTAAGTGAAGATTTAGGAAACTGGTGTACAGGAGCGAATGGATGGATGTTTGTTGCGTGATGATGAATTTTGGTTGTGAGGAAAGAAAGAGCTCGTATGGAGGAAGTGTTAATGTGGTCGAAACGAGTATCGTGTGTCAGGATGAGAATGTTGATGTGCACTGATGCTCTATGAATGTTTCAGGGGTTCGTGCTGCCCCATTTAATGGGATATGTATGTATGTATCCACATCAGTAGCGTTGTCGTATTTTTTCCCTTATTGATATTGATACATAATTTATAAACATTTTGTTGTTTGGTCTACAAAGTAAGTGTAGTACTGATTTATGAAATAATTTTTAAAACTTATTTATTAAAATTGGTAGGTTCACAGAAGAACATGACAAGTTTCTTTTGAAAGCATATTTTCGTACTGAGATGCATACTCTAGAGTAATGTCGCAAACAATTTCTGCAGAATTTTGTTAATTTCGAGGACATTGATTACAAAAGTTTGAACACGTCATATTCGTAAGGTAATTGAACGTTTTCGTAACTCTGGAAGTGTATGTAAAGACAAATCAAAAACATCCAGAATAGATTCAACAAAAATAATTTTAAATCTCTCTGTAGAAATAATAGAATTTTATTCACGCTCAAATTATAAATAATGTGTGCTCTATACAAAACGAAATTAAACATGTTTCTGTTTTCAAAATAAAGCAGCTCGTCAAAGAAAGACAATTTAAAGAACAACGTAGGGGATGATAAATTAATATAGGATGTAGAATGTTGCCATGGTTACTGCAGACAGCCAAGTGCTGAATTCGACCCATTGTGCCAAGAACTCAGTAGAATAATAAGCTCCTGCATTCAGAAAAGAAACAAAGATGAAAAATGTAATATAATTATTCCACGGAAACATCTAAATTGTTTGCAGTCATGTTTATCGATTAAGGTCCGTAAATTAATCGCGAAAACGACAAAAACACGGACAAAATTAAGTCGTTCAACTGAGAACAGAAGCGCTAGAACAGAACAGAATAAAGGAAACTGGAAAAAGTTACAAGAAGAAAATATCTACACGCGACAAAATGAAAAAAGACCGAAAATGAAAAACGAGAGAGAGAGAAATGGAATGATGTCGCTAGGGAAAAATCTATCGAATATATTTTCCAATTTTCTTCGCTGCAGAAATGAACACTTGACAAGATAATAAAGAAACCCAGTGAGTTGTATTTTCTCTTAAGATATATTTTAGTTGAATTTTCTAAGCACGCAATCAACAATTGTAACTAACTTTAATTTAGGAAATTTTTAATCAATCTGACAGCAACTTTTTATAAAGATAAAAGAAATGAAACCAGTAAAGAAAATGTAATATTTTGAACGTTTGAATGCTTTTATAATTTTTTTTAGCAAAGTTTTATCTTTAATCGGATTTATTTTTGGAAACACTGAGTTGAAATTATTAAATATCAGTGAACCAGAATGAAACGCAGCACGTGGGGAAATTAAGAAACTTTTTGTGGAAAAATTCGCTGCATGTTTGAAAATGTTATATTTTTATACCTTTAATTAAAAATTATGTAAATATATTTTAAAAGTTTTGTTTAGTAACTTAGAAATATTAACATTTCAACGAAAATAATACTTTTAATGTAACGAAAATATGTAAAACCACCCTTAATTTAAAAAAGTAAAAATGCGGGCTCACTTAAAAATGAATTTTCATTACACTCGTAATTAATTATCCCAGAAACAAAAAACTGTCGACCCTAAAGGCGCCTGTGATATCAGAGCTGACAGAACAACGAAAGTGGGTGGAGCGAACAACCCCTCTACGGGGGATGGACACGTGTCAAAGTTCACGGTACTTGTCAAACCGACATCGTATGGCATAAATCAGGACAGGAGATGAGACTTTAGGTATATGTATGTGTTGTATTACTCTCACCCATGTTAGCTATATCAGATGACCACAAGGGGTGAAATATTCGTCACGTGCTGTTTCATACTATTCTGATGGATCAAGCAGTAGGCGTGAGTGGAACTTGTTGAGCGGATGTCGAATGAAAGTGCACATACTCTTGCGAATTTCTAAAACATTCTTTTTCTACGTTTGTTATGAAAAGTTGACAATTACGCTCTCATTTGTCATCGTAAAGTTGACGTTTTCTGTGGAACAATCGAAAAATATCTTTTTGTCTCCAATGGCAACGCGCGAAAATAGTATGTTATGCATCAAGCGAGGGAAACAAGCGATTATTCCCGCGTATGAAGTTGGCAAACCGAGACGCAAACGAGGGCCGAAGGCTCGCTTATTTCAATAGTTACCAAGGGTACAAACAACACAAAAACTTGTTATGTTGACAGTTGACTGAACGAATTTATTTTCAGTAGATATACGTTTTTAATAATTTGAAGATGGAATCGTAAAAAAATGAAAAATGAGCGTAAAGTGTCTTTGTCCCTCTTACACTTAAAAAAGAATCACTTTACGATCTTAATACATAAATAATAATTTTGCATTGGAATCATTACATCAAATAATAAATACATTTAATTTTTGCAATAATTTTGAAACAGCCTGTATAGTGCGCTTAAGTATATTAGGTATTTGTAAAGGCATTTTGAACCAAAACCGTAAAAAATAATAACCGAAAAACACCGAAATCGAAATTTATGATTTAAAAAATCGAAATCGAAACCTATATATTTTCAAAAAAACTTATTTATAAACGAAACCGAAACCCTAAAATTTTTCGGTTCGAGTCCCTAGTTTCAGGGGTTCGTGCTACCCCATTTAACAGGATATAGCGTGATGGTATGAATGTAAATTTGTAACGGGTGAATTTAATAAAAAAAAATGTTAGTATTGTTCAGAAGCAGCAGGGTACAAAATAGCAGTATTGATTTGCTTATCCTATGCGTTGCGTGTGCGTGTGTCGGTGTGTCGAATGACAAGGTCGGATCCACGGATCGACATGAAGTGTGAGAACAGACTGTCCACTATTACGTGAGTCGAATTGTTATGCATGTGAATTTAAATTCAAGGGGACTGAAATAATATTGAACTGATTCAGGTTTACATCGTCAAGATTACATTCGATACGAAATTATACCGTCATTTGAATGCGAGAAGTTGTTTCTCACTCAATTTTAAGAAGAGATATAAAGGGTAGTGACCGCGACACTGGAACCTTGGGCTTTAATATGTAAAGTCATATTTTTATAATTACCTGCTTCCCTTGTTATTTTACAGAAAAAAAGATATAAATAAATGTAATAAAATTAAATAAATGATTCATGTTATATCTGTCAGCAGAAAAATATTCCTTGTTTGATGAATGTATTGTCAGTAGTTATTGATTAGTCTTTAATTCAACTGAAATTTGAGATAAAATGGTGAATAATTACTCAATTAGTGAAAAAATGAATTTCTTTTACTGCAATTTATCATAAAAATTCAAAATTATTTTTTCTTGTGACAATTTTGTTTCATTTCCAGGGCTATCCCTATTTTTAAACTAATTTTCAACATTTTCAATTTAATTTCAACCGATATAATAAAGCATTCAAAATTAATTATGTTGATTAATTTTAATGTAGAATTAAAGGGAAGCATGAAAATATAAAAATATGATCTTTACATGTCCTATGTTCTAATTTCGCAGTCACCTCCTTGTATATTTGAAACACAATTAATTATATTTTCAAGAAGGTTTCCATAAAAATAAATAAATATATCATCCCATCTTTTACCCATCACTGAGCGTGGCACTCCACCGTAGCAGATCTCAAATATAAAATAAATATATCATCACGCCTTTTTACCCATTACTAGCTGTGGCACTCTGTTGTAAGCAGATCTCTGTAAGTAATATATTTCTTCGTGTGATGTACGGTTACCAGCCCTCAAATCACGGCCCCCAAATATATTAGTGGAAGGGGAGCCACAGGGGTAGATTGAAATGGTGAAAATTGTTTGTCGCCTGTGCTAATCGAACCAGGGTTTTCAAGATCCACAGGTCGACTCGATACCACTGAACAACCTACCCCATAAGTGATATATTTTATACACTTGAAATGCAATTAACAGTTCACCTTTAAAATGCTGTTAGTTAACGTCACTTCATGCAACCGAAAAGATTATTACACTTTTTCCACGACCATTCAACAGGAACTTGCATATTTACGTCATAGTTTAAAGAAACTAATATATTTTTGAGGTTATATGCCGCAATCTAACTAGATTAATGCAGAATAATGGCGTAGTAACAGCAATCTGATTGGCTACATAAGTGTTAAATAATGATTCATTATTGAACAAATTCCTGATATAGATGAAATAAAAACGCACAGAGCTTTATCGAATTAAAACAAAATGATACAATTTACAGGATGTATTTTATATCTAAATATCAGTTTACAACCAACTCTAAACTAATGAAATTAGAGAATATACTTCAACTGTATACAAAACAACATATAAAAACTAAATATTCAGGATTTTGTTTCAAATTAAACGTGTCGTCTAGAAATAATTTTAATTGTAAATGAGTAAAATTTGTAAATAAAATTAGCATAATTTTAGCAATAACACTAGCAGATCCAGCCGGCAACTAAAACTAATTAACTCTTTATGAAAACAAAGGAAGCGCACAACCCATTAATTCCGTTAATCCAGCCTCTGTTCGAACTTGGAATAGCATCGAAAATAACAAGCCAACCTTGATTAGAATTTGTTTTTAATTAATAAATGTAGGATGGGATGCAGACTGGTACGATTACATTATTTGTTGCATATCGATTTTATACCCGCCGAGAAATAAAAATAATTAGAGTTCGTTGTTACCAGTTCCGGGGATGCGATACGAATGCGCGTGCTCCGGGCATTTGCATTCATGAATATTCCACGCGATTTCTTTCTCGGATGGGTCGCGACGATTCGCGTTTCTCCTAAAAGCTGCTAGACGGTTTACTACCACCGGTAGTGCGGAAATACGTTCGCATATCATTAACATTAGTTCTGCACAACTCCTAATTGAGACTATTAACCGTTAGTTTATTACTTGCAGAAATTTAAATCACTTAGAAAATATACCAACAACAATGTAAGAATTTATTTGTTACTCTGCATAACTGGAATTTAATGACAATAATTGCAGTAGCTTATACTAGAATCCGAATCACTCAGCTGTTAGGGTTGTTAATAGCATCTTTTTGAAGAACGCACACTAAATTTCAGCCATATTTATTCATGACGAGTGATTTCCAAAAAATGAATGAAAGAGAATATAAACTAAACACTTGGCTAAGTCTCACAAAATTCAGCCTCCAAGTCACCTTATGAAGGCATCGTCAAAGGCACAGTTAGTAACCATAGACGCCTCTGACGATGCCCTCATAAGGTGACTTGGAGGCTGAATTTTGCGAGACTTAGCCAAGTGTTTAGTTTATATTTTATTAAACCTAGTTTCACCAAGTGTATGGATGACAACAGGGGCGGATCCAGACTTCGAATTAGGGGGAGGGGGGGGGGGTCATGGAGTGAATTTTGTCTCGGTGGCGGGGGGTGGGGGGTAATTATCCATCTTCTAAATATAAAAAACATTTGTATTTGCTCATTTTATATTCCTGCTTTAAATAATTAATGTGTAGCTTTAAGCAAAATTACTTTTCTATAAACAATTATAAACGTGGTGAGAAAAATTAATTTTTTTCACCTCAAAAATTTCCTCTAAGAACGCCAACACTTTTTAAATCATAAAGTTTCTATATCTAAAAGGTTCTTCGATAGAATACAAAAATTATTGAATTAGAAGTTGATTTTCTAAGTGCAAATGTCGGTAGTCACATACTTGACTAGGTCTTAAATAGAATACCTCTCCCATCTGCGGGTCGAAATAATATCCCCACAAAATATTGCTTTTTGACTATTTATTAGAATAATAAATTAAACAATAGTTCTTAATTATCTTAGAATTTTAAGTTCTTAGATAATATTTTCTATTTAATTTGTTTAACAAATTGAGTTATCGTAAATAATAAATAAATAAATAAATAAATAAATATATCATCACGCCTTTTACCCATCACTGGGTGTGGCACTCTGCCTAAGCAGATCTCGGTAAGTGATATATTTTTTCGCGTGAAGTGCGGTTACCAGCCGTCACATCACGGCCTCCAAAGATATTAGTGGTGGAGAAGCCACAGGGGTAGATTTTTTAAATTGGTGAAAATTGTTTGTCGGCTGTGGGGATCGAACCAGGGTTCTCAAGATCCACAGGCCGACTCGATACCACTGAGCCACCTACCCCATTAAATAATGACATCATTATTATGTATTAGGGCCAATTACCTATTAGGGCCAACATTTTTAAAAAGTCCATGCTTAGGGGGAGTCATGACCCCCATGACCCTCCCCCTGGATCCGCCACTGGATGACAATTAATTTTGTCTTTATTGTAAATGAAAGAGATGTTTTTGTGAAACGTAAATCGCCTCAGGAGGCTAAAGAGAAGCTTGATAAACATTATAGTGAATTTGCAGCTTCGATTAGAACAGTTTATAAGTGGTTTAAAAATTTCCGGTTAGGCTATATGAGGCACAAGTGAAACTAAACTTTCTGGATGTCCTGCTGTTGAGGCCATTACTCCAGATATCATTAATAAAATACATAATTTGGAGATTGAAGGTGCGCGAAATGGCTAGCGCTGTGAGTTGATAGCTGTCCGCAAGATGGGTGCCGTGATTGCTCACAGTGAACTAAAAATGAAATCGCGTGATTTGCTCCAAGGATGGTTTGAAGGTGTTTCAGTGAAATAAACAGGATTTTAAGCGTCGTTGCGTCAATGTGGACGAGATATGGATACACCAGTATATAGTAAGAAATATCAGACAAACTTGCAAATATGATAAAATAAAAATATAAATATATCTTACTTACAGAAATCTGCCATGATAATTTGAGAATCAAGTTCACTTACCTAGAAAAGAAAATGTTGTTAGCAAAATTAAAATTATTATTTACATAAACAAATAAATCATCACGCCTTTAACCCATTACAGGGTGTGGCACGACCCCCAAAGATGTTAGTGGAGGGGGAGCCACAGGAGTAGATTTAATTTGGTGAAAATTGTTTATCGCCTGTGGTAATTGAACCAGGGTTCTCAAGATCCACAGCCCGACTCGTTACCACTGAACCACCTACCCCATATTTTTATTATTTACTAATTATAAATATAAGTAATAAATTAAAAATGACCCAAATTGCAACTAGAAATCAGTGTATCATTTATACACATAACATCATGCTATCTCCCATAAAATGGGGTAGCACGAACCCCTGAAACATTCACAGAACACCCACTCATCAGATTTATCAAACAATCTCAACCCGACACTCAATTCTCGTGTCATCCTCATTCACGTTCCCTCCATACAAGCTCATTTTCTCCTCAGACTAGAAATCTTTCACAATCCATGCATTCGCTCCTATATACTCGTTTCTTCTTCTTTATTCGACATAATTAAATAACATTTCTAGTATTCTACTTAATTTGAATAAAACAAAAGTTAAACAATGTAATAATATATTCTCATATTTCATCATAATGCAATGTATAAAATAATATGGAATATTTCTAACTAGAAACACTATCTGTCTGGTGTGTTATGTATAAATTTCAATTTCATTAAAAAATAACACATTTATACAGAATAATTTCCATAAAAGCTTCATCTCATTGTCGAGACGAGACACATTTAAATATCTCGTATTACAAAATTTACTTAACGAAATACATATTTTATTTTTCATATAAATTTCTGAGTTTGATAATATATATATCGCTATTTCGTGAACAAATCTTATTTGTTCATTTTCAAACAAAATATTTGTCCATAAAACATAAAATAATTGAACTTTGTGAAGTTCATACAAAGAGCTTTCACATAAATAGCTTTTTAATAATAATAAAAAATAAATTATTACGTTCACCAAATACAAATATAAAAATTACATTCTCCGTTTCCATCCAATATTTTTTAATCAATTTCAAATAAAGTTTCATCGTAAAAGAACCAATATAGATTTACTGCCAAATGAGTACCTACTAAAGAGATCTATCTGGGATACTCCGACATTTTACACAATAAATATTTTTCTTTTTCTTTTATTACTATTCTTATTTTATGTCGTATCATACTTTTCTTAATTAAGAAATGTCTGCGAATAGAGAATAAAGAAAATTTCATATTCTACATACAATCAATAAATAATAATAATTTTATTCTTATTAAAATTATTACTTAATGTGCTTCATTATATTCGGAGGAAAATAAAAATGACAAATAAATAAAAATAACAAAATAAAATAAATATATCATCACGCCTTTTTCCCATTACTGGGTGTAGCACTTTGCCTAGGCAGATCTCGGTAAGTGATATATTTTTTCGCGTGAAGTGCGGTTACCAGACGTCAAATCACGGCCTCCAAAGATATTAGTGGAGGGGGAGCCACAGGTGTAGATTTAAATTGGTGAAAATTGTTTGTCGGCTGTGGGGATCGAACCAGGGTTCTTAAGATCCACAGACCGACTCGATACCACTAAGCCAATAAAGTGATTCAAGGCCATTGGTAATGTCAAGTCTCTTTTCCGTTTGTATATACCACGTGAGTAAAGCATCATACAGTGGTATCGAGTCGGCCTGTGGATCTTGAAAACCCTGGTTCGATCCCCAGAGCCGATAAACAAGTATCACCAAATTAAAATCTACCCTTATGTCTCCCCCTTCATTAACATCTTTGGGGGGCGTGATTTTACGGCTGATAACCGCACTTCACGCAAAGAAATTTATCACTTACCGAGATCTGCTTATGGCAGAGTTCCTCACTCAGTAATGGGTAAAAGACGTGATGATATATTTATTTTAAAGTAAAGCATCATTATTTGCTTCAAGCAATTACATCCCTCAAGTTACGTTCTCAGGATTGAATCATCGCTTTCGGTAGGTAATGACAAACTTTAACAACAAACTAACAAAATTAGTTGAAGATAAGTCATTTTTAAATGAGACAAAAATCGAAACGTAGAAAAATAAATTAATTTGTTAAAATAAATAAATATATCATCACGCCTGTTATCCATTACTTGGTGTGGCACTCTGCGGTAGCAGATCTTGTTAAAGTAATATATTTTTGCGCTTAACAACCGTCACATCACGACCTCCAAGGGCACTTTTAATGTGGTGAAAATTGTTTGTCGGCTGTGGGATTCAAACCCGAATTTTTAAATTCACAACCTGACTCGATACCACTGAGCCACTTACTGCATAATTTGTTAACATTGATATCCAGGAATCTTTATTTATTACATATCTTTACCAATTCAGAAACTGCAAGAATATTTCAACAATCTATAAGTAATATTATTTCATACCTTCATTTTTATATGATGCCACAACACTGCTAACAAGACAAAACCTCAAAATGTCGGCCACACTACTTGACACAATACACAAGAAATGATATGTTCATGGCACCACCAGTAATTTACTAGTAACTAAACAATTGCACTACACAATAATAAAAAACGAAGTTTCACTTCACTTTCACCAAATTTCAGACAAACTTTTCTATATTTTAGCACTGAATTATAAACAAAAGAAACAGACAACGTTCATTAAATAATATTACAAGCAAACATGTAGTTATAGGTAGACATGCGCAAGCGTCAAATAAACAGTAGCGAACGAGTTCAGAAGGATTAGAACGTTTTATTTGAGTCTAGTTTTGTTCATTTTAGTTTCATAAAAATGTTTTCTGTTTTAAAAATATGGTACATAATAAATTTAACTATTTTAAAAATAATTTTAAGATGCCTAATTGGGCCCTGAGGTTGGCATCTGAATACTGATCTAAAATTGTTTGAAAATAAATAATTAAATTATTGTAAAAACTACAGGAGTCAATTTATTTATACATCAGATATAAATATATCATCACGCCTTTTACCTATTACTGGGTGTGGCACTTTGCCTACGCAGATCTCAGTAATGATATATTTTTTTCGCGTGAAGTGCGATTACTAGCCGTCAAATCACGGTTCCCAAAGATATTAGTGATGGGGAAGCCACAGAGGTAGATTTAATTTGGTGAAAATTGTTTGTCGGCTGTGGGGATCTTAAGATCCACAGGCCGACTCGATATCACTGAGCCACCTACCCTATCAGATATATAATGTCTATTTATAAAGCAGGGACTTTCTGCTTGTCAGGCACAGATGCTAACCGCTAGACCACGTCACCCAGGTACCAAATATTCTTCTGTCATTGTGTCTGACGCAGCATCGATCCCAAGACACCTATATGATAGATATTGACAATGGATTTTTGTATGTACTTAGTTATAATTTTAATTTAATTATTTATATTTATTTTGAAAATTCGCATCTTTACTGGTATTTATTGAAACGAACACGCGACAAAGTTACTTTTCGATTGCTCTATAGAAAACATTAACTTTACGATGACAAATGAGAACGTAATTATCAACTTTTCATAACAATCGTAGAAAAAATTATATTTAAAATAAATAAATATATCATCACGTCATTTACCCATTACTGGGTGGGGCACTCTACTGTAAGCAGATCTCGGTAAGTGATATATTTCTTCGCGTGAAGTGCGGATACCAGCCGTTAAATCACGGCCCCCAAAGTTGTTAGTAAAGGAAGACCCACAGGGATAGAATTAAATTGGTGAAAATGGTTTGTCGGCTGTGGGGATCGACCAGGATGCTCAAGATCCGCAGGCTGACTCGACACCACTGAGTCACCTACCCCATCATTATTTTTGGTTTGATAATATTTTTTGAACCGTAAATTAAGGCACCCTTTTAAAAACGGAGTGAAAATCTGAAATAAATAAATAAATATATCATCACGCCTTTTACCCATTACTGGGTGTGGCACTCTGACTAAGCAGATCTCGGTAAATGATATATGTTTTCGCGTGAAGTGCGGTAACCAGCCGTCAAATCACGTCCACCTAAGATATTAGTAGAGGAAGACCCACAGGGATAGATTTAAAATGGTGAAAATTGTTTGTCGGCTGTGCGGATCGAACCAGGGTTCTCAAGATCCACAGGCCGACTTGATACCGCTGAGCCATCTATGAAATGATTTATCTTGAGTTGAAGTTTCTATGTATATGTCTATTCGCGTTTCGTTCGAGTCCCGGGTGACCCGACTCATTGCTATTCTGCGGTGGCAGCCGCGCTTTAATTGACGGTGTAGGACGGAATTACTCGCGTCGCGGTCTTTTTCCCTCCGTCTGTCCGTCGCTCAGGGGCATTAATATTGTATGAGGTGAAAAATATATGTCACCGTAAAAGTGAATTATGTCGGGAAGAAACCGTCGGAATTGTAATATCAAACAAATGCGTGAAATGTTTACTGGATGTCATGGTAACTAACGCTTATTTATTTTATTTTTTGTAAATGAAACTCCTCCCGGTGTTTGTTTTCGCTGTGGGATAAAATAATATGATGTGGTATTAATTACTGGTGTTCTGTGCTTTGCATTTAATTCTACATATTTACTGAATAATGTACAAAATTTATTGCAAACATTTATTTTGGACATTTTAATTTAAATTCAGCATGATGGATTTACGTCACGAGAATATACTAGGACTACATTTATTACTTTACACCAATTAAATTTAAAATTTGTTAATTAGTTGTCCTTCAAAATGAAGAATGAAATTGGAAATAATATATATTTGATTCACAAACTAATTTATAACACTAACAATATTAAAGGAGTACATCAATTTGTTTACAGAAGACTACCATTTATAGACAATACAAGCCTCAAAATTAAAAAAATACTTCATTCAGAGAATATTATTTCATCCTTTTATAACACATACACTTTAAAAAATTTGCTAGTAAATAACAAAATAATTAAGAAAGACATTTTTCAAAATAGTGGATTTTATCAAATTAGCTGTAGTGACTGCCAAGCAATTTACATAGGTCAGACCGGTCGTAATTTCAGCATTAGATTCAATGAGCATAAGAAAGCGCTACTAAATAATAATGTGTCTTCAAATGTTGCTAAACATTGTCTTGACAATAACCATAAGTTACTTGATAAGAGTTTGTCTATCAAACACATTTGTAAAAAGGGATTAAAGTTGGATTTCTTAGAATCCTTGGAAATTCAGATTGCCATTAGGGACCAGCTAACGGTTATGAATGAACAAATAGATTTGTACCGTTCACTTTTAATACGTCCGCTTTAATCTCTTTACAACTAGGTTTAAAATGTAATTTCCATCCAAATAATTATAGTTACCTCTTCGGTCTGATCTTATCTTATTTTCTTCCAACTATGGTAATAAATGTATTTTTCCCAAACTACTTGTACTTACATCTGTTTTCAATCATGTATCTCCCACTTCTTGTGTCAGAATTCTTGTGTATACTATTTATAAGTCTTACTCTAATGTACAAATTCATTCATATCTTGTTCACCTGATGATGGTCTAGTCGACCGAAATACGTATTGTAAAATAAACTTTACATTATTTGAAACTAACCTAGTGTTTTTTAATTTAATTTTATTATAAAATGTTTCAACGAGAACCGACAGTTAAATCTATCGAATTTATATATTTGATTATTTCCTTCATTATATTACACTCAAGATAAATCATTTGATAGATTAATTACTAACACCACTTTTAGATTTTAACTGCGTTTCTAAAAGGGTGCCTCAATTTAGGGCTCAAAAAATATTATCAAACCAAAAATAATAATGGGGTAGGTGGCTCAGTGGTATCGAGTCGGCTTGTGGATCTTGAGAATCCTGGTTCAATTACCACAGGTGACAAACAATTTTTACCAAATTAAATCTACCCGTGTGGGTCCCCCTTCACTAACATCTTTGGGGGCCGTGATTTAACTGCTGGTAACCGCACTTCACGCAAAGAAATATATTACTTACTGAGATCTGCCACGGCGGATTTTCTATAAAAATGACTGTTGACAATTCTGTTATAATATATTATATTACTAAAAATATCTGATGTGGACACCACATGACTTCCTTGTACACGTATTAAACTATAGATATTTTTTTAATTGCACATATTTGACATTAAATCTTGTATTTTTTGTTCTAATCCATAGCAAACTTAATTTTTTAAAAAATCAAAAAATATATAATATTTAAATTTACATATCTCGTTTATGCAAAAAGCTAATTTAAAAATTCTTAATGTGCTAGACGCAGAATTTAATTCTCTAAAACTTTTATTTGCAGCATTCATTTCTAAAATTAAAATAATACCATTTTTTTCAAGGAAAACTGTTAGCAGCTTCATGTAATGTGCCACTTCCGGTTAGTCTATTTTAACCAAAATCTATTATGTTATTTCCATTGATATAGTAGTCTTATATACCAAATTTGGAAATTTTTAAATTATATTTGAATATAGTTTTTCATGAAAATCTATTATAGGCTTCAAGTAAAGTACCACTTCCGGTAATTGTATAATGACCAAAAAGGGAGGTGCACAACTAGATGTTATAACAGTCCTAAATATAAAATTTCAATTTTCTACGGCTTACCGTTTTTGAGTTATGCGAGATACATACGTACGTACGTACGTACGTACATACGTACATACGTACGTACAGACGTCACGACGAAATTAGTCAAAATGGACTCAGGGAGGGCCAAAATGCGTATTTCCACTGAAATCTGAGAACCGAAAATTTTCGCGATAACAATACTTCCTTTACTTCGTACAAGGAAGTAAAAAATACCGTTATCATTCAGCGCTTGCTAGTGCATTTGAGTTGCTTTATTGCAACGATTTACATTAGAAAATGGAGTTAATGAAAATGGCTTCTGAATTAAATTATTTATTATTCAATGGTCAAAAAAATGTTGTCATTTAATAGTGTTAATCTTAATTATTCAGGAAAGTTATTACATATATAAAAAGTTATGACTATACCAAATTTAAGATTTTTCAAAAAGTGGAGTTAATTAATTTGTGCACTGACCGGCTCATTTAATCCCCTTTCAATTCCTCTTATGTCAATTTACTTTTCCCCAATTACAATAAATTACTTTATTTCATTCATGCATAATGTCAGTATTAAACACTATATTTGACCTCACCCAATTATAAATGAAGCCCGAGTCTGATGACTTCATAATGACGTCATAAAATCAATACCATCAAATTGGAAAAGTAACCAATTAACACAATTTGCCATCACACGGATTTAATGAAGTCGCATAGTTCAGTGACTTCACCAGCCGTCAAATTAGTACATATCTAGCTTGTTTGCACTGCCGTAATTAAGAGGACATTGTTTATATGACGGAACGGATAATAAATCGAAAGCGTTGACAACGCTGTTACCGCCCCACAACTTTCCCTTTCCTCTCTCAGAGTTTCTAACCCCTTAAGTCAGGGTTGGAGGACGTATAAATAATGTCCCGAGTGACATTAAAATTCAAAGTTTTGGCACGATGCGTGCGCAAAATTTTACTGAATTTTAAATGAGGTTCCTTCCAGTACGATACAAGACTTTCATGGTTATAATATTCATAAGAAAAAACACATTGTTTTCCAGAAGCCTCAAACACTTATTAATTATTTAACAGATACAGATTATACATTTGGAGGGACTTCTAATCTTATCATA